>JAYKKM010000496.1:412500-970000 GCA_035772405.1 Chrysogorgia sp. JL179-B06 | reverse complement strand
TTTTACGCAATTTTTTTAACGCAGTAATCCTTTGACCCTTTATGGCCCAGAAGTGATCAACACCTAACTTCTTCTAATAATATCATTGGTTAATCAAGTATAGAGATAATGAGAATAAAGGAAATGATCATCAAAGATAAACTAAATGTGCCAAGTACATCGTCCAGGTTGTTGTAGTCTTGAGAAAGACTATTGTTGGTGACTGACGTTTCGACGGTCTCAGCGGCGGTCATCTTCAGAGTCTGTCCTTGACTCTGAAGATGACCGCCGCTGAGGCCGTCGAAACGTCAGTCACCAACAATAGTCTTTCTCAAGACTACAACAACCTGGATGATCAACTTCACTTATTGCTTTTAAAAAAATTCTCCAACTAGTACTATAAGAAATGTTTGGAGACCAATAAAGCCTGGTTTCCATATGGTCGCTGCGCTGTCTTTACGGTCGCAGAAGTGAAGCAGTGAAGCGTGTTTCTTTTGTTATGACAAAAGAAACACGCTTCACTTCCGCGACCGTAAAGACAGCGTAGCGACCATATGGAAACCAGGCTTAAGGATAATTCATATGTTCATCCTGAGGCTCAACAGATTATATACTTTATAATAAAACACAAGCACAAACCTTTGTGAAATCGTTGGGCTGAATTAGAGGTAAAACAGATTTCAAAATGTCAATAAAGTTTGACCAGCATGATTGAGAAATCTAAAAAAAATGTGATTTTAATGTTTTAAGAATGCTTAGCACGTGATCTGAGAAAAATAAATGGTACTAGTACCAGCTTGTCACATGGTTATTTTACTTATAAAAGTTTCACTCAGTTTTCATTTCACTTGATCTGGTTACCTCGTGAGAGAAATCCAAAAAGGCGTCAAAGAGTTGCACAATTAGAAGACCTAATTCTGATTTTTGATCAGTTGGTAAATATTGAATTGTAGTTGAATGACTGACAATGTTCTGTAGACAACATAGAGCTTTGTCCTATATTAACAGAAATAAACACATAATACCAACAAAATGAAATTTGAAAATATAGTTTGTTCAAGTAGTAAGTGCCCTTTCCTCTGGAGCGACCATATTGACAATAGGAACTAGTGACTAGTGCATGGTTACAAAAATACAATGGTTAGTTTTTGAAGCCATTAAAAAAACTCACAGCACATCGATTTCATCAGATCTAAAACAACTCGCCAACTCACCTGAAATTTTTCTACGATTATTGACTATAGTCAAATACGTACAGGTATATGGAAAATGTGACTGCCCCAACCGGGAATCGAACCCAGGTCTCTAACCGTTGAGCTATTGAGATGTGGCCCTATTGGGATATCTGCCTGTTGGTGTCGGGGAGAAGAGAACAATAATAAATATTGTAGATATAAAAAAAAATCACTGACTGTTCATAAAAATCATTGAATAGTTCAAAAGTTAGAGCGCCGAAACGTTGATTCAGAAACCTAGGGTTCGATTCCCAGTTGGGGCAGTCACTTTTTCCATATATGTACATGACTATATATATTAAATCCTCTCTAATCTTAATTATTGACTACAGTTGTTTTTTTTAAATGCAGATACTTTTAAAACACATCAATATTATAAAACTATCATGTATGATCTATATTACACGTAAAATATAATACACACAACATTTGCTAACCAAAATACGTACAAGTTCTGGGTTTGAAAGGTTCTTGTTCAGCCATTGTCCTAACATGGAGTTTAACAGAGGAACAAGAGATTGTAAAACCTAAATAATGGTAACAATTGAACAAAATGAACAGGTGTATGAAAAACAAAGTTTGATAAAGTATTTTACTTCACCTGTTGTCGTACTGATTCAATCATTTTATGAAGTGGAACCAGTGACCAAATTTCAATATTGTCAACGAACAGAGGAGAGTAATATTTCACAAGTAATTCCTGGAAAAAAGAACCATGCATGCGTAAAGAACCCAAAGTTGCACATGCCTTGCGTATAGTAATGCGTGGAACATCGCGAACAACTTTTAGTACAATGAATGTAAAGTACAACTCTATTGTGATGTAGACTCTACAGTACCTGGTTTTCAGTGGCCATGAGAGGTAACAACCTACGCACCAAGATACGCAACCTGGCTTTTCCAATGTCATTTTTCCAAGAAACCATCGAGAGCTTTAAGAGAAAGCAAATATGTACACAAGAAGAAAGTATTTGTTTAGAGAAAGCAAATATGTACCCCACAAGAAGAAAGTATTTGTTATGAGGATCATCACATGTGCATATAGCCAGGAAATTTTGATAGCACCCCACTGAAAAACGCTAAGGCAATATATGGGTATCATATAAGTTCAACAGACGGAATACCCCAACAGGCGAGAAGCCCAATTGATAGGGGTTCCGAGGGCCTACGATTGAAGGTCGTTATCCGAGAAGACCCGAAAGTCTTACCATTTGCAGGTATTATTGCACTTTCTCCTCAATTATTTTTAAGACCCTGAGTGGTGGTCTGACCCAGAATTTCGCTTACCCAATGAAGAAAAAGTTTCACGTGACAATAGCATAGGTCAGCTGTCGCCCATCTGAAACAAAATGGTTCAAAATCCAATTAGTGTTGACGGAAGGTCAAAAAGGAAATATAAAGTTGTGTTTTCAAATGAAAACAGGTTAGCGTGAATGGGCCTAAAGCAGCAATAGTTTACCTTGCGATAAAGCACCACACATCCATGGCCATAAGAGAACATGTCAGGCTGCTTCCAAGGACATTGGTCAACAGAACTCTTTCCTGTAGATGAATGATGATGCATAAAAATGATAGATGCATAAAAATGTTTGTAATGTAGATCTGAGCTTCATCGTGGTTCATTGCATAGCTCTAGTGGTGGTCTTGTTTACTGAAAAGTTTTATACCCTCAAAGTGTGGAGTGGAGAAATCGTGTTTCCAATAAATCCAGAAAACTAATTTGCATAAAATCTGCCGCTTATCATAAACACAATTTCTCTAGATTTACAAATGCTACAAGTGTGAAACGTTTCAATAATCAGGACCACCGCTAGAGCTATGCAATGAACCAAAATAGAGCTCAGATCTGCATTACAAAACTTTTTATGGGGGGAAAATGAAATTTCTCATGATTTAGACTATCAAGTCACCTTAAGGCAATTGGGCGCCGCCATATTGGATTTGATGACGTAACCTAGTTACGTCATCCTATGAAGTTCATTTCTAGTCTAGACTTACCACAATATGAAAATATTGAGAAGGAATGGCCGTAATGGTTGCTGTAAGTCGCGAAACTACATATTCATAAAAACTAACAAACCTTAAATAAAAATAAAGTTAAAAATCAGCATAATAAAATCTTGCAAGAATTATTTTATTCTTATGTTTTGTTTTTACCTCTGCGGTTTTCCATTGCACATTATTCCTGGTAACATAACTGGAAGTGATATTTCAACGTAACCTAAAAATTGAAGTAAAACCGTCTAGTATACATCTCTAAATATTACTCTTTAGTATATATAAATATATTAAAGTGCCCTTCACCTCAAAATTTTTTATTGTCTTATTTGGAAGAACTTTTAAAATAATGATAAAGTAACTTATTTTGAAGATTTTTACTTCTTCGCTTTCTTTTTGAGATATATCAGTTTGTTTGATATGCAAATATCTGGAATTTCGTCACACTGCATAATGAGTTATCAGAGAATGTTATATATCTTTGCGTTCATCAAATAAAAACACTAAAGTGTGAATAACACGTGTGTGCGTTTCTCCCACAACACCAAACTTCTTGATTTTAAAGGATTTCGTTCGAGAATGAAAGTGATATACACATTTCTCCAATAAGTCATTATGCATGTGTGACGAAATTCCGGAAATTTGCATATCAAACAAACTGATATATCTCAAAAAGAAAGCAAAGAAACGAAAATCTTCAAAAGAAGTTACTTTATCATTTTAAAAGTTCTTCCAAACAAGACAATAAAACATTTTGAGGTTAGGGGCACTGTGGTGAAGTGCCGAGATTTTTAGGAACGAAACACCGACGTTTTGAGTGGTGCCTTTCATCAGAGTAAGACGAGACGAAATTGATGAAACTTCTTAAGGTTAGGCATGTCGCAGCGGTAGAATATCCGAGAGTAGTAAAAAAGTGGAGTGGTTCGGTGTTTTGGATATATAGCAAAGTAAAAAGGTGGTGAACTCGGCCAAGATTTTTAGGAACAAAATACTGACGTTTCGAGTGGAACCCTTCATCAGCGGAGCCCTTCATCTCGGCAGTTTACCACCTTTTCACTTTGCTGTAATGCTATATATCCAAAACACTGCATACGCAGCACTGTACTTTTTAAATACAGGTATATTAATATATATAAACTCACATGAATCAAAACTTTGAAACAAAGCTTCCAATATTGAAATACGTGGCTCATCCTTTATACATAAAACAAAATACCAAGGCTGGTTAAACTCAATAAAATCGTAACATATTTGATTTCACTTTGAAAACGACCAAGAACTAAAAATGACTGTTACTAATGTGATTGGATATAATATGAAAAGGAGAAATAAGAGAACTTCAATGTGTTGAAAAATACTTAAGTAAGAGTACTTTATACGTATATTAATGGACGACGTTTCGGACGAAGGACACATCGTCCGAAGGAGGACATATCGTACGAAACGTCGTCCATTCATATACGTAATTTCTCGTTTTCATATTATATCCAGTAGCTTAGTTTCATATTTATTCTTGTCACTAATGTGACTACAATGTACCCACCTCGGGATAGTTGACTGGATTAACCCAGTAAGCAAACATCTCCTCTGAAATGAAAATATATTTTCGTGTCGAAACCTGTTTGAATTATACATGTTGAAAACTCTATAAAAGGTTGGTGTACTACCGAAATAGTGTGTAGGAGGTATAACGTTTTGAGTGAAGGTCCTTCGTTAGAGAGGGAAACGTAAAGAAAATTGAATTATACATGTTGAAAACTCTATAAAAGGTTGGTGTACTACCGAAATAGTGTGTAGGAGGTATAACGTTTTGAGTGAGGGTCCTTCGTTAGAGAGGGAAACGTAAAGAAAATTGAATTATACATGTTGAAAACTCTATAAAAGGTTGGTGTACTAGTGAAATAGTGTGTAGGAGGTATAACGTTTTGAGTGAAGGTCCTTCGTTAGAAAGGGAAACGTAAAGAAAATTGAATTATACATGTTGAAAACTCTATAAAAGGTTGGTGTACTACCAAAATAGTGTGTAGGAGGTATAACGTTTTGAGTGAAGGTCCTTCGTTAGAGAGGGAAACGTAAAGAAAATTGAATTATACATGTTGAAAACTCTATAAAAGGTTGGTGTACTAGTGAAATAGTGTGTAGGAGGTATAACGTTTTGAGTGAAGGTCCTTCGTTAGAAAGGGAAACGTAAAGAAAATTGAATTATACATGTTGAAAACTCTATAAAAGGTTGGTGTACTACCAAAATAGTGTGTAGGAGGTATAACGTTTTGAGTGAAGGTCCTTCGTTAGAGAGGGAAACGTAAAGAAAATTGAATTATACATGTTGAAAACTCTATAAAAGGTTGGTGTACTACTGAAATGGTGTGTAGGAGGTATAACGTTTTGAGTGAAGGTCCTTCGTCAGAGAGAGAAACGTAAAGAAAATTACTGTAACAATTGAGGAGTAAAACGACAGACAAAAGAAAGGATGAGACAGTTGCTGGTAAGAAGAGCGTGGCAGATAGCTCTAGCGGTGGTCTTGATTATTGAAACGTTTCACACTTGTAGCATTTGTATAGCTAGAGAAATTGTGTTTATGATAAGCGGCAGATTTTACGCAAATTAGTTTTCTGGATTTATTGTAAACAGGATTTCTCCACTCAGGTAAACTTTGAGGGTATAAAACGTTTCAGTAAACAAGACCACCACTAGAGCTATGCAATTATCCACGATGAAGCTCAGATCTGCATTACGAACATTTTATGCGGAAAAATGCAATTTCTCATGATTTAGACTATGAGCCACCTTAAGACTTGGAATACTTAATGTCTATAGCTCACCTGAAAGAGTTGGCAGTAGTACTATAACATTAGCTAACGCATAACAATGCGAGAAACCATTTTTGGGATCTTGTTCTGAAAGGGACATTGACAATAAAAGTTATAATAAAACTGGAAAATGTTATCTTTCTTATAGGCACAGATGAAACGTTGGGTGGGTGGAATACGACTCCGTTGTACATAATAAAGTTTTCAAAAACAAAAAGCCTTTGGTCGTTATTATTTTTACATTAATATAATAATTGTAAGAGATGTCAAAACTGAAGAATAGCACTTTTTGTAACCTTTCTTAACATGCATCAATAAATCAGCAAAGTTCTTGTTTAACACCAAAATCTTAAGGAAATGTTCAACCTAAGGAAAAAGATGTAAAGTAAGAATTACTATATTAATGTTAAGATAGAATTCAAAACGACGGCAGCTCCGTGGGAAGATGCGTAGCAAGAGGGAAAAATACAAGATGTAAAGTAAGAATTGCTTATTAATGTTAAGACAAAATTCAAAACGACGGCAGCTCCGCAGCAAGATGCGTAGCAAGAGGGAAAAATACAAGATATAAAGTAAGAATTGCTTATTAATGTTAAGACAAAATTCAAAACAACGGCAGTAAGAGGGAAAAATACAAGATGTAAAGTAAGAATTGCTTATTAATGTTAAGATAGAATTCAAAACGACGGCAGCTCCGTGGGAAGATGCGTAGCAAGAGGGAAAAATACAAGATGCAAAGTAAGAATTACTTATTAATGTTAAGACAAAATTCAAAACGACGGCAACTCCGTAGCAAGATGGCAAGAGGGAAAAATACAAGATGTAAAGTAAGAATTACTTATTAATGTTAAGACAAAAACAAACGTAACAAGATTCGTAGCAAGAGGGGAAAATAGGTACACAGTGCGTACATGCGGAGACTGGTTTGGGGATAAAGATGATGATGGTAGTTCTAACGTAAATTATAAGAACAGTTTTAAAAGTTGTGCTTCTTAATTCTATAGCGAATTTAGAATGCTAACACCTGATTTTCATTCTGACCCTCGTGCCCTGGGCCCATGGTCACACTACACAAACATAGTCGAGTACAACAGTGGTCGTGGCATTGCGGAGATCTGGTTCCCAGTCTCCGCAAAAATACAAGACGCAGGTCCGTAGTATGAGGGGAAATACAAGATGCAAAGTAAGAATTACTTATAAATCAACCGTTAAGACAACCGTTGATGTTTCTTGTTATCTTCTTACCACAATAATAAGTGAGTCTTTAAAATCATTGCCAACAGTTAAGAGCTTCGTCTCTGATGTAAAGCTATGGAGATATTTATAATGATGTCCATTAAAGCACATGGAACCATAAATCAAAGAAAAAATTTGAGTATGCAGTTTTTAAATCAGGGAAAATTGAAGTGTACCTGATTATTGAAAATATTAAATTGAGAATACGTTTGCAGGACGAAAAGATGAGGAAGTCTTGAAAGTTCTAGAAAAGAAGATTGTAAAAGATTAAGAGAATGGATGGAAGGAAGAAAAGAAAGGATGGAAAAAAGAAAGAAGGGAGGAAAGAAGGGAGGAAGGAGGAAATTAGGATGGATTAGGACTGATTAAAAAAGATAAGATGCAAGCCTGACAAGAGCCATACCTGTACAAAGTTCATCAAAAGCTTGCTCAAAAATTTTAAAACCTTTAACAATTTTGAAGACAGTGATACACCCTTAAAACAAGGACAAACTTTACATTGCGTAGACCAGTAAGGAAGGACAATACCTGTGCTATAGTGGTATAAAGTAGAACATATTATTCTAAAATATACAGCACTTCATTTTGCCTGTACCTGTTGGTTTTCTTCTGTTTGTTCTTTATCTTTCAAAAGGTTCGCATAATTTTGAAGTTTTCCTTCAAGTGTACAACACAGTTGGAGAATGATTCTTTCAATCTACCAAATTGAGATATTGTATTTATCATGAATCAGAATTCAAAAGGATTGGCAGGTTCGGCCACAGCAAGATCTCTGAACTCTTTAAAAATCTTGTCAATGTTACTATAGTATATACCTCTATATGGTTCTTAATTCTTTCTTTGTGTGTCATTATCATTCTAAAAAACAAATTAAATGGTAAGGAGACATGTTTTACAAGAAAATCTGCTGTTTTGTACGCCTCATTAACACACATTTTTTATCCCAGATATACCTCATCAATGACTTCCAAATACCATGAGTTATGTTGGCATCAATATGTTCTGTGATATCACAGATGTCTAACAGACTGTGGCAGACTATAAAACAACATACATTTGATTAAGTTCAGATAGATTAATGGCAATAAAGTTACAATTCACAACCCAATGTTTCAACAGTCCTATCCAATTATAGTCACAGGTGAACAATCCAAGAATGGGTTTGCATATTTATACCATCACTGAATTGATGATAATGTTATCTACTGAAGAAGTGGCTTCCAGTAATAGACCAGTATTATTATGATTCAATGGGGCATAAGCTCTATTGATGTCATACAGTAGCTCTTGATAACATCTTTGATGGTTACAATGAATTGGCAGAAATAATTTTTATTAGAAGTTTACTATCAGCATCCAATCGTTTGGTTGTTAAAACAAATGGCAAGAATATACCAACAGTCATTCACTATCTCCTAACTATGTTTACAGATATTATAGTAGACTGAATGATAACCTGGTTGGTGAAGATTATCAAAACTGTCTGTTTAAAGGTACCTGCAGCAATATTTTGCAAATCTTTCTCAGAACTGCTAAGAGATAAGCTTTCAATCTTCACATTTATGAGTTCCATAAGTTCCTTCAAATCAACAAAACAATATTATCTAATACTCTATAAAAGGTTGGTGTATACTGCTGGAAAAGTATGTAGATTGCTTGCAAAAGAAAACTTGCTGGATATACCTTTTGTAATTCAAATGCTTTCCTAAAAATATTTGAAAGTTGCTGGGATATATTATCAAATAAACTTCCATAAACATTCTCACTTTTCTAAATTAAAAAAAGACAAGGGGTGAGAAAACATAATTAATATAGGTATATTAGGAAGATATCAAAGTGTTGAGATATCAAAGTGTTGTCAGATACCGTGAAAATTAAAAACGGTTGCTACTTTGTGTACCGGACACAGAATATTACATCATTGAAATATTTAGTTTAAAAGTAGGGTTAGTATTCCTTTATTTCAGGGTTCCCGAGAAAATAACCTTGATGTGTCTCTATGACGTAGTCTGTGTCCAATGTGTGTGCGATACACGAAGAAGATGCCTTGAAAACTCTAAAAGGTTGGTGTTCTACAGAAATAGTCGTAGGAGGTCTAACAGTTCAAGGAAGTCTGATGTAGATACATGATGAATAAAACAGTTTATAAACATTTTATAATATAGTTTTAATAGTTTAACTCTTACCTTGCAATGTAGAAATGTTGACTTTACAATAAGTAAAACAGGTAATGGAAGAGAATGGATTTGACTGATATGGATTGAGGTAAATGACTCATGAATGTATTTAACACAGTTTTCAATACACTTCATTATGTTAAGCAGAACCTAAAAAAAAGATTATACCCGTGTTTGGATCAAGCCATCCAAACATGGAAATTTCCTATCAAAAATTTTGCTGATCATTCTCTTGTATTATTTTATAAAAGAAATACCTAAGGTTTTTTAGGAAAGTTGCTCGATTTTCGAAAAGCTAAAAAACACTTGCCTAGCGGCTCATATTTTTTTACGCTTTTCTCCAGTCTCACAACTTCCCACATCACAGTATCCAAAACAGAAACCATTACAGTGTAGGTATTTCTTTAGTTACAATCATAGGTACAATGTGGTACTGTAATACCACATTTTATCATTAATTAAACATTAAAAATTTAATCATATTACTTTGTACAGTATAACTATAAAAATATTTTTTTAATAAATATATTAAATTATTAATTCTAATTCTAATTTAAGATATACCAACCAGGAGAAGGCTGTGTAAAATCTCAGATTTATCTGTATTACTCTCTCCAATTTTATCAACATTGGCTAGCTGAATAGTTTCATCAATTTCTAAATATATTTTATCCACCAATTCTGCAACCTGGTTATTAAAGAGAGAAGATAATCATTATAACAAATATAACAATAACTCATTGTAATAAAGTAAATGGTTTGAACCAAGGAGTATCATTAGATGTGCGAAGTTGATCGTCCAGGTTGTTATAGTCTTGAGAAAGACTATTGTTGGTGACTGACATTTTGATGGCCTCAGCGGTGGTCATCTTCAGAGTCTTGACTCTAAAGATAACCACCACACTTCAGTCACCAACAATAGTCTTTCTCAAGACAACAACAACCTGGACGATCAACTTCACACATCTAATTCATCGTAGGTCATCATAAATTAACATTAACTACTCATTACCTCTGGAAAGACATTACATAAGATTGGTTCTTCCAAATCAAGTAAAGACAAATTGGGTATCATCTCATTACAAATAAACACTAAAACCTCTGTAAATTTAAGAAAGAAACACAATATTTACCATGTGTGGATGTACTGTACTACCATATACATACACCAATGTTTATATCATGTACTAAATATCAAAATTTATTACTAAGAAGCAAAATCAACACAGGTAGAGTCTGCATGTTAAATGATATAATGCTTGGTAAAAATGTAAAAAGTTATGGGTTGTTATTAAAATAATTCTAGTGAAATATTTACAATGATAATTATGGTACACAGTACACACCAAGTTTTTCTTTATGGTCCAATGCTTCATGAAAGGAAGTTTATTCTAGGTTAAGGAAGTATTTACCAAAGAAGATCCATGTTTTATTGCTAATATACATTCTAGAAACCTCTATTTTTAATTTTTGACATTGTTTCATCACCCACACCTGCCCTGCTGAGAGGCAGGGGTAGCCAGAGCAACTGCCCCAGGCCAAATAAGGGGCCTGAAATCCTACATATAGAATGAAGCTTCTAGGGCATTTAGGGGGCCTGTGAAAGACCATAAGCCCACCTTCCCCTGGGCCTATCTTGGCACTCGGCGGCCCTAACCCACACATATATATCGCACACATTCCTCTCATTCTTCATCTGACCTGATGGACACATCGTCCAAAACGTCGTCCATCAATATATGTAAGTACTCTTACTTAAAGGCGCAGAACGGACTGGACGGCACCTTTAAGTATTTTTCACCACATTGAAGTTCTCTTATTTCTCCTTTTCATATTATATCCAGTTCTTTTGAGAACTTATAAGCAGCTTTCATATTTTTTCTTAAAAATTGAAAGCTTCATATTTCATGTTAAAGTATAAAAAATATGGTATAAAATAATTTGTATATAATTGGTATAAAATAATTGGCTGACGTTTCATATAAATATCCCGAATTTAAAACATAGTCCTGACCCCAAACCCAACCCTACACCTATAATACTGACCCTAACTCTTACAATAATTTTTTCTTTTAGAACAGCTGATTTTAATTTCGAATTTTACTACCGATAGTCTATGTGACGTCATTTTGAGATTTCTATGAAACTTCACCCAAATGATTAGTATATATAAAATAATTACAAAAAAGCTTTCATGTTCAATCTTGATGCAAACACATTGTGTTTGTATCAAGATTATTATGCAAATACATGAGCAATGCTACTTGTAATGTGTTACTAATAGTTGTAATGTGTTACTACAATAATGTTCAAGACTTCTAGTAAAGAAAGAAAAGGATATTATAGCCTTAGGAATAATTTCTTTGACATCTTTGTAAGCTTCTATCCACTCTTTTGGCATATTTCTTGAAGCCATGACCATATTTCATGAAAATAATGTACACGACACAACAAAATTACAACTTTCTTCAAAAAATTGAAGAGAGCAGCAGTTCCCTCTACCCTAATCCATTCTGGCACTGCTGTCTCTCAAAAATCGTAACATAAATAGTATTCATGTACGGCGCCATATTGGGGTTTCTCTTCAAATTTGGCGGGAATATCGTTACTAGTACCTAGTCTCTTCTGCAGCGTTCTCATAATGGCTGCTATTTTAAATATTCTTTTATGCGCGTATAAATTAGCCTTTACAACCTCGTTAGGAAGAAAAGTTCTTTTGAATTATCACACACAAACGAGGCTATAAAGGCTAATTAAGATGCATCATGCACATAAAAAATATTTAATATGGCCGCCATTATGGAAGATGTCTATAGTACTAAAAAATAAAAATTCAAAAACGAACTACTAGACTACTGATAGAGTGTTACTAGCAACCATAAAACTTAATATAAACTGTAATTTTGTTTTATCGTTCCTTACAGGATTTTATAAAATATGAACTGTATTTACATTGATTCCCAAACCTGTGGCCATAGGTGTCAGGGCTTTGCTTTTGCCGTGGGCTTTTGGGTTTTACCCAGGAATCGTGAAGCTCAATATACGCATGTGCCGCTTTCTATTATGGGATACCAAGAAGTTACTGAGTACAACTTGCGTTGTTGGTTAGACCTTGACGTTGTAAAAGTGGTTCATTTCGGTTGTTTTCAACGATTTGTGCGTAATCAGACTATTTGATTCTTATTACATCCGTGGAAGACCATTGTCGTTAAACTTTAACATAGTAAAAAGCTTAAATATTGCGCTTAAATAGTGCGTAGATAGGTAGTATGGTTGTTGGTTTTTGGCCAATTGACTATACTGAATAGTCAACATTTGAAATCGTTTACTTTCCAAGTATTGAACCTTTTCAACCGTCATTTTTTCTTCGAGCTCCATGGTACATAAGTTTACTCAATATCCCATGCGATTTTCAGGTTCATTTTTCGAGATAATAGCGTATTATTATATATTTTTTAATTATAATTTCTTCACTATAATTTAATTATAATTTCTTCACTATAATTTCTTCTTGGTGACAAACTTTAGGTCTGTTTCAAGATGGCCCTGTTAAATAGAGAATTACAACATTTATTTGCTGTTATATATACTACACTTTCAATCACTCAATGTTTTACAAAAGGAGTCTAACCAACCTTAATGGCGGCTGCGACAGCGTTAACATCAAGAAGGAAGGTATCATGACCATATATGGACGGTAGTTCATAATACGTTACAAAGTTATTACCTAAAAGAAGAAAATCCGAAATATGGGCAGTTGGTAACGCGATAACATTTCAATGAATATAAGCTCAGGTTAATCATGGGTTAATATAAAAACAAACTGCGCAATGTATCATCGTGAGCGCGCAATGCATCACTTACATCACCGTGAGCGCGCAATGCATCACCGTGAGCGCGCAGTGCATCACTGTGAGCGCGCAATGCAACACCGTGAGCGCGCAATGCATCGCCGTGAGCGCGCAATGCATCGCCGTGAGCGCGCAATGCATCACCGTGAGAGAGCAATGCATCACCGTGAGCGCGCAATGCATCACCATGAGCGCGCAATGCATCACAGCGCGAGACTAATCCTTTACTGTAATATTTCTACGCGTGTTTCGAGTTATACCTGACTCCTTTAACAACTCTTCAAGTTCTCTTTGTTGTTGAACTGGAAAAAGCATGTCAGACTGCACACCCATTATCTGTCGTAGAAAAAATAACGATGTGCGCGTTACATTAGGTCCCAAGAAAGCGAAAAAAACGCATAATCTGCTACAAGTTGTCAACAGACGCTAACAATGTGGAGAAGGAGATAGATGGGCACTGGAGTCCCCTCTCTCCCTCTTTGAGTAATAAAACGTGTTGTGCTGCGTAGGTAGTGTAGAAATACAAATCAAATATCTAAAAAGGTTGGTGTACCACCAAAAGTGTGCAAGTTGTCTAACGTTTTGAACGAAGGCCCTTCGTCATAGACAACTTACAACTGTACACACCATTTCGGCAGTATACCAACCTTTTTAGATATTTGAATTGTATTCCTATCTCTCTTTCTCGTCTTCCCAATACAGATCTCACACATGCACGAGAGAATTGCCTACAGAAGAGGCCCTATGATATTACCAATGCTGGACATTTTATTCTTGCAATTCCTTCCACGAGAGAACTATGTCCTTCTTCTAAATCAAACAAATCCATTGCCTGAAAGAATAAAACCAATTAAAACTTAAAAGTATTAAAAACATAAAAAAGTCCAATATTGGTGACTTGGAACTTACCTTGGATATGTACAACATCGAGTTTGGGTCGTATTTCAGACAGAATTTTTCACCCTAAAACAAATAATATATAACTTAGAGGCCTTAGAAAAATTAGAGTATTCACTCTCAATTTCTATGAGGTGATAGTTAACGAGGGCTTCGAGTTTTATAAAATGTTGTTCTTACTTGATAATCCAGGTATCCTTCAATCACAAAATCTGCCCCAAAACACGACTTTGATTTATCTTTTTCCATCTTTTTTCGTCCAAATCTGTTTTCCCATTCCTGTCCGCTTCGATAACTGATTGTTGCCATAGATCTACGGAAATGAAGGGAACTTGAAAATTTGTATTATTGTGATTCAATGTGGGTACGCTCTACTGACATGACGTACAGTAAAAACCTACATTTTAACCTATATTAATATTAATGGACGACGTTTCGGACAATGTATCCTTCTTCAGGTGAGATGAAGAATGAGAGATTGCGGGAAATGTGACCATTTTGACGCGTTCTGAAGCGAACTTCGCGGCGAAATAAAAAATACTCCAAAATCGCGTCAGATAACGAAATCCCCAAATTCGGATTTTTGACGATTTAATTGAGAATACCTTAATATAAGTTAATGGGACGATTTTGAAATAGAATTGAAACACTGCACATTATTTATTTTATTCACGTTATTTCTGGCGATCCATGATACCATCAAAGATGTTGTCAAGAGATACAGTGAAAACCTGCTAACAAGAACCTACCATTATTAAGAACCTCAGGCTGAAATTAAGAATTTGTTTATATAAGAACATATAAGGATATAAGAACCTATCCCAGGCTGATACATTGAAGTTCTCTTATTTCTCTTTTTCATATCCAGTTCTTTTGAGAACTTCAACTTAGCAGCTTTCATATTTATTATTCTTACATTTCCGGCCATATGAGCAAATTACAATGTTGTAACGCAACAACCTTGACATGATTCTTGGACATGGCTGAACGAAGAACGCGTAAGAGCAAGATTGGAGGAGATCGTTGTGTGGTGGGCTAACTTTACGTAAGAACAAGAACTGTACAAAGGTACGTGAAGCAAACAAGGAGTTCATGAGTTTAGTGTGTCAAGGCTTCTAGTAAAGTAGATAGTAGCCTGTAATGCAGGATCTTGGGGTTGGGACTTGGGCATGAGTGGGGAAGGAACGCCTTGAAACGGGTGGGGGAACCCCAACAGCCTGCATTGCAGGCTAAGTAGATAGCTTACCTTGCATTTTTCATTCCTATAGAAGGAAATGCTCCTTCGTAATAAAATCCTTCATTCCAGCTTGAATCACTCATTAGTACTTGACGTTGAACATATCGTTGGGCAATGGACGAGGGATGGGACTGGGCACAAGATGATATAGACACCAATCTATTTATAGAAATGACGCAGTTCAAGATCTAGAACAAGATCTTTTAATATATTGCGCGAAACATAGAGTATAGCGGTGGGACTGGGCACAAGATGAGATAATTTACTGTTTTCAAAGAGGTTTTTTTAGAGATTTTTGGAGCCATCTTAAGGAGTCATCTATCTATGGAGCCACCTTAAGTTCAACGCACCTTTTTACTCTTTCTGGGTATATTGCTGCTGCTAAAAGTGATGACATTCCACCCAAGGAAGAACCAACACATCCGTGAACCTACAGAAAAATACGTTGAAACAACAACTGACTAGTTCTTTAAATCTTGTTTTAGACCTTCAGAAGTCAAACTACATGTAGTTAATTTTCCATAGCCAGCACAATAAAAAAAGTGATTTTCTCTTAAATTGCCTATCTCACGTTTGGGGATTTTACATATTCGTAGTATTTGGGTCTTCCTGAGCAAAATCATAATATATCTTGTTAGCCGAAAATTTCATCTTCATGGAGTTTTTCTGTTAAAGTTATCAGATGTGATGTCACAAGAGGCATTTTGTGGCAATTACAAGTAACAAAAGAAAACTGGTTTGGAATGCCTTTTGTGATATCACATCCAGTAACTTTAACAGCAGAAACTCTATGAAGATAATATTTTGGGCTGACAATATATATTATAATTTTGCTCAGGATGACCCAATATGTAAAATCCCCAAACGTGAGATAGGTACTTTAATTTGAAGTATAGCGTTACTAAAAACACGGATATTCACGTAACTAGATGTATGCGACTTGTTTTCAGGTAGCAGTGAGCAAACTTATCAGTACACTCCTGGGACCAAATTTTAATGACATTAAGTTGATTAGAATAGTTATAAGTGGTCCTACCTCTTTGATCTCCAAATAATCAAGCAATAAGAACTGAGATGTGACAATGTCTTGCACAGTAATACATGGAAAGGTTGTCCCATAATGCTGCATTAAAAAAGATCGTCAAATACAGATATTAGCTTGATTCAACTGTCTTAATATGAAAAAAATAGGTCTTGTAGCCTGGAAATTGACTTGAGGCAGGTACAGTTTTTCAGTTGTTCCTGCCATAAGGCAATATCCAGACTAAAAGTGAAATTCTAGTAGACACATGTACGCATTGCGTACCTATTTTTCATAAGGTATACTATTAACTGCAGTAATGACTCACAATGTAAGCTTGGGCAGCTGTGTTTGGTAAACAGCCAACCCAAGCAAATAAATACTTAATTTGATGATAATTAAAATCAATGTGATGATGGTCTACTGTTTCAGTAGACATAAAAATGGTTCATGTGTGTTGACTTTCATTTGATATTAAAATTTGAATTTAATTTTTATTTATTTAAAAACTTTGCAAGGCAAAGAAAGTCCAGTCAAGCTAAACCTTGCACATAACAATTTCAATACTATCACCTGAGAACATTAGCTGGATCGTTGAATATAATTAGCATTGATATCCGAGCATAGTATATATCACTTCCTTCCTTACCTTTCCTGTGAGTGGATTTATTGATGATGGGCCACTAAATTTAAAATCACACAACTAGGTAAGTCAACTCTTTATTACCAGCATTATTATTCATTACCAGCTGTTGTGCAGTCTAGTGGTTACCCCACATGTCTATGAGCTGGGAGACCTGGGTTCAAATCCTGGGTCGGACCAACACTCAGGGTCTTAAAATAATTGAGGAGAAAGTGCTGCCTTTGCAAGACTTTCAGTCTTCTATATGAAGTAGGCCCTCGGAATCTCTATCAGTTGGTTTTTCCATTCATCTAAGAGTGATAAACTGAATAAAGTCAATGCTTAAAACATGAGCCTCTGGCTCAGATAAATAGGGCAACGTTATCCTGCGTGATCAACTCTAAACAAATCATACTCACACTCATCTTGACATGCAGGTGTTGTTGTGTTATTTTCATAGAATTAAGATTAATATCTGCTAAATTCATAGGGTTAATTTATTTGACATAATCATATACCTTGAGCCATAACATCCTCCAATAACATTAACACAAACAATGTAAAATTTATCAGTATTTAATGCACACCCTGGTCCAATAAATGCCTCCCACCAACCTGGGTTAGAATTTTCCTAAAATAAAACAAACACGCTAATTTGTCAATAATCAATTTGTATTTGAAAATAATATATGTTTTGAATACAAATAATACCTGATGACTTTTTGCATGCGACGATGGAGAGAGGCCAGTAAACAACAATATAGTATTATCTTTTTTATCATTTAGTTCACCCCAGGTCTCATAAGCCAATAATAACTCAGGTATTTCACCTCCATAAAAGAATTTAAACTTATTCTTTGAGTGAAAGATTTTGTACCCAGAATTGACTTTATCGTACATAGGTTCAGGACCGCCATTTTCTCCAAAAGAGAAAAACCTATTTGGAAAAAATTAAAATTCTGATAAACATCACAATAATATGATAACATGATAATAACATGATATGATATCAACAGAGCATATAGTCAGCCCTTTGGTCGCTATTTATATCAACAACTATGTATATTGCTGTACACACAATATAAACCTTCCACATTATATTTAAAGACATTTTAGAGCAACCTGGTTTGTATTTATGCCTTAATAAATGTGATTTCAAAAGTGGACGGGTATTTTATAATTCTTGATGCTTATATATCATGATAAATAATGGTTCCAAAGTCCATTAAAGAGATAACAGTTTCCTGTAGTATATATTAAACACAACATTACAAATTTAAACCATCAACACGAACTATACGCTATCTAGCTAATGTACAATTAATCAGTTCAAATATTAAATAGTAATAGATCAGACATTACCGATTTAAGGTCGCTTTTCCTCGATAAAGATGATTCCTTTTAAATCTTTTATTAACTCCTTTCTGCCCAGCCATACCCGACGCCGTAAACGATGATGTCGAGGAGATAATCGCAGACGCATACTTACAAGGTTTCGACGTTTTTAGGTTTCTCTTTGGTATAAAATTGAGGCTTGACCTACTAATATTTTTAAAATATGATTTTGGAAAGCGAAATAATAGAATTTGTAACATTGCTATATTGTGATCCTGGCAAGCGTTTCAGCAAGCGATTAGAACATAGCACAATTTTAACCAAAAATATTCTGTCGTAATATCAATATTTTTGCACTTTGGTATTAAAAGAAACTTTACTGTGTCCATATTCATCCCTTTTAACATTTTCCATAGTTTGTGGACTTTGTGGGGTATAGGAAAGAAAATAAGTTATATTATTCCTCAATTGTAAATTGTCCAATCAGAGAGCTAGATTTGTACCACGTGACCAGTCAATATAATATCGAATTCCCCAGACATTTCAAGATGTTGCAAGACAGTATTCAAGATTGTTTTGCTATAATATATCATTTATAGACCCTCCGCTCGGGAAATTCGACGAAATATTACCCCTCGGCGGGATGATATATTCCTCGGGGTAATATTTCGTCTAATTCCCCGAGCGGAGGGTCTATAAATGATATTTATATGCCTTTATCAGGTTGATAACAGCTGATGATAAAAACGATATCGTTTTAATTTCCCGCTGTTTATCACCCTGATAAAGGCACTAGTATGTGATAAAATTTAAAAGGTTATCACACTCGCGACTGAGCTCACTCGTGACAATTACAGTATGATATCACCTTATCCCTATATAATAACTACTTATTTTATATATATATAATGTTTATTTCAAAGTATATTTATATAATATATACAGTACAACACATAGATATCTATACACGAAACGATTTTTGCTGCGATTTTTCCTGAAATTTCTGCATATTTTTTCCGATGATTCTACCCAATGAAGTGTCATAAAAAATGAAGTCCTGTTCCATTAAATTGTAACGGTATTTAGATAATTATAGTTTCCAAGTGTTGACAAGCGTTGAAGTTCTGGTCATAAAGAACATATCTGTTACAGTTTATGTTAAGGTTTTTCTTGTCGAGTTTCGTTTATGAAGAGAGGGAGGCAGACGCCATCATTTTTACGACACTTTTTGTGCGTCATTGGGTAATGGGACCCCGGAGTCATTTGGTTCAAGATTTTCAAATTAGTTCACTTCTTTTGAGACAAGAGATTCGTTCTGTGATCCATCAAAGTCAACAAATGATCTTGAAATCTCTAAAAAAAAGGAAGGTAAAAGTTTAAACACATTTCACTTTTAAAGAACTAGTTTGAGCGACCAATCTTGATCTAAGATCTAAGACCAATCTTGATTTAAGCACAGAGATAAGAAAAGTCATTTCACTCGATTAAAATGCATGTTCTAAGGATTTGTGGTGAAATATATACATTTAAAACCGGGACCAGTTGCGAAAAATGTAACATATGCGATGCTATACCCTGTGAGCAGAGCCTTCTTTTCCTTTATTTCCCCTTGCTCACAGGGGTAGCGATGCTAGTGCAGTGCTCTGATCACTGAGCTACGGAGGCCGTTGCCGAGAGCCTAATACATCTGAAATATTGCTCGATTTATCAACTTGGCTAAAAGGTTTAGCCAACGGTTTAGCCAACTATTCATATATTAAGATATATTTATTTTTATCTTCAATCATATGAGATTATAACAACGGTTTTAATCAATATCGATGAGTTTTATAGTCTTGCTCACCGCTAATGTTTCGTCGAGATGTGATTCCAAACCTCTCATGGGTGTTCTGTGTTGGAATGACTCCGAAACCTTTAAAAGTTTAACACGAAATTGGTGAGCTTAATTCAGGTTTTTGTGTTCGTTTTACGACAACAAAAACAAGTTATCTGTAACGTCATCTTGAAATAACTTACTGTGTGTTCCAAGTCTTGAAGATCAGAACGTAATACATTCAGATTGCTCTAAATAAATAAAGGTGTTGGGTTAAGTACGATAATACAGGAATATATTAGAGCAGAGTAGATTGGAAGGAATAAGGTCAGAAGACAAGGAAAGGAAAGATGGGATAAGTAGTATTTAAAACACGAGAAGGAGCGTTTTATCATATTTAAAATGCGAGCGCACAGCGCGAGCATTTTAGATATGATAAAACGCGAGTTCGAGTGTTTTAAATAGCTTAGTGTACTGTTTTTTTTTTCTATTAGAGGTAAATTGGGTTGATGTATGAAATGCAAATTAGCAGGAATTTTATATAAAGTTCGTAGAGACTTTATATAATTTTCATGCTGATTAGTATTCATGGGTTTTATCAGGTATAAAAGCCTTGCGCGTGACTAAATACGGAAATGTGATTGGACAATTGGGTTAATGAATATTAATGAGTTTTTGAATGTAAGGTAAAGTGAGGTCAACGAAGGGATAAGATATTAAGTAGGGTTAAATAAAAATGAAAAAGATACAATGAAATGATGTGAATGACGTAAGATGCTGGAGGAAGATAAGTAAGGTGGGGTAGGCGCACTGATATTTAAATAAAGACTGGATCGAGCAACTATTGTTTGGATGCTGCGAAAAAATGAAGCCGGAAATGATGTGAATGACGTAAGATGCTTGTGAATGACGTAAGATGCTTGTGAATGACGTAAGATGCTTGTGAATGACGTAAGATGCTTGTGAATGACGTAAGATGCTTGTGAATGACGTAAGATGCTGAGAGTTGTGCGAGGCTACAAAAGGGGCAAGATAAGGTGAAGTTAGGTAAGGTG
Source organism: Chrysogorgia sp. JL179-B06 (assembly GCA_035772405.1). Taxonomy (NCBI): domain Eukaryota; kingdom Metazoa; phylum Cnidaria; class Anthozoa; order Scleralcyonacea; family Chrysogorgiidae; genus Chrysogorgia; species Chrysogorgia sp. JL179-B06. Next base: position 948,734 of record JAYKKM010000496.1, on the reverse strand, counting down.
GGGTAGGTGTGCTGAAGGGGTAAGATGATGTGGGGTAGGCTGAGGTAAGATTTGATGGGTAAGATAAGGTGGGGGATGCAAGATGAGGTGGTGTAAGAGGTTGTGGGGTAAGATCAGGCGTGCTAAGGAAGGCTAAGATGACGTGGGAGAGGTAAGATTTGTTGGGTAAGATGAGGTGGGGAGAGGCATGCTGTGGGGTATGATGAGGTGGAATAAGATGACGCGAGGTGGGGAGCCGAGAGGCAGGATGAGGTGGAGTAAGATGAGGTGGAATAAGATGACGCGAGGTGGGCTGACCTAAAGTTTGGTAACCGAAAAGAAGTGAAGATAAGTGAGGATGAAGTGAAATGAAAAAAAGAAAGATGACCATAGTTATGGTGTGAAATGGATTGGACTTACTACCTCTGTTTTCTGTGAAGACAATTCACCATTAGCTTTCGCAAGTTTTCCCTCAAGAACCAGAACATCGTCTTCCTAAGAAATGTACAGAAATTTCACTATCCATCCTAAAATAACATGTTTATGAATTTTATGGTTAACATGTTTATGGTTGCTAATCTCCAAAATATAATTTGAAACATCATATATAACTTTCAAAGATTAAAAAATACATTTTGTTTTACCAAATCATCATGTTCTGAGACGTTACAATAATCTTTCCTTCTTGGTTTCTTCTTCTTCAAGTCCAAAGTGACGTCACCATTTCCATAGTGATGGTGATGATGAACTTGGTCAAGGACAGAGGCTGCTGACACTTCAGTAGGAGCCTGCATTATGGTACGTTCCCTTGTCTGTTGAGGGTTGTCATGGTGATGGTGATGTACTGTTTGATGACCTTGGTTTACAGGAGTGTTATGGTGGTCATAAATGTGTATTTTTGTCCTGGGTACTTCATCTGAAATGTAAGAAATGTTATGTTAATAAACTGTTATATAATATAATATACCATACACCACACCACCTGCACCATACCATACCACACAACACCACACCACGGTGCATCACAGCACACTAGACCATTTAACATGCCTTACCCTGTTCCTTCTTCTTGTCACTAATTCTTCCAACAACACTTGCTAATCCGTCAAAATCATGACCACGTTTTACCAGCTCCCTCTTTAGGTCCTCAAGCTGCTGGCTCATCACAGCGACACTATCATCTGAAGAATTAAGATTACTTAATTATTGTTCGACATATAGACGTTTTATATCAAGTTGTTTTGATAACTTCGTAGCTATTTCTTCTTGAACAAAAGAGCTTACCAAGTTCGAAGCCTCGTCTTCGTGACGCTCGTATCTGTTTGTCTTTATTGTCTAACAGTTCCTCTAGACTATGAATCTAATTGTATTTGAAAGAAAATTGCATTGAAGGTGAAAATATTAAAGGACATTGGCAACAAAAATTAAGTTTGTCTAATATGAAAGAACTCGTAAAATGATAGAGTAACACCTTTTACAACTTTTCCGTATTTTACTTCGTTTTTGAAATATTTCAGTTTGTTTGATATGTAAATGAGATGGTCCCTGACGTCAGGTGCAGGTTAGAGAATTTTCACTCATTAAAAAATGTCTTTTATCTCAGTGATTGCTAAGTTTACAACGTTCATTATCACGAGGAGTTATTATACGCACATTTTCAAATAAATTTGTGGAACAAACTTGAAGATTGAACTAATATTTTAATGAGTGAAAATTCTCTACCCAGCTGCAGCTGACGTCAGGGACCATCTCATTTACATATCAAACAAACTGAAATATTTCAAAAACGAAGTAAAATACGGAAAAAGTGGTAAAAGGGTGTTACTCTATCATTTTACGAGTTCTTTCATATTAGATAAACTTAATTTTTGGTGCCAATGTCCTTTAACAAACGTAAGACAGAAACAATCCAAAACCAACGAATCTTGCACCTTATCTTCTGCGTTCTTCAGTTCTGCATTAATTTTTCTTCGGGTATCTTCTAATTCACGATGAACTTTCTTTGTTTCAATCTCTTTGTTTATCGAATCCTGTTTTTAAAACTTAGGTTACCTTCATCAAAAATATTTAAAAAATAAGCATGGATAGTATACCTGCGTGGCTTTTGTTTGATCAGTAACTAGACGTCTCAATTCTTCCAATTCTCGTTCAAGATCATTTGCTTTTTTGTTTTTCTCGTCCTATCAGAACGTATAGAAAAGTCAACTATTAAACTTTGCTTTATACCTATTGGTCGAAGTTTCTGTTAAATAAAAAGGTAAAACTATTGTTTGACTTACCAAAAGAAGTCCCTCTTTCTCAGCAAGTAACGTCTCCAACTCATCAACATTTTCATTCTTCCGTTTTAGCTATTTTAAAAATATACAGTAGCAGAGATTCAGTTAACCTTTTAAAGGCCAGTAAAGTTGTTTTAAAAACATGTCAGTTTATCTTTGGTGATAATTTCCTTTATTGTGTTATATATATTCCGGACAGGGATCGAAAGTGACGTTCTAAAACGATCTAACCATTGAGCTATACCGAGACTCAGATGAAGAGCAGAGGTTAGAATACGATTTACTGCCGTTATGGGGTGCATGCATTCTGCGAATAAATCAAAGCTACGACATACCTCTTGGCGATGTTTATCTTTCAATTTTCGTAGTTCATTTTGGAGTTGTTGTATTTCATTTTCTAAGTCATCTTTTTGTTTCACTGCGAGTGATCTCATGTAATTTAGCTATCAAGAAAATAATATTATTCACGGTGATAAAGATTCATCCTGATTTACGTAAACTTTTCCTTCGATTTTCTCGGCGAAAATGGCTTGAATCACTGAAATAGTTGGTAAACATGGTTTTTGAAGCCGTTCAAAACACTCGTACCTGTAGCAGTGTTTTATTGGGTCTAAAACACTGCTGCTCGTGTTTTAAACTCCGCCAAGATACTTATGACCATATCGCTGACGAAGGTAACTTTTATTACAGAAAAATGCCTGACAGCAATATAGCGCATGCATTAATATAGCGCAGCTTCTGATTGGCTGTTGTGCTTGCTACATTGGAGCGCGGGAGTTTCACTCGACCAATCGGCAATCACTCTCTTCGTCAAAGAGCGACACCTAAATATTTTCATGAATTTTGTGGCGTTTTTTACCTCATTGGTTTCCTCCTCGCGTTCGTCTTGCAGCTCGTTTTGCAGTCTTTCTATCTCATCTTCTAAGGCCTTAATTTTTTCATCATAAACATTTGTATCTCTCTTACGTTTGTTAGCCTAAAGCAATAAACGATCATAATAGATAGATAGATAGACAGACAGACAGACAGACAGACAGACAGACAGACAGACAGACAGACAGACAGACAGACAGACAGACAGACAGACAGACAGACAGACAGACAGACAGACAGACAGACAGACAGACAGACAGACAGACAGACAGACAGACAGACAGACAGATACAACACATTTGATGTCACATTTTTAGAGTTGGAAACCACACACTCATCTTCAGACTTCATTGAAATTTACCTCATCTTCAGCTTTATCCAACGCTCTTTTTAAACTATCTTGCAAACTGTAAACATTATCCTCCAAGGTTTTCATGTCTACACCATGTTCTGTACCCTGTTGACTTAACTGGAAAAACAAGAAGCTGAAAATATCAATCGGTTAAGGTGACTTGGTGGTCTGAGTGTGTGTAAACATAAATAATGTACCAATATAAAAGATCTATAATGTTGATCATTGCATCACTTTTTAATATCTTTCCTACCTGAGCCAATGCTCTTTCTGCAGCATTCAACTGACTTTGACATTGGGCTAGTTCAGACTGTAAGGTGTCGATAGCAGCTTTTGCCTTGGAGAGAGAGAGAGATGCACATTAAATTAGCTGAGATCAATAATCAATGAGATCATGAATAAGTTTGTGTATTGAGACGATACATGGATTATCGTCAAGCACAAATCCTCTGAAAAGGAAGTCCCATACAAGGCCAGTGAAACCCTCTAACCATTGAGCTACCGAGACTCGGATGGAGAGCAAGGTTACAACGATGTACTGGTTCGATTGATATATATGTACTGCCTATGCAGCAGTCACTATATATTAGCATTATATATAGTGACTGGTGCATAGTTTACCATTACAACACATTAAAACACCTGCTTTTGTTTATGTTTTCCCTTTTGTTTTTCGTTCTCTAATTCGTCAGACAACTCCAGGTACTTTTTATGTAAATCAGCCAGACATTGCCCGACACCATCAGTTTCATCAAGAGGCTGTTTCACTTGCTTTCTTCCTTCATCCAAGTCATTCAATAAGTCGTTTAACCTTTGAATTAGTTGATCTTTTTCCACAGAATCTTTCTCTCTATTGCTCAGTTCGTTTTCGGTTTCTTCAAGGCGATCATTTAATGCTTCATTAGTTGCCTAAGAAGAAATGAAATAGGATGAAATGAAATAGGATGAAATGAGGTTGGGACGAGAAAAGAGAGGTTAGGTTAGATAAGATGCCTTCCCATACCTTCAAAGCATCGACTTGCAAAGCTAAACCTTTCATTTCGTTTGTCTTGTCAACAGCCATCCTGGCAGCTTCCAAGGCCTTCGCCACACGTTCTTCATCTCGTTCCACTCGATCTTTCGCAGCTTTTCTCTCTCTCTGGATAAATAAGATGATGTCGATGATGATGTCGATGATAATGGTGATGATGAGATGATGATGGTGGTGATGATGATAATGACGACAAGTTAATGCTGATGATAACGATGGTGATGATGAGATCATGTTGGATAATGATGATGGTAATTATGATGATGGTGACGATGGTGGTGATGATAATGATGATGATAATGGTGATGATGATGATGGTGGTGATGATGATGGTGATGGTAATGATGATGATGATGATAATGGTGATGATGATGATGGTGGTGATGATGATGATAATGGTGATGATGATGGTAACGATGATGATGGTAATGACGATGGTGGTGATGATAATGATGGTAATGATGGTGATGATAATGATGGTGATGATAATGATGGTGATGATAATGATGGTGATGATAATGATGGTGATGATAATGATGGTAACGACGATGATGGTGATGATAATGATGGTGATGATAATGATGGTGATGATAATGATGGTGATGATAATGATGGTAACGACGATGATGGTGATGATAATGATGGTGATGATAATGATGGTGATGATAATGATGGTGATGATAATGGTGATGATGATGGTAACGATGATGATGGTAACGACGATGATGGTAACGACAATGATGGTGATGATAATGATGGTGATGATAGTGATGGTGATGATAATGGTGATGATAATGGTGATGATGGTAATGATGATGGTGATAATAGTGATGGTGATAATGAGATGATGGTAATGATGAGATGATAATGATAATTGTGAAGATGAGGTAATGATGATTGTGATGATGATGATATAATAATGAGTGATACTTATGGTAATGATAGTGATTATGATAGTGATGATGATCAAATGATAAATCTAATCATCATCACACCTCAATTTGATCTTTTAACTTCTTGATAACATCTCCAAGTCTTCGATTCTCTTCGTTCGCGTGGCTAAACTTGGAGCGAGCCTCCATCACACCTAAGTTATTATTTTTATCAAGCGATGATAATCGACCTTCAAAATCTTTCTCTCTTGCTTCAAGATCTCGTGTTTTCTCTTCTTCATCCGCTAACGCTCGAGTTACGTCTAAAGATGAGAAACCAAGTATGCTTCACAAAAAATTTCACAAATAAAAAAATTACTCCAATGCTGGATCATCACAACAAATGTTTTACCATCGAGTTGGCGTTGCATGAGATCAACATTGCCTTCCATGCCATCACGTTTCGTCAGTTCATCTTCAAGAAGATCTCGTTCTTTCTCTAAATTTTGAATCCTCGTTTGTTGTTTCCTAGCAAGGTTTTGTAATTCTCCTAAACGTTCGTTCAATCCCCCTATGATTCCTTCTAGTTCTTTCTTTAGTTGGCTCATAGCTTCTTCAGACATGCTATCACCTTTCAAGTTTCAAGGTACAAAAATACGCAAGAAATAAGACAAGAAGATATTCAAGATTCAACTATTCCCAAGCATAAGTTTCAAATAGAATTTTTTATAGGCCAGCCATCATGATACATTTAAGTATCATTTTAATTTGAACATTATCATTAAAGGTCATTGGCAACACAAATTAAGTGTGTCTAATATGAAAGAACACGTAAAATGATAGAGTAACACCTTTTACAACTTTTTGGTATTTTACTTCGTTTTTGAAATATTTCAGTTTGTTTGATATGTAAATGAGATGGTCTCTGACGTCATTTCACACATTAAAAATGTCTTATAACTCAGTGATTGTTAAGTTTACAACGTTCATTATCATTAGGAGTTATTATACGCACAATTTCAAGTAAATTTGTGGAACAAACTTGAAGATGGAACCAATATTTTAATAAGTGAAAATTCTCCACCCTGCAGCTGACGTCAGAGACCATCTCATTTACATATCAAACAAACTGGAATATTTCAAAAACGAAGTAAAATACAGAAAAGTTGTAAAAGGTGTTACTCTATCATTTTACGAGTTCTTTCACACTAGACAAACTTAATTTTTGTTGCCAATGTCGTTTAACCAACCTTTTCCTAACTGTTCTCTCAATATTTCCACCTGGGCTTCTTCTTCGCTAATTCGATTTTTCAGCATTTCTAAATCTTCTTTCATTTTGGATAATTGAGCATAAGCATCTTGAAGTTCTGTTTGTTTTGAGTCAAGAGCCTGGTAAACATCAGACGAAGAGAACATTTGACAACATATTACCTTTTTCTTCATTCTCCTCTTAATCGCCATCCTCCAGATCCTGATCTTCTTCCTGATCTTCCTCATTCTCATCTTCCTCATCTTCCATCTCCAAGAGTCCTCATTCTCCTCTTCCTCATTCTCCTCATCCTCTTCCTCATTCTCTTCTTCGTCATCCTTCAGATCCTGATCTTCTTCCTCATCCTCCACATCTTCCTCATATTGCACATCTTCCTCATCCTGCACATCTTCCACATGTTCCACATGTTCCTCATCCTCCACATGTTCCTCATCTTCCTCATCCTCCACATGTTCATCATCCTCCATATGTTCCTCATCCTCCACAAGTTCCTCATGTTCCTCATCCTCCACATCTTCCTCATCCTCCACATGTTCCTCATCTTCCACATGTTCCTCATCCTCCACATGTTCCTCATCCTCCATATGTTCATCATCCTCCACGTGTTCCTCATCCTCCTCATCCTCCACATGTTCCTCATCCTCCACATGTTCCTCATCCTCCACATGTTCCTCATCCTCCACATATTCCTTATCCTCCACATCTTCCTCATCCTCCTCCTCATTTTCTTCCCATTCTCCTCTTCCTCATTCTCCAAATCCACTTCCTCATTCTCTTATTCCTAATTCTTCTCATCCTCTTCCATATTCTCCTCTTCCATATTCTCCTCGTCATCTTCATTTTATTCTCACTCTCCCCCCTCATTGTCCCCCAACTCTTCCCGTACTCATTCATTCCCTCCTGATCATCATCTCCCCCATAATCTTATTCTCCTCCATACTCCCCTTACTCTCCACCTACTCTTCCTCGTTATAACTGCCTGCAACACTTTATCACTCTAGGTTACCTGTGCATCATCACTGCCAAATTCTTCAGCTTTTCTTCTAAGTTCTTCCAATTCCTTTTGTTTTTCAGCCACATCATTTACAACCACCTTCATTCTCTTCTCAAGTTCTTCAGCAGCGCCTTGTAAACGTTTGATCTACAACACAAGTAATGTTATTTGTTTCCCTTTTTTTTTCACTCCTCGTTCTGTAAACTACACCGGACAAGCAAGCTAGGAGGATCTTTAACTATTAAACTAAACAACACTAAAACTACTTGCTTACAAATGCAATTTTTTCAGCTAGCTGTTTTCTCGCTAGTTCGTTTCCTTGATCTAATATGGCCATCTACGACAAGAGAGAAACAAGAAAATGTTTATGCAATATCAAGTTTGTCTAATAAAAATAACATCGAAAAATAATGCAGTTATATGTTTACAGTATACTGTATATACGCTTCAGAGCAATGTAGAAATTCATTTTTTATGTAAGTACTCTTACTTAAGTATTTTTCAACAGATTGAAGTTCTCTTATTTCTCCTTTTCATATTATATCCAGTTCTTTTGAAAACTTAGCAGCTTTCATATTTATTCTTAGTATTTTAACAATTTTTAGATATTTTAGTAAACATCTTTTTATAATAACATATAATTATTCATAACATAGCAAACTCAAACCTGAGATGCTAAAACCAATTGCAGTGAAACAAGTTTTTCAGAAGTATTTTGTAATTGATTATTCTTGTCCTGGACATCTTGTGAAAGTAGCCGCAGTTGTTCTTCCACTAAATAAGTAAACATAACATAATCGAGGCTGCACAGAACATGAAACGAAAGCGAAAGAAAAATCGAAATTACATTGCAAAACCATTTCTCGCTTTTGTTGAACTTCCCCATCCAGTTTATCTCGCAATTTTTCATCTTCTTCATCATATTTCATCCGTAAGGATTTCATGTGCGCGCTTTGCTCCGGACTAGCGATGTTTGATTCTCGAATAAATCTATTTGCCTTAAACGTCGCTTTTCCAATGTAGGAGCTGTCTTCTAAACCATCTTGATCATCCATCTATAAAACAATGTTCTAGAAAATTATCATCAAACGTGATGATGCATTGAATGCAATGCAATGAATAATATATACAATTAGATGTGTGAAGTTGATCGTCCAGGTTGTTGTAGTCTTGAGAAAGACTATTGTTGGTGACTGATGTTTCGACGGCCTTCAGAGACAAGTCACTTGACAATGACCGTCGCTAGGCCGTCGAAACGTCAGTCACCAACAATAGTCTTTCTCAAGACTACAACAACCTGGACGATCAACTTCACACATCTAATGGTACTCCTAGGTTCAAACCATTTACTTTAATATAAACAATGTTGTGCTGCGTAGGCAGTGTAGAAATAATAAAAGGTTGGTGTACCACCGAAATAGTGTGTAGGAGGTGTAACGTTTTGAGTGAAGGCCCTTCGTCTCACTCTCTGACGAAGGTTTACGTTTGTTTCACTCTCTGACGAAGGGCCTTCGCTCGAAACGTTAGACCGCCTCCACACTATTTTGGTAGTACACAAACCTTTAATTTATATTGCTAGTAACATGCTGCTTTATCATGATATGCGTATATTCATGGACGACGTTTCGGACGATGTGTCCTTCTTCAGGTCAGAATCGTCCATGAACAAAAGTACTCTTACTTAAGTACTTTTCAACACATTGAAGTTCTCTTATTTCTCCTTTTCATATCATATCCAGTTATTTCGAGAACTTAGCTCCTTACACTGCTATATATATTTAAAAATAGGTACGCAATGCGTACATGCGTCTACGTCATAAAAGAGCCCACAATAATTGGCGAAAGCTCTTGTTTTTGTATGTGTCCAGCTAATGCTTTGCGCGCTCACAAGCTTGCTCGCGGCCATTTTTTGGGCCACGAAATTGAACAACAATATCTGAGCAATCCTTGCAGTTAATTACTCAAATTGTGTTTTTCGTAAGAGCAGAGATAATATTGTAAGTTATTATTGTCATATTTTTTATAGTATTTGATTACAGTCGGTGGGCCGTGGAATTGTGTTTTGAGACAGGTATCCGTCGCTCGTTGTTTGCCGTTTGATGCGTGAATTTCAAAGTTTCCTTCAAGACGCGCAGTTTCCTGGCAAAGCCAATAGTATACGATCCTTATATTCGATATATTCTATGAGTAGAGGAACAGATATTACGCTAGAAACGAATGCTCACAAGGCCGTTGTAATCGAAGCCGTTGAGAATAGAACACGCTGACAGACGACGGCACAAAGAGTGCGGTTCACAATATTCGACAAACTCGGAGTCATCACTGCAAACTGATTTAAAGACTTTTAACAGCTTATTATGTTGTAAGAAGATAACCAAACAACAAGGAAACGTAATAAACCGAGGTAGTTAGAAGCCTGTTTCCCAAATCAAAACAATAACACAAGCGCGCAAAGCATTAACTGGAGCAAAGCTTAATAAACTAAACACCTTATAACGTTTATCACACCTGTGAATCTTCTGGTAGAGGCAGCTGACCCAACATTTCGAATTTGGCATCCAGTTTGTAAAACGCAAGCTCCTGTTCCAATCGATATTGCTTCTCCGACGCTTTTATCAAATCGGAATTTTTCGCTTTCAGCTGTGGAACAGAAAACGTCGGCAATTAATACTACCATTTGCAAGCAACCGCCAACTGCAAACGTTTTTTCTCGTTTGTTTACGTTTCAAACTGGCACGTTTGACCTTACTAACGAGTAACGTGTCACTTTCAACTCTCGCACAACGACTCGCAGTTCAAAATGTTTGATTGATAGGTTGAAAGTGACACGTTAGTAAGGTCAAACGTGCGGGTTTGAAACGTAAACAAACGAGAAAAAACGTTTGCAGTTGGCGGTTGCTTGCAAATGGTAGTAAAGTATGCCCAAATGTTTTGCCTTAATCTTCATAATTTCAGCCACAAAGTTTTCACTAATTCTGAATTAAGATAATAACAAGTAAATAATGTATTTCTTACTAATCCATTTTTGGCTTCAATATCTTGTTCTAACTCGTTAATTCTGTCAACTTGTTTTGACACTTTTACTTTCAGAGCATTTTGAGTTTTCGTCAAATTTCCCACCGTCATCGTTGCTTCGTTTTTCTCGTTTTGGACATTTTGATAAAGTTTCTCTTGTTTAGAAATTTCTGTCTCCAGACGTCGCACCTCCTCTGAAGGATACAATTAAACACATGCATGTTTAGTGTTTCTATTTTTCTCTCTTATAATCTCTGTGTGTCCAAGCCCCCCTTCGTCTTCTCTTATAATCTATGTGTGTGTCCAAGCCCCCCCCCCTCCCCCTCCCCTTCGTCGTGTCACTGGACAATTTTAAAAGTATAAAGCATGTAAGAAAGAGTAAAAAGAATTGACATTTTTCATGTTTGCTGTAATATAATTTTCTCAATTTTAGAACTTTTATTTTTAACATTTCCAGACAGCTGTTAATCGACCTCCCTTGATGTTTAGCCTTGCCCCAACTTGAAATGTCACCCTGTTGTCGCTTGTGTGTGGGTCTGCGTGTGTCTGTCTGTCTGTGTCAATCTGTGTCTGTTTGTCTGTGTCTGTTTGTTTGTCTGTGTCTGTCTGTCTGTCTGTATTTGTCTGTATCTGTCTGTATCTGTCTGTATCTGTCTGTCTGTGTCTGTCTGTATCTGTCTGTCTGTATCTGTCTGTCTGTATCTGTCTGTATCTGTCTGTCTGTCTGTGTCTGTCTGTATCTGTCTGTGCCTGTCTGTGCCTGTCTGTGCCTGTCTGTGTCTGTCTGTCTGTGTCTGTCTATGTCATAGCAATCTTCATATCTACCTTGAGCAAAACGTTCATCTGCCATAAGACGCTCTTCTTTGCTTACAGTTTGATTGTCCAATACATCAAGGCTTCTCAATTGAAAAATGACAAACTGACGATAGTGTGGTAGGCTGGCGAATGGGTTGCCTTGCAGCTCTAAGTTTGTTAAGTCTTGAAGCGGCCTCAATCTAGTAATATCTAATAACTGAAATTTACAAGTACATACACTTAGTACATAGTTTACATCTAGTACTGTAGATGATGAGAGAAGGGGGAGGAAGATACTAGGGAGAGAGACAGGGAGTCCAGAAATATCAAACTGTTCCTACACTCACTGTTTCCAGTTTATTGTGAGAAAGTTTTAGAATCTTTAAACAACGTAATTTCTTCATGGCTAGTCCAGGAATGCATGTTATTTGATTTCCACTAAGATTAAGGACCTGAAGTTTCACCAAATGATCAACACATTCAATGACCATCAAACAATTGTTTGCCAAGTTTAACTCCCTTAGTTCCACCAATGATTCCAGCTTCTGTATTTTTTCAATCATATTGTTGCTAAGATTTAATGATTGTAGTCTTTTAAGTTTCTCAAGATTCTCAATGTACTTAAAAGGAAAAGGAAAACATATCCAATAAGTAATGTATTAAAATGACATATACACCTAGTTCTTATTTGAACCATGCATGTTCGTACCTTAATTTTTTTATTCATTTTATCTTTTGGTAAATGGATTGTCAAAGACTTTATAAAATCAAGTTTTTGTTCTTTAGTGATTTGCATGATCAATGTCTCTGAAATGTATGCAACTGAACCACTGCTAGGACTGTTGTGTGTATCTTTTTCTTTTGTATCTGACCCCATTAGGTGTTCCTGTGAATCTATTTGGATACCAAAGAGAATAATTGACAAATGGGTCATTGTTTGGCCTGCAATTATGAACACAGAACATTGGGAGAGCACAACTAAAATGTAAAGGTTTTTAAGTGTTCTCCCAACTGTTCCCCCAACTTCCCAAGTGTTCCTCAACTTCCCAACTGTTCTCCCAACTTCCCAAGTGTTCTCTTAACTTCCCAACTGTTCTCTCAACTTCCCAAGTGTTCTATGAATTTCCCAAATGTTCCCCAACTTCCCAAGTGTTGTCCTAATTTCCCAATTGTGTTCTCTCTACTTCCCAAATGTTCTCTCAACTTCCCAACTGTTCTCTCAACTTCCCAAGTGTTCCCCAACTTCCCAACTGTTCTCCCAACTTCCCACATGCTCTCTCAACTTCCCAAGTGTTCCCTCAACTTCCCAAGTATTCTCCCAACTTCCCAAGTGTTCTCTCTACTTCCCAAGTGTTTTCCCAACTTTCTAAGTGTTCTCCCAAATACCCAAGTGTTCTCCCAACTTCCCAAGTGTTCTCCCAACTTCCCAAGTGTTCTCCCAACTTCCCAAGTATTCTCCCAACTTCCCAAGTGTTCTCTCTACTTCCCAAGTGTTCTCCCAACTTTCTAAGTGTTCTCCCAAATACCCAAGTGTTCTCCCAACTTCCCAAGTGTTCTCCCAACTTCCCAAGTGTTCTCCCAACTTCCCAAGTGTTCTCCCAACTTCCCAAGTGTTCTGCCAGCTTCCCAAGTGTTCCCCCAACTTCCCAGTCTTGCCAAGTGTTGAACTCTTATTATATATAAAATGTATACAAATTGGAAAAAAAAATATATATATATATATATAAGTAGAGTGCTGCATAGGCAGTGTTTTGGATATACCTGTATAGCAAAGCAAAAAGGTGGTGGACTGCCAAGATTTTAGAAAGGAAATACTGACGTTTTGAGTGGAGTTCTTCAATCTGGTAAGACATTAGGACCCCCGCTCAAACGTCAGTAGTTTGTTCCTAGAAATCTCAGCAGTTCACCGCCTTTTCTCTTTGTCAGTTATATATATATACATATAGTTCAGTGATCTCTGATTCAACCTCGTTCCCAGGTGCTTGATCATTGCTCTCTCGAGAATGAGCTAGTCACCAGAAATCTTGCTTGGGCCCAAAAAGGAATCACATTTAAATTTTTGCTTCCAACATAGATATCCCCTTCATAATGTAATACCATTTGTATATCTATGATTAAGAGATAGACTTGCCTTTTTCTACAGTACTCTTCTCACTGCTCTGAGCTCTGCCATCAACATGGTTAGCTGTCGAGTCTACTTGAGGAAGTTTACGAATTGTTCTATGCTCTCCTTTATATTTAGGTGACGCCTTTTCTTTTTCATTTCTCTCCTTTGTCTTTTCCATAACAAAAACAATATAGTTCCACTTCGTTTTAATATAAAAATGTCACACAGTACTCAAGTTGTCAACCACATCACAACTGCTGTTTAGTCTTGTAAAGTACCACTGGCAATTTCAGCCTTAAAATATTAATAATAGCAATACCCACAGACCATTGCTTCAAAAATCCGATCGAATTTTCCTCCAGAATATCCAGAAACAGCAATATTATTTTATGATCAGAAATCTCAAATTTTCAAAATCAGAAATATGTCCGCCATGCGCCAGCGAAGCCACAACTATCATAGGTCAGCGGCGTCCTGTGACGTCATTTAAAAGTTAACCAATGGGAGGTGTTGGTTGTTCTAACCACAGCCAATCAGAAATAAACCCAACCTCTAACGTACAAAAAGCTTGCCACACTTCCACAGAGCAATGATCGTTAAAATATTGTTGATAAATCTAATTATTACAAAATTAACAAATACAGTTCATTATTACGATTAAAATATACTAGAAATAGAGATATAAAGAGAAATAAAACACTGACATGTCAAGCAAAGTTTCACCTTGGTCACTTTAACTCTCTGACGATGGGCCTTGGAATACTACAATTTTACAATCTGGTGAAATCAAAGTGGATAAATTACATTTCCAAATTTCACCAGTAACCCCTACTCGAAATTCGTGTTTCGTATGATTTTTTATTATTTTTCTAATTCCACAATTTGAAACCGCGGCTAATTGACATCGCTTTTAAAGCTTAGCTGACAATTGTCCCTTCAATAACGGCCGTAAATATTTTTCATATGCTGGTAATACCTAGTACAAAAGAGAAAACAAAGACATGTATTATGGAAGATTCAGGTATAAAGTTGAAGCTGTGTGATAGTGTAACCATTTAGCAACAAAATATAAATTCATTATCAGTTGACTTATCAAGTAAATGGTATAGGAGTATCATTAGATGCGTGAAGTTGTTGGTGACTGACAATATAGTCTTTGTGATTTTGTGACTGACAATAGTCACCAACAATAGTCTTTCACAAGACTACAACAACCTGGACGATCAACTTACGAATCGTTGCCGTTTATCGTTATGAATCATAAGTGTAACACCCCCTTTCATACAACTGCAATGTAGCACACTGCAGATTAAGCCATTGAGAGACAAGTTGCATCATGAAACATTGCATGATGTAACGCCGCTTTAAGGATGACAACAGGATCATGGAAAACATGTCTCGACAGTTCATTTGATTACTATATATTTTACAGTTTTACCTAAATTGAAAAAGCACGAAATCTATGGTTTAATAACTCACTTCTTTACGGTTCATAGGAAATCTCTCTGCCCACTTCATAAGGTGTTCATAAACATTGCCGTCATATCTTCCAAGCACAGAGTTTAGTAAATAATCTGAAAAACAAAACGCATCCACAAGACCAACAGCGTTCGGCCTAAAAAAAGAATGCTATACAGTATCAATTTTAACACATTTCAATTTTAGAAACAGATAAATACGTATTAAACATTGACCTTAATTCTTCTAGCAGTTCGGTCAGAACATCGTTGACAAGCCTCATCTGTGCTCCATTTATATATTGGTCCTGTGTAGAGATAATTAAATTGTTTATGAATTGTGATAGCAATCTGTCCGTTCATCGCTTCGCTCTCTTCCTCTTTCCATCTGATTATCTGTCCGTCATGCTGTTTGTCCATCCGTCTTTGTCTGTCCGCACATCTGTCCGTATCTCTCCGTCCGTCTCTCCGTCCGTCTCTCCGTCCGTCCATCCGTCCGTTCGTTTCTCCGTCCGTCCCTCCCTCCGTCCACCATGCATTCCGTCCATCCATGCATCCGTCCGTCCCTACGTCCGTCCGTCTGTCCGTCCGTCCATCCGTCTCTCCGTCCGTCCGTCCGTCTCTTCGTCCGTCCGTCTCTTCGTCCGTCTGTCCGTCCGTCTCTTCGTCCGTCCGTCCGTCTCTGTCCATGATTCGTCCGTCGATGTTTCGTCCTGTAAAAAGAAAGACTGACCTCCAGAAAGTCTCCAGCATTTTCCACAATCCCGTGGATAGCGTACAAGTTGAAAAGAATCCTCAAGACGTGGCGAAGTTCATTGCTAAACTTCTCTTCTTCCACAGTTTTCGCAAAACGTTCCACCACGTTCATGTGGATATGGGCCTAGAGAAAGGAAATAATTAACCCTGGAAGTCCATTCTTCACGCAATCACGGGATATACAAAATTTTCCTTAGGTAACAAAATTTTGGCTTTTGGTAGCCCGAAGGGCAACCCGATTTCATGTGTAATTTTTGTGGTTTAACCACAGAAATACTAACTGTCCGTGGCTTAAACAATATTAAGGGACCTATCCTATGGTGCGAGAGAGTCAACCCTTCAATAGGAGAGGTATATGCACATATTAAATGGCTGGCAAACTGGAAAATGTTCTTAGCTTCGACTCCTGTCCATGATGCATGCAGGAAATACTTTATCAGTTGGGCTATTGACAATCTCGTGTTACAAAATTCTGCCACAATGTTCTTACCTTGGCTGCCTTGATTAAATCAATTGAAACATGATTCCGAGCAACTTCAGGAGACAAACCACTTGCGATCTTCGCTTGTAACTTCTTCGAAGCCAGAGTAACTAACCTTCACAAACAGGCAAAATGTATAGGTTGAAAAATACAGTAACTTAAAAACCACACACACGCTAAAAATATAGCGAAGACGAAAATATTTGAAATCTACAAATCTGCTTCCGAAAAATAAAGGATAAAGCCCTACTATTATTGTGAAAGTATAATTACTACTTTACCTTGCCGCTCGATGTTTGTATGCAAGCAGCAAAGTCTGGGGGTTCTTGAAGTCATGGGAGGTGGCAGCTAAACACGGCATATCCATGGTACTGGCAGAAAGATAGGCGACTGTTGGTGTCAAGACAGTTTCACCTGAAGCTAGCATTGCACAACATTTCATCAGATATCTAGGAGAAAAAATGATGTCTATCTTTAAAATTACCATCAGATTAAAGTACCATCTTGAAACGTTACACACTCTTTTAGGTGAACGGAATACCCCAACAGGCTAGAAGTCCATGAATTGATAGGGGTTCCGAGGGCCTACGATTTAAGGTCGTTATCCGAGAAGACCTGAAAGTCTTACCATTTGCTGATATTATTGCAAAGGCATGAGCACTTTCTCCTCAATTATTTTTAAGACCCCAGTGAGTGGTACGTGGTCCGACCCAGGATTTGAACCTGTGTCTCCCAGCTCATAGACATGTGTGTAGTAACCACTAGACCACAACAGCTGGTACAGTGCATACCCTCACCAAACGGACAGATATGCTGCAGATATATGCAACAGCACTGCATAACATATGTAACATATCTGCAGAAAACTATCTGTTACATATCTGTAACATATAGGAATTTGGCCCCTAAACATATCTGTCACAGATATGTGACAGATATCTGTAACATCTCTGCAACAGATATATCTGTCACAGATATGTGACATCATATACTGTTTAAAAGCTGGTAATTAATACAAATCTGTCATGTTTAATACACATCCATTGATAAAAATTGATAGCTAGTAACACAAACCAAAATCCATTTATGTATACCAATGTATTTATTGACTAATCACAACTACATTCTCTATTTAAAGATGAAATAGTAAACATGTTGACCACTCATGACATAAATAATAGTATAGCTGGTGTTATAAATATGGTAAATACAAATGTTTTACCTTGCTGTTTGTAACAATAAAACAATATTATCTCCTTCGTATGTACATGATGGTGCTACAAAGTCTATGTAGAGAGATGGTAGACCGCTGGACATGGAAAACCCATGGCCACCACAACGAAAACGACAAGTCTATTAAACAAATGATGTTTTTAATTGTATTTGCTTAAACTCTTAGGAGCATTATACAATAGTCGCGATGCTCTTACAACAATATACATTCTTTGACTTCAATTTGACAGAGCTTGCGTTATAGTTCAGACATTTGGAAATGATGTGGACTAATAAAAAACCTTACCTCAACTCCAGTTGCTGCAGTTTGTGTGGTGAATGCTTTTAAACCTGCACTGATAGCATGCAACTAAAAAAATAATTGTGTTGCCAATGTCCTTTAAGTTCTATTTGGTAATCAATAAACTCCCTACATAGCTACTGTATTTACTTTTAATAACACAAACTATATACCTCCTGAACATTGCCAAGATTTCCTTTTTCAATTTCATTCTCCACTTCAGAATGCATTCTGTTGATTTCGAATGCTGTAAACCAGAATGCATAAGCAGTAGCAAGCAAGGGTAAGAGAGAGTACTGCAGAGTTTTGTAATCCAAAACCTGCAGCTCTGGTTCGCTTAAAAAAACAAATATATATATACACATGTATATCATTGTGTTGTTGGAAAAAATTCATGTCTTTTATGTTCCACGTTTGACAGATAAAGTAGATGTACCTTGCATTCAATTTACTCTGTCTTCTGACTGCACTGTATCTTATAGCAATAGTGCAAGCTTTCGACAGAGAAATTGCTGACTGGAAGGAAAGAGACACTCTAGTTGTCACCATTGCAGAATACGTTAGTTTTTCAGTCCCTCTTGTCCTGCTGTATTCACCATCTTTTGACACCTTAATTTTGAAGAACATTTCTAGTATCAAGTGAGAGCTATCTTGCAACATCTAGAGATATTTAAAGCCAATTTACATTCATATTCAGAATATGACACTGTGTTATACCTGGGAGAATTTCAGGAACATATTTTCTCTTGGTATTGCAACATTATTTAATATTAGAAAGCCATTGTCAACAGGATTGCATCCCATCTTTGGACCAATCATTCCCAACTTTACTCCTGGTACGAAAAGGGTTGTATAAAGTTATTTCCAAATTTATAGTACAGAACTACATTGTACTGCACTGCACTGCACTGCACTGCACTGCACTGCACTGCACTGCACTGCACTGCACTGCACTGCACTGCACTGCACTGCACTGCACTGCACTGCACTGTACTGTATTACACCACACTGCACTGCACTGCACTGCACTGCACTGCACTGCGCTGCGCTGCACTGCACTGCACTGCACTGCACCTGCACTGCACTGCACTGCACTGCACTGCACTGCACTGCACTGCACTGCACTGCACTGCACTGCACTGTATTACACTGCACTGCACTGCACTGCACTGCACTGCACTGCACTGCACTGCACTGCACTGCACTGCACTGCACTGCACTGCACTGCACTGCACTGCACTGCACTGCACTGCACTGCACCTGCACTGCACCTGCACTGCACTGCACTGACTATTACACTACACTGCACTGCACTGCGCTGCGCTGTGCCTGCACTGTTGTTACTGATACAAAGATTATTGCTATAATACATGGCATGTATTCATTAGGCTTTTACCTGGTAGTATGCTATGGTCTTCAAGGCTGCGAAGCTGCACAATAAAGCTATGTATTCCATAATCTTTACCCAATGTTATCAATCTTGCGATAACAACAGCATGAGTTACAGTGTGACCAACTGAATGAAATACATTAAAACAAAAATCGAACATGATAATGTAATATAATTATTATTATAAAGTTAAATATACTTGTATGGTCTGTCTTGATCAAGGTTACTGGAAAAAGGACAATGAAAGGAAAACCTTACTATATCAGTAAATTTTATTTTTCAAACGTAAAACAAAGCTCTGTATGTTGCAGAATGTCAACCCTTTGCTTTAGGTGCTTGATACAGTACAGCACTAGAAATTTGGATAAGGTGATATTGCAGAGACACATCATCACAAAGCATGCTGCAGAATTTAGCTTTATAGTTAACAAAACTTTATCTAATCACAAAGACATAAACATACGTGAGCCAGGCCACCATTTTGTTGAACTTAATGTGGGACTGTGAAGGATAAAGTTTTGGGTTTTGGGGTCATAAGTTGCTGTTGTCTCCAAACCTCGAATATATGTTCCTAGAAGACAAAATATTGAAATTCCATCACAACTCTTAAAGGTGCAGTCCAGTCCGTTCTGCGCATGTATATTTCAAATGTTGGGGACCCCACTTGTTAACAAACTTTAACGGAATAGATTTGCGACAGTTCGAAAGCGAGTATTCGTTAAATGTGGCGAAGGCACAAGTGGTAGTTTGATATATTATCCACATTTAGGAACCAAACAGCTTCTTATAACACGCTTTTTAGGTGGAAAAGCTCAAGCGTGTGAAAAAAATTCGCAATACTTCATGTTCAATGTTTATATAACGCAATGTAAACAAACGATGTAAACAGAAACGTGGACATGCGCAGAACGGACTGAACGGCACCTTTAAATATACATTCTTATTTCAGACCTGCACAAATATCAGGGACAAAGGAGCATGTTTTGAAGTGGGGGGGGGCTAGAAGCGGCAAAGAAAGGGGAAAATTAATTTCCAAAGAACACCGTACGGAAAAACCTCGATTTAGATATTCCAGAGAAAAGTGGGGGGCTTCCCCCCGGCTCCGCCGTGCATGAATATACATGTACTCACCATGTCCCATCTCAGTTTGTGCATAAGTGCCAATGATTTGAAAGTTATCAATCAAATATATCCACTTTCGAACTTGTTCTTCAGTTCCCTGCATCTGAAAAATTTAGGTATTGCATGTATTTGTATATATAATTTACATTTATGTATTAATGTCTAATAAATTAACAGCAGTGTTTTATTCCAGGGTTAAAAACCAGTTTAGCTTCGTCCTTGTGGTTTTAAACCTGATAAAACATTGCTCATGACTCTCTCTTAGTGTAGTAAAATGCTGTTTTAGGTGTATTTATTGCAGCATAATTATAGACTTTACCTTTATAAGATTTCGAAACATTGACTTATGCAACGTTAGAGTTGATAATGGAGTAACCAAACTAAAATAACAGGTTATTCAAAAATTATAACAAATAAAAATTTAATTTCATAATAGCTAGACTTTACCTTTATAAGATTTCTAAACATTGAGTTATGCAACCCTAGACTGCTTAGAGTAGATAATGGATTACTAAAATAATAAGTTATTAAAAGATTATAACAAATAAAAATCTATTTCCATACAGCTATAGACTTAATATCTTTAAAAGATTTGGAAATATTGACTGATGCAACAATAGAGTCAGGTGTGCGAAGTTGATCTTCCAGGTTGTTGTAGTCTTGATGAGAAAGACTATTGTTGGTGACTGATGTTTTGATGGCCTCAGGACTCTGAAGATGACCACCGCTGAGGCCGTCGACACGTCAGTCACCTGAACAATTATAGTCACCTATAGTCTTTCTCAAGACTACAACAACCTGGACGATCAACTTCACGCATCTAATGATACTCCTAGGTTCAAACCATTTACTTTAATAGCATCAGGTGCAGACCAAGGGGTCACTTTGGGCACCACCAGGGCCCCACGCTTTTGTGAAGCAACTGCAAATGTGCCAGGGGCCCCATGCATGGTTGATCCACCCCTGGATAGAGTAGATGGAGTAGCTATAAGAGTAAAATAAGTAAAAATATTCTTACTCAGTTATCATGCTTATAACAATGGGAGCATACTGATCCAAGTTTAACTCTTTTCTCTTTTTTAAAAACTGAACATCTTTTCTCACTGTTTCTTCATATGCCTCTTCACTGGAGTAGAAATAGACGTTTGAATTATCATAATCAGGATCGTTAGATAATAAAGTCTCTAAAAAGAATGTTCAAAGAACATTTTAGAGAAATATCAAATGGTAGAAAGAGATTCTTTTTCACCATTTTACATCATCTTCAAGGGTGACTGCTTTATGTCATCTTCAAGGTGAATAAAAGTCGCTACTGCATATTGGCATAATTTGTTTGTTGATGTACATTGTTCTCACAGCTGGGAGCAAGGCCGTAGCAAGTGTTGGGGAAGTGGGGTGCGGCACCCCCATTTTTTATAAAATTGCAATATTCGGAAAATTCACAGGTTTATTCAGAAAATTGGGACCAGTGTTTTCTCTAAGACTATTTTAAAAGATTATGTCAAAATATACTGCTTAAATGTACTGTGACGAACATTGTAATTGTGTCTTATACTTAATCTACACCTGGAAGTAATTGGTCACATTTTGACACTTTGCATAATAGTAAAATGCAGTACCGTTACTACCATATTGACTGATTGAAATTTTAAAAATAATTTTTAGTTGTTATCCTTGTCATTTTGGCAGTTGGCAAAGTATTGCGATTATTAATGCGAGATTTTTGGGGGAAATATTTCATTTCGAAATTAAAATTGGCACCCCCCCCCCCCATTCTTCAAGTCTCATTTCTGATCTCCAAGCATTCTTTTGTGCAAGTGTCATTTCTCCAAGCATTCTTTTGTGCAAGTCTCACAAACAAACAAACGCCACACACGCGCAATAGGGATGTCTTCATTATTTTTCGCCAAATTATTCTGTATTTATTAATTATTCACGCAGTACTTGTGTAATAATTTTCACTTTATCAATTCGAGTCAGCCAAATTAAAAGGCACGACCGCACACGACTTACGTAAATACATCCAGTCTTTATAATTCTTCGGTCCATCATAGAGAAATTCAGACAACTCTTGGACATTAAAAGTTGTTCTACTTCGCTCTTTTGCGAGATCTTCGTTCACGCTCATTTTTACAAAATAATTTAAAATTACGCAATCATTCTTCGTTGGTCCCAGGCCACACGCAGTTTTTGGCAATGCGCGCTCGTATTGCGTCGTCTTTGGGACGATGTTTTTTAGTTTAAGCACTACTCTAACCCCCGCCTAATGAGTTTTCTAACCCTAACCCCCGCCTGATGAGTTTTCTAACCCTAACCCCCCGCCTCATGAGTTTTCTAACCCTTCATTAACATATATCATGGCAAAAGCATTATTTTCACAAGTAATGGCACAAAAAATACAACCATATATCTGTAGCCAGAAACGACACATATTTATTTTCCAAATACAAACAAATTCAACGTAGAGCAATATAACTCCAGAGTAAAGAAAACATTTCAAATGAACTATTCGACATGCAGGTTAATGATTGTCACCGACAGAAACCTAGAAACATAAAGATCCTAGGCTAGGATACCTAGCTAACTAAATAATTGTTAAATTTTTAAAATCGTCATAAAAATATTTTCACGGTTCATATTGTGCTCTGTAATCATTTTCTTCACCGCGATATTCAGATGGATATTGTGGATAGCTGAGAATTCTGTAGCTTGATGGACTAAGTTGTGGAGCGGACCACGTCATTGCCGGGTGGTAAGGGAGGAGATATGGCGGTGGTGTGTAAGAAATCATCTGCATTGGTGCTGGTCTGGGTGAGGAACCAATCGTATAGGCAGGTGGAACAGAGCTACGGACCGCCGCATAGGTTGGCTGAGCTGCAAGAATATCGTTGATGGCAAACCTTTGTCTCGTTGTACCACCCAATCTCATTGCATCTTGAGCGTGAAAAACTGGCGATAGTGTTGGTCGATCATAACTGGGAATGGCTTGGAAAAGCTGTGCAGATGATGGTGATACATCAAATGTTGTTGCAATGTTTGTTCTTTCCACCAGAGCTGGTAGAATTTCCTCTAAGTCTTGCTCGCGTTTGAACCTCTTTCTGCGTCTTCGAAAGCTCCCATCTTGGAACATTGTTTCGCTCGCGGGGTCGATGGTCCAGTAGTGTGCTTTATTTGTGTCGTCTGGATCACGTGGTAGCTTCACGAAACAATCATTGAGGGTGAGATTATGTCTGATGGCGTTCCTCCATTTTAGTGGACATGTGATGTAGTAAGGAAAATGACCTGCGATGAATTTATTGATTTCAGCCAATGTCATTTTGCGATGATGGGAGCTAGCGATGGCCATTGTGATAAGCGCAACATAGGAGTATGGTGGTTTGCCAGGCGGAGCTTTGCAACGTTTTCGTTTCGTTTCACCGGAGGCAGCACGTTGTTCACCATTGGTGGTGGAAATGTTCTCGCTGTTTTCTTCTTCGTTGTTGTATTTAATCTCCGTGATATCACAATCTTCTTTTAAACATTGCTTCGGTTCTGCCACCATAGCTATATATCTCAGTATTCAGTCTACTATGTTCTTCGCGTTCAAGAGTATCTTTTTGCTTCTTCTTTGACGACTCGTATCCGCGAAGTGATTTGCCTATCTTTCTAGTACCGTCTTTTTATTGCCAAAAACACGGAAACAATGCAAGATACGCTAGATGATCTTGAAGAATAACGGGGAGGTATCTTTGTGTCGAACTGATTGATTCATTACCCACGGGAGCTAAGCCGCCTTTATTTGTGATGAATGATCTTTGCTTTGTCTAACGAAGTATCCAATCTTTTGTTTTGGCAAGACAATTCGTTTGTAAGCTGCCACAATTGTTTGACTCTCAAAACGAAAACTGAAATTTGAGCCTGGAAATTGATAGTGCGCAAAAAGAACGGTTGCTTTTGAGGTAGTCGGGAATTTGTATAGGTTTACTGGATAGTACAATAACTAAGTTTTCTAGTATCGTTGCTTTTCCGACTGCATTCAACAAACACTTTCTGTTGATAATTTTTACTAGTATCACAAGTCACTGCAACAACAATCTAATCAAAGCCAGTTCGTAATGTCGCGACTGCGCATCAAAATGACATGTTCTGCGTCGCCGGGATAAAACTTATTTCAATTCATAACATCAGGCTAAAATAACCACAATAGACATTTGCATTTGTATTTACACTTGCAAATTTGTTATACTGAATTCCCCAGCCCGATGTTATGAATTGAAATAAGTTTTAACCCGACGCAGAACGCGTCATTTTGATGCGGTCGACATTACGAACTGGCTTATAGTTATGCGAACTCAATAGACAGTAGATGGACTGAACACTGAACTATATATATATATATATATATATATATATCAAGGATTTAGTATCGGATATCTCTTTCAACAACTGGCTTTTTAATTTTCTATAACTATAGTTTACAAAATAACTATTCATGGAATACTATATATGTGTGTTTTGTCTTAATGACGATCAATGATTAATTGTTAATGATTTGTTTTTAATGTTAGGAAAATTTTGGCAATATTATGCAGAACTGACGGCTGCACGCGGCTGTATTTGTGCATCTTAGACTTTTAATGTCTTTAATAACTACTTACACAAACAGCGATGAGTTTAATAATCAAAACAACTGGATTAGTATAAGAGAGAGAGAGAGAACTACTCAATATGTTGAAACTGATATGTTGAAACTAAATACTTAAATAAAAGAATTGGAAATACGCCATATGTCGTTCTTCCGTCATAATCAAAAGACAGATTCACATCTCGTAGAATGAGATAGTGATGATTCTGCAATGATTTGAGTGGAACAAGAATTAGACCATTGGTTAGCCCTTCTTTGTAGTTCAGTAAAGGACTTTTTCCTTGAGCTGTTCAGTTGGCAAATCCTCAGCCAACGAGATTGTTTTTTGAGATGATTTTCTGCAGGTAATTAAATAATAAATGATCATATCGGTATTTGACTCGATGGATTTTATAATATAAGCAGTCTAGTTTTCAGAACGTCATCTAAGGTTATTACCAATCACCATGGTGGTATATAGAATTGTTCTCTGATAAGTTTATCAGATCTGTATCTCATTGTGGCATCCTACGTAAATGTGTGCGCACAGTTCATTCACTGGCTGATATTGGCGCAGTGTCTTGGGGAAAAAATATCTGTCAATCTCAACTCCAATTAATAACAAACTTGACAACTTGTGCTAAATTATGTATGCCTTTTTTGTGAAAACCTGAAAACATATTAACATCGTCGATCGTCCGAGCTCAACTCTAGTTTAGTTTAGTTTAGTTTATTACATTTATCACTCTTAAGCCCGGTTTCCATATGATCGCAACGATTGCAACGATCGTCGACTCGTTGCGATCCTTGCATTCATATAGAAATGGGGCTTAAAACGTCTCGATCGCAACGATCGCAGAGATAGACATTTTTCTATCTCTGCGATCGCAACGATCGCCTGCAGGTTTATGGTTTCCATATGATCGCAAGGATCGCAGAACTCTTTATTTCTGCGATCGTTGCGATCATATGGAAACCGGGCTTAAGGAGAACGGAATACCCAACAGGCTAGAAGCCCAATTATAGGGGTCCCGAGGGCCTACGAGAAGACTCGAAAGTCTTACTATTTGCTGATATTATTGCCGAAAGCAGCACTTTCTTCTCAATTATTTTCAAGACCCTGCAGAGTTGAGGTCCCAGGATTTGAACCTGTGTTTCCCACCGGGGTCATGACTTTTGCAATATTGTAATATTGTAACGATCTAGTGAATAGCTACACTAAGTTAACGCAACAATATATTGAATGCGGCGCAAACGAAACTGGGATACGTGGGCTGTTTGCTTGGATTAAAAAATTCCAGAAATGAAAGAATATTGCGATAGTATTAAGTCATGTTAAAAATAAACATAAACTTCAAGATGCCAAACCATTACTGTATTGTCATTATTCGATGTTTCAAATGATGGCTTCAGGATCTGACCTGAAGGACACGTCCAAAAATGCCTATCTCACATTTGGGGATTTTACATATCCGTAATATCTGAAATATATCTTGTCAGCCGAAAATTTCATCTTCATGGAGTTTTTCTCTGTCAAAGTTACCGGATGTGATGTCACAAGAGGCATTCCTGCCACAAAAATGCCTCTTGTGACATCACATCCGATAACTTTAACAGCAAAAAATTCTATAAAGATGAAATTCTCGGCTGACAAGATATATTATGTTTTTGCTCAGGAACACCCAAATATTACGAATATGTAAAGATAGGCACTGTATTTTTGGCATATTGAAGTTCTTTTATGAGACGAAATGCTTGTGGGATTCTAGGCTGCCTACAATTTAGAATTATTGAAAATCCAAGAGCATTCTCCAATTTATTACCCTGGGATAACGGGGGCACGCGAGGATGCGAGGCGGTAAAAACCAATTTATAATAATTTTATTAAAATTGAAGGAGCACACATATTGACCAGCGTTCATTGGCTGGGAGCATGCTCAGACCAGTCAATTGTCAGACACATCGTAAAAGTGACGAACAAGAGTTTATTATTTTTACAAAATATATTCCTGAGGAATTAGTCGTTAATTTCTCGTCAAGGTATGGATGGGGAGACGAAGAAAAAGCCCAACACATTGCCACTATGGGGCAATGAACGAACGATGAATTTAAACAGTATGATTTTGACGAACATTCAGTCATCACCATACTTCAAGAATCAGTTGTATGAACTCAAGACATACCATGCGGTCGTTGATGAGATTTATTACAAGGTAAGAGATGTTTATCTCGTGGTTATTGGTTTTCCAAAAGATCATCCAAAGCTGGTTAAACATGAGCAACACAAAGCCAGAACAAAGTGCAGGAAAATGAGCACATACTGTACTACATGGAAAGATCAAATGTTGGCAAAGTACAACTTTGAACAGTAAGATTTCTTAAGGCCTTTCCACACAATACCATTTGTCATATACGATTGTCATCTTGGTGTATGTGATCAAACCGTACACGTGTGTCAACATTCATCATTGAATCATAAACAAGAATTATGTTGTGTGCAAACAATTGCATACAACAACGTACAACAACGTACAATATATACAACAACGTACGCCAGAATGACAATCGTATACGATGAATCGTATCGTGTAGATGGGCCTTTAGCAGCAGTTAGTTTTTGTTTAATTCAAGTATTTGAGAGACATAAAATAAGAAAGCTTAATTCATAGTGATCGCTAAAAAGTATACTATGAAACAAGATTACTTTATGAAAAAATATACTTTCTAGTGATCACCCTTAATTCACCAGGAGCTGCTTCTTGGTTGAAGGTGTTCATTTAGGGAGACTGGTGACTAATATTGGGTTTTGCATGGTGGGGCTTGGTAGTCCTTTATCAAAAGGAGTCAGAAAATCTCATTAAATCCTATTGTACTTACATTTCTTTATTTACTAAACAATGCTTATCTCAGGAGTTAAGGGATTGATTACTACCTACCTAAAGTAGTATTGACATAATGTTTTAAGACACTACATAATTTATATATAAAGTGTACACCTATGAGAGATGTATTTTTTATAATGGTGTTTTAGGTTGATCACTTGGAACCATGGGAAAGGGGAAGTCGAAAAACGTCTGGTCAAGTTGGAATGTGTGGTGGGGTAAGTATGTAGGCCTATCACATGACAAACAGGACATCAAAAATATAACAATTATTGGATTTGGCTTACACATGATATCAAGAATTATCCAGACTTCTGTCAACGTTATCCGCCTCAGCCTTTGTCAGATAACATTGACCTTGGTCTGGATAATTCTTGATATCATGTTCAGCCTCATATTTCAATAATTGTTTATTATAGTTATCAAGTTTGGAAAATATAACTATGGTAATGAAAAGGGGGTAGGGGTACCGCAGGCCCACATAGAACGTCCAAGAAGGAGGCTAGAGTGGATGTGATATATAATATTGTTTTTAGGTACGTGGTGTTGGAGCTGGTGGTATTATTTCAACAGCATTCTGTTTATTGTACAAGTTATATACGTTACGTTTAACAAGGAAGCAATTAAATGGACTAATAAATCATTGTGATTCTCCTTATATTAGAGGCCTTGGCTTCATGTACATCAGGTATGTGCAGGTACAGTGTATTATCTCCATTTTTATTCAAATTATTTTTCTTACTTGATGTCGATACTTGATAATTAAGATGGGATAAAGATATTTTAAATTATAAACAAGATCAAGTGATTGTTATGTCCATGATTATGTAAGCTTTTGTCTCATTTAAATGTGGAAAATGTTATGTTACATCAGCCTTGTAAACGTCATTATTTTCTCCTCATTAGATATGCATTACGACCAGCAGACGTATGGGAATGGTATGAGCCATTTTTAGAAGACGAAGAGGTTAGCTAAGTCTTCACTGCATCTGTTTTAAAATGGTTCACAGTCCATGGTAAGATCGACCCACCGCAATGTTGAATTGTAATGTAGTATGTTCCATCTTATAGGAATTTGATGTGAAAGCTGGTGGTGGCTGTACGATGACAATTGGACAAGTGGTTCGTAGCTTTTTATTAAAATTAGACTGGTATGACTCACTCTTTCCACGTATTCCAGTACCAATACAAAAAGATTTAGAGCAGAAGCTCCAAGCCTTGAACCTATGTGACGATCGTAAGCGAAAAGCAGATGAGGGGTTTGGAGAAGCAGAAAGATACTCAAAGATGATGAAGGAACAACAGGATAGGTAGGTATTGTGATATATGCTACTTAATTGTACCCAATCACTGTCTAGTGCCTAATCTGAACATCTTTAATATCCCTTGAAGTTGAAGCCAACAAAGTCTTCCCTTTGTAACTAAGAAATTCTTTATTGTCATGCCTTATTCTGTAGGTCATCTCGAAGTCCATTAAGTGGAACTGAAGATGCAAAGGAAAGTGGGAGAAGTACCCACAGGAGTCGCAGCTCTAGTAGAGAAAGAAAAAAACACAGAAGTCGAGATCGTTCACCTCAACATAGAAGCTCTGAAAGATCTAAACGAAGAAGTCGAAGTAGAGATAGAAATGGAAAAGATTCCAGTCGTGACCAGAAGAGGAGTCGTAGTACTGAAAGAGACAGAAAACATAGCAGACATGAGAGGAGAGATCGAAGCCGTAGTCCAACCAAAGATAAAAATTATCGAGATAAATATGAGAGGTAGTCGTCGACTGCCTGGTCTAAAATGAGCAATTAACACAGAACCATTTTTAAACATTACTGCATGAACTTTTGTATATAAATGTACATCTCAATATTGATCTTGTGATTTATCCATAATTTCAAATCTTTTGTTGAAACAAGTTATAGAGTTGTTGAATTGATGAAACCAATAATTGTAACAGGTTTTGACATTGCTAGTACAGCATTAAGGAACCATCAGGTTCAAAGAGACAATGTCTTTGAAATATGTACAGTAGCACGCGTTTCCTACACTGTAACTGACTTTTGTGTTTCAAATCTTTCATTTAGTGTATGTAAATAGTTATTACAACTGTCAATATAGTCTGGATAAACATCAGGTTGTTACTTGTTAACTGGTCCAATTCACTAAACTGTTTTCTAAGTGTGCAAATTGACTCAATGCTAGTACTACGCAAATTATACACAATTGTTTAATACCTGTACACACACGTTGCCAAAAATAAAAACTTAAACACCTAGTTTTTATCCAGACTATATGTCAGCCAATCTTACATATCTATTGAATGTTCAACCTTTGAATTTTAAAATACAATACTATCAGTTTATTCATTGCATAACTACTATTGGTTAAATATAGTTAATGGCAAAGGGTTGTTTTGTTTTTATTAAGAAAAAATATGAAATCTGACCTAAAGAACACATTGTTCAAAACGTCATCCATGAAGATACATAAGTACTCTTACTTATGTGTTTTTCAACACATTGAAGTTCTCTTGTTTTATTAAGATCTTACTATTGCAGTAAATGGCACCCAAGATGAATTTAAAATGTAGAGTTAGTTCAGTTTAGCTACAGGAAAAACAAACAGCTCAATGTTTAATAATAATTCTGGGTATCTAGCTTCACTCTTTACTCCCCAGTCAACATACAAAGTTTCCTTATTGGTCTCGAAACATTTCTTGTAGTACCAGTTACGATAAGTTGTTTTTAAAAACATGTCAGTTTATCTTTGGCAAGAGTAGCTTAAACATGCAGTGCTTGCATATATTGGTGGTGAGATGGTCACTGTGTCAATCATAACTAGTTCAATTACTGTGATTGGTCAGGAAACAGAGAGAAATGAGAAGTAATCAAAATCTCCATTGTTTGAATTTATTTTTAAAATTTAAAAGACTCCATTGTTTCGAGGGGAATGGGCTTCCCCTTTTACGCAAGCACTCTGTGTTTAAGCAAGTTTTTGACCTGTTCCACATGTTGTTTAGCCTCCTCTGCAGGCAACTACATGTCTTCCCAGCTGTGCAGGTTGATTTTTCAGGCTGGGGGAAAGTCCCCTTGCCTGCACCAGCCTGAAAAATCAGCGTGCACAGCTGGGAAAACAAAGACTGCGAAGGAGGCTGCATGTAATTTTAATCTGTTATTATTTAAGGTCAGCTTTGGTATCTTCATGTACCGGACACACAATATAACAACTCTAGTCCTAACCCTAAAATAAAGGAATACTAACCCTACTTTTAAACTCAACATGTTTCAGTGATGTAATATTCTGTGTCCAGTACACGAAGTAACAGCCTCTGTTTTATTGACAATTATGTGATATTATTGTAATATATTATTACATTGTAAGATAACATGCACAATCAGCTGAGTTTGGACTTGTCACCAGGTGTTGATTGCTGACATATACAGCATCTGGCATTTGTTTCCAGATACAGTACTGTAAGGCCAAGTAAAAAATATAGTAGTTTATCGTCCCCGCCCACATAAATTTGTTTTTTATTTTTTATTTTATTTGCATCGAAAATCTGTCTTGTTTTCAGGGCCTTTTGTTTTGCACCACCTTTCGACCCTTCCAGTACGTTTCGACCACTTTCGGGACTTTTTGAGTTTTTGTTTTGGCACAATCTTGTATCGAAGCAGTTGCAGAGAAATCCATTCGATTCTGTCATGGTTTTTGTTTGTGCTTACAAATAGATTTAAATTTAATATGTATTAAAATTAGGTTCATGATGGCCATTTCGGAGAAGCCATCTTGAAAAAAAAGAAAAGTGCCCGCATTCTCCTTTTTTTTTAAAAGTCAGGATGATAAACTACGGTACTATATTTTTTATTTGGCCTAAGTTGAATAACTAAGACTACTTCTTCTTCTTCTTTGCTCTCTTTCCTTGTCCTAGAATGTTTTTTTATTGAGTTGTAAAAAGTAGAAAACACATAAATTTCAGGATAACAACAAAAAATACAAGAGAATATCTAGTTTATACCTTTTGTGGGAGCACCTTTTCCTCTTTCTCTTCGACGAATTTGCATTTCTTCCTTAAAATCCTAAAAAAGTACAACCATCCTATAAATAAAGCAGTTTATTGCTCATAGGCAGACCTCATGACCAATTTAACAAACTGGCCAAAAAGAAATGAAATATGACTGATAAAGTTTACACTACTGACCAGCCCCTTACCAAATGTTCATCATGGTACAGGCCAAGGTGCCTCAGTTTGAAGAGTAATGACTGGAACTTTTTTATTGGTGGATAATAGTTGGTAACTTGGTCTGCTCGAGGACAGCTTTTGAAATATTCTACCACTTTCTGTCCCCTGTAGTTTTGTTGGTTGATTTACAAATGAATAGAAGAGTAGCTAGGTTAATAATTTAATTATTTTTGGAGTCTAAAACCTTTGGATGATTCTTTATAAAAATATTTCTTGTTTAAGTATACCTGACTGTTGTAGGTCTAACTAGTTCGCCAAATATCCTTGCTTGAAGTACAGCCATTTTTCGTACATAATTCGTGCTCATTTTTATTTAACTTTTTATCAAAATTCGAAAAGCAACAAGTAACTTTCAATTACAAAACCAAATAACGAATCTTATACAAAGTACTGATCAGAAGACTGAGTGACCCATTTTATCCTCTTGACTCGCTCGATGTATCGTTTGATCCACAAGTACCACTTTCTAGACAAGTTGAGACAAGTGGCCGGACATCACATATGTTCATAGTTACACCCCAGAAGGCCTCAAAAGATCAAATAAATAATATTAATTTTAACCCTCAATAAGTAAACACTTTTTCCTGCAATAGCACATCAAAGGTTTTGCTTTTCAAACTCAAATTTTCCTCAAATTAAAATATTTTCCAAAAATAGATTGTTGCAAATTATTAACTTGCAACATTCCATCATCCCATACAATTGTTTTTCGACTTCCGCCAAAATAAACACTTGCATGGTGAGAGAGATTCCCCGACGTTGTATTATATTTTTTAGTTGGCAATCATCTGATTTTTACAAATGTGAAAAGGATAATGAAACTCAATGAACCTGTGATTTTGTGTGAAATATGTGAATTTGCTGACTATGATCGCGCGATCGTGTTTGAAACAATCAACAGCTTCACTTAATTCAAAGTACTTAATGGTTTTTTTAACAAACTGAAACTTATTGGTAAACTCTAACTGATTTGATATGGAAAGCGCAGATATTAATCAAAATCTGGCTGTTGTTGGCGAAAATTGCGAAATAGAGTATCGGCCAAGAAATGATTCAACGAACGAACTTGAACTTGTACGGCAGCTTGAAGAAAGAAACAGGTAAGATGGTATTAATGATTTTTAAGTGGTTTATGTTTTAGGAAAATCATTTTGGGAAAACGGATTACCTTCATTACTATTCAGTTGAAGCGGTTTTTGTGGCCATTGGCATTGCTGCTGCGGTGGTCTATATATAACTATATTTAAAATTATTAATTAACAGTGAGTTGCTTGACCCAAACCTTTTGACTTTTTGTCGTTTTGACATGTCACGAACGCTGATCGATCAATACTTGAAACTATAGGGTGGCCTTCATTTGAACTTGTATTAAGTGTGACTTAAGATGAAACGACAACGAGTACGGTAATGTCTTTAATATAGCCTAATAAATTACTCTATAATTTCTTCATTTTGCATGTCGTCGCGTATACAAAGAGTCATTATAATATAACGTGATATTGCATCTCCGGTGAATTGTCAATGTAGTTGTATTAAATGTGTCATTTTAAGGATTAACGAAACCCATTTGGTAGCGTATTATATTTCATGAGAACTTTAGCGCGCTTGTTTCGGTACAGAAGACGTCTTCGTGTATTATGATGTAAGTTAATAGTCTTATTGAATAGTTCTGAATTACTTGTTGATGAAATATCGGATGAAATATTGGATAACTTTCATAAAATATCAGGTTTCATTTTGAGTAATATTATTCGCAAATGTCGTCTGTTTGTTGAAACGAAACGATGTGGTTGTTCACTGGAAGGACAAATGATAATTCAAGGTTTGTGTGGGGAAAAGGGTGTTGTTAAAACATTACTTCTGAATTTGGTGTGTCGTGTTAGTTCATAGAGACACGTAGAAGAATTATAAGAATGTCTAGTGATTTACATGTTGAGTAACTGAAGTCTGTGTTTGGTCTAAAATCAACATAAACACATACTTAACAAGTGAATTTAATTGATAATCCAATGGTATCAATGAGTGGACACTGGCAAGGCATACAGTACTTATTATATTAAAGTATAGATGAGTGTAAATTTCTATTTTAATTTAACTTTTAGTACTTGTTCTGAACTTGTTGAACTTGTCTCAAGATGGCCATTTTGTTATTAAAATTGATACATTGATTTGAAACAAGTTACATTAACAACGTAGGAGTTACGAGTTTAATACTGCCATATAATAAACAATTATTGGATGAGGCTGAGCATGATATCAAGAATTATCCAGACCAAAGTCAATGTTATCTGCCAAAGCCAATTAGGCTGATAACATTGACAGAGATCTGGATAATTCTTGATATTGTGTGCAAGCCGAATCCAATAATTGTCTTTATTATACAATTATAAATGTAGAAGCCTTTAGGAAGTTTAGGAAGTAAGCAACGCAAAGACAATTACGTCACCTACAGACAATTTTTGATATTTTGTAGGTGACAAGACAAGAATTGTCTGTAGGTTTTTTAGCCAATCACAATCGAGATTGTATGAGTATTGTATACTGGTAATAAGACTTTATTACCAGAATTTTCATAGTTCTTGTATTTTCTGATAAATGTTTTATCTCATCTTTCTAAGGCAACTTGCAAATGATGAAAGAGCAATGCTAGAACTAACGCCAAGTACAAACAACAACAACCCTGTCTCGGAGGCAGTTGATAGTTGTGATTCTGGGATCTCATCAACAGATGGAATTGATGACTCAGATGGGTTTGATTACGAGGCATTTAAAGTGTGGGGAGAAATAATTAGCGATTGGGATGAAAATATGAAAAGACGACCAAAGGTTGTGAAAGATTTGGTGCACAAAGGGATTCCAGAAGCCATGAGGTGTTTAATCTGGCAAAATTTTACTTCAAGTACTTTGGAATCATCACTTTTAGAACAATATACAAGTTTTATCTCAGTAAGTAGACCATACAAGTTCATGATTTTACATTGAAAATTTGAAACAACTATAGTACTACTGGCGAACCGCTATATGCCAACGCACCTGGCATTTAGTAATAATTTTAATTCATTACAATTAATTTTTGCAGCAACAGTCAGCCTGCGAGAGAGTAATAAAGAGAGATATAGCTAGAACATTCCCTGAACATCCATACTTTCAAGAAGAAGGTGGTCAAGGACAGCAAGCATTGTACAACATAATAAAGGTATAAATTATAGATAATAAAGATAGATAAACTTTATTTAGAAATCATGGTAGCTCATTCTGCAGCAACTGTATAAAGCTGGCATCCAGCTTGGCCCTGCATAAAGAAAGGTCATGAAACTTATAAGTCTACCTGTATCTGTTTAGGCCTATTCAATTTACGATAAAGCAGTTGGTTATTGCCAAGGAAGTATGTTTATAGCAGGCATGCTACTAATGAAGGTAAAATGAAATCATTTATGAACCAAATGGCAAATGATGTTATTAAATTTATTAACTAAATTCACCACTAACATTCGACTCAATTCTGGTTGTTATGTAGATGCCTGAAGAAGAATCATTTTGTGTTTTTGTGAAGCTAATGGAAGATTATGGCATGCGGGAATTGTATAAACCAAATATGTCAGAGCTGGGATTGTGTATTTATCAATTAGACAATTTAGTCGAGGTACAACTTTCTTAATGTACTTGTAAAAATGAATAATATGTGATAGAATCAAATCAAGAAAATAAATATAATATATTTACCCAGATATAAAAACTTTGGATTAAACATCAAATGTGTAGCTCCAGAAAATATCCTTACCCCCACCATGGATGGCACTGGAAATTCTGAGGACGTCTGGAGAGTGTTAGACACCAAAATTTCCAAAGGAGTGGGGGAAGCCCTGCTGAGAGGGAGGGTACAGGGTTAGAATGAAGCTTCTAGGGCATTTAGGGGCCCGTGAAAGACCATAACCGCACCTTCCCCTGGGCATATCTTTTGGCTCTTGGTGGCCCTGAGTGGTGGTTCAAAGTGGACCTAATTCTCCAGATAGACGTTGAAAAAACAACACATATTGATAACATCCAGTACAGACAAACAACCATTTTTGAGCACTTGTAACAAAGGTATGACAAAGTCAGAAATCTCAGGGGTGAGGAGGGTCAATGTTGGAATCCCAAAACAGGAATTCCAGGAGGGAGGGGGCTCCTTGACAAGTTGTCTTCTGTGGTGGAGGTAAGGATGTGTCTGGAACTACATGTACAATGGAATGTAACCTATTACATGTAACCTATAGCCATTCTGCAATGGTTGCAGAATGACGATAGGTTACCTCCTGCAGATATTAGCAAACATAATAATAGTAATTGTAGACTGTACTATTATTTGATAAACTGTTAGTTTAAAACACATGTTCTGGTTATTTAAATTTAGGAACATTTGCCAGAACTACATGGACATTTTAAGGCTCAGGTCAGTAAACACTTTTAAAAGCAATTGATTGAAAACAAATTAAAAATGTAATATTTAAAATGTATATCCCCTAGAATCTTACATAATGTCTGTTTAATTATTTGATTTTCCAGGGGTTTCATACAGCTATGTATGCCTCATCATGGTTTTTAACTTTGTTTTCCACTGTGTTTCCACTAAATATTGCATTTTGGATCATGGATATGTTCATTTGTGATGTAAGTAATGTAGTTGCCTTAAGTAAAGACAGTATCTTTTTACTCTTTGGTATTTTCACTACAGCTACTGTATCATTGCTAATGTCACTGTAGCTGGGACATGTCGTTTTTTTATAAATTGTTGCTTTAGTAGTATGTATTTGTTTCTTTTTTGTAGGGTAGACAAATCTTATTCCGACTATCTCTTGCATTACTCACTTTAAGTGTGAATGAACTCCTTAAGGGTGACATGGAAGAGATGCTACGGGTATTGACAATTAAAATATTTCATAAACTCTCCATTCATGTCAGCCCTGTTTCCAGTCTTGTTTTTCTGGCCAAAAATATAAAGATGTTTCACATAGTAATTTGTATTTTTATGTACTTTTCATATTGTACTGTTATTAATAAAAGAAATTAATTCACCTTTAGCATTTTCAAAAAACCATGCCGGAGAAATATTCTGACAACTTTGAAGTTGTAGTGGAAGAAGCAGATAGAATTAAATTTAATGAGAAGAAAATGAAAAGGTAATTGTAAGTTTGACTTTTAGCCATGGATATTAACAGAAACTTCCTCACCCATATATTCCTCCTCCATATTCCTCCTCACCCATATTTCTTGAAACACTTAAGGATTGAGAGGGAGTATTCTCGCTCCAAGTCAAAAGAGATTGAAGATAGTGAAGAAATCCGTCGTCTTAAAACAGAGAAAAGTGTTTTGAGACATCGTTTTGACGAACTGGAAAACGTAAGTGATCACATTCAGCTTGAGAAAATATCAAGCACACAATAAATGTAAATATTTAATAACTCAGGATTGAAAGTGAACTCGTCACTGGGTGGTTATTAGGGCAACAGTTTTTCATTTGGTGATACCATATGGTGATGTTAGACCTCAGTCCTATTCACTATTTTGTCTTATAGTTTTGTATTTACATGTATATAGCTGTTGTGTTTTTTTTTCTGATAGGAATGTGAAGCGCTTGCAGACAAGTTGATTCAGGTATACTATCAATAAATTGTCAAGTATAATTGTATTCTATTTAGAATATAACACATCAAAATTAACAAATTGTGAAATTCACTAGTTGTATGTGTTTGTACATTGCACAACACAATGACTATTATTGCCCAAAATTATTAAAGTGCCCTAACCTCAACATTTTTTATTGTTTTATTTGGAAGAACTTTTAAAATGATAAATTAAGTAACTTATTTTACAGATTTTCACTTCTTCGCTTTCTTTGTGAGATATATCAGTTTGTTTGATATGCAAATATCTGGAATTTCGTCACACATGCATGAGTTATCAGAGAATGTTATATATATTTGCGTTCATCAAATAAAAACACTAAAGTGTGAATAACGCGTGTGTGCGTTTCTCCCACACCAAACTTCTTGATTTTAAAGGATTTCGTTCGAGAATGAAAGAGATATACACATTTCTCCAATAAGTCATTATGCATGTGTGACGAAATTCCAGACATTTGCATATCAAACAAACTGATATATCTCAAAAAGAAAGCAAAGAAACGAAAATCTTCGAAAGAAGTTACTTTATCATTTTAAAAGTTCTTCCAAACAAGACAATAAAACATTTTGAGGTTATGGGCACTTTAATGTATATTAGTTTTCTTAAATTTATTTATTCATTGATTTTCTTTTCGGAGTTCGCGCAACTATGCTGAGTGCAGTTCACTGTTCATACAGTACATTAAAACTATGATGTTTTCCTAGGGGCAAGTAACAAGAGCACAAGAGCAAGAAGAAATGTTTATTGTTAAAAGAGGGTTATCCATTTTGAAAAAACAATATGAAGAGATGAAAATTGAGCTAGAGAAATCAAGGGAAAGTGAAGCAGAATTAAAACAATTTAAGGTAATGGTCATATTTCATTCAATAAGGTTAATATTATGAGAACAATGTTTTGCTAAAGGATAGTATCAGTTCTAGGCAGCCATAGCAGGGGTGGCGCCAGAGGGGGCAGGTGGGGCTATAGCCTACCCCCCGTTGGGGAATCTTAGCCCCCCATCGGGGGGAAATGAACAATTTGCTGGGGGAACAAACAGGAATTGGCAGTTTTTACTTGTTTCTTGTTCTGATATTCAATATTTCTCATAAAAAACAGCACGATATTTTGACCTTCTGATTATAAATTTTTAAGTGGGCGTGGCCACAACCCCCTAGTTCCCCCCCCCCCAGTTTGGGACTTTAACCCCTGTGTTGAGGAATTCCTGGCACTACCCCTGAGCCATAGTGATTCAAAAGATAATTAACTAAGAAAACTGAATAATTTATACGCTGTGTTACAGACATCGGTGGAAGAACACAAACAAGTTAATCCATTTGCATTGGAACCAAGTTGATATTGGACCTTTTAGAGAGAAAAAGGAAGAGAGGTGTTAAGGTACACTTAAAGTGCCTAATATGCAATGAAAAATTCAGTTGTAAAATAACTCAAAGTTTTTATTTGAAAGAACTCTTGAAACTATAAAGACTAACCATTTACAACTTTTCTATATCTCACTCAAAAATACATGAATAGATGAGTAGTTCTTTCAAATAAGAGTTATTTTACAACTGAATGTTTCATTGCATACGCACTTTAATAATCACATGAAATTGTCTGAATTGTAAAATCATCTGTCAAACAGACCTGAACCCTTAATCTATTTCAATGTTGTTTTCTAATGAACAATTGTGGAAATGTTATTTTTCTACGAATATTTATACAACGTATAAGAGCAACTGTTTTTGCCAGTTAAAAAGATGAATGGAAAATTTTTTAAAGACAAATGTACTGTAATGTCGCCATGTCAAAATATTTTTAAATGTTATTTTTGTTGGTGAAACAGTGTTCTAATTGGCTGTTGACAATGAGGTAGTGTAAATTTCAAATGTAATGAGATACATGACTTTAGTTGTATGATAATTGTTGAGATAAAATTTGCAAAACTTTATTTAATGGTTTTCACAATGTAATTTGGAATAACCTCTGTGAAAAAATAAAATCTAAAGAAACCTTTTTATATACTTGTACTGTATGTGGGTTGTGAAATGCATAATGGAACGCAACGTACAGATATATACACAAAATTGTAGTGTTGACTGTGCAAACATATGACACATTCTGAGTCGGGCCTAACAGTTATTTCATACATAACAGTGGCTTATTGTACAAAATATAGCTTATTTACATGTACATACAGTTTATTATGGGTGATTAAGTGTCATATTTATGCACTGAGTCATTAATTCCCATGTGAAGCCTCCAGACGTATCGTGATGGCACTGCGGATTAGTGGTAATGATTTTGGATGCGTTCTCCGACAAAGCAAAACTTGGGCAAACAGGCATACCCAGAGTCTCATTGAAATTATACCATCAAGTATAGTTGGTAATTGTATCATTTCAAAATTCCAAGTATTTAAAATAATTAATTAGTGTGTGAAATGGGAATTGAACCCATAAACCCTAAGGTTTCCAAACCTGGACACACCACTAAAAAAAAAGGAAAAGAAAAACAGAGTTAGTAACGTGCCACAATAACATAATACAAACAATATTATCAGATTTTTTTTATATCATTGACAAACTGCGGTGCCTGTTTTACCTGCAAAAACAAAAAAAATGATTTTCACACCTTCATATGATTATTATATTTTATATTATATTTTACAGTATTTTTACAATTGTTTCAGGTTAACTAGTAATTACATGTATTTACAAACAAATAATTACTTCAATATTATTTACAAAAATTAGTATTTCAGAGACATTACATAACTGTTGACTACACCATGATGTCACACCACAATCCCTAAAAAGCCCTTTGATGCACAGAAGACCACAATATTTGGGATTAAACTCAATACAATAAAACACACACAAGACACATTCTGTTTATTTTTATAACAATATTAACTATTACAAAATAGAAGATAGAATATATAAGACCATGTAATTATACAATTAATGTTTAACTTGCTTTCAAAACCGCAATTTCTAATTAATAGCAGATAGCAAACGCTGTAATCCTTAAAATCCGAAGGCCACAATATTTAAAAAGCCGAAGGCCGCAATATTTGAAAAGCCGGAATTGCATGTATTTCCTAAAAACCTGGACTATCAACATATTTCACTTTGTAATAACAATGTAAAACAAGTATCTAGAACCAGGTGTGATATCTTAACCTTGTATAGGTAATACAAAACTGTATACCTATGGGACCTACATGTAGGGTGTGGGCAGGATACCCCCAATAAATAACACAATTAACAATACCGAAGGTCAGATGATAAGTTAAGCCATCGTTGTTAAGTACTACAGCTCTTTTACATGATAGCATAACTTATTAAACAACCTACCATCCTGGTGGCAACCAACTAATTATTTAAAGGAACACTTTCCAAGCACATCACAAGGAAATGAACCACTACCTTCAGCAACTTGGCCAGTATTGTTCCTGTTATCCTAAATATTACACCATAAGCTGTCTACAGTTTCAACCTAGCTGATCTATAAAATGTTTTAACACACCTGAAGTCCACACGTTGTCCCTTTGAAGCTGCTCTTGGTTGTCCAGTACCTGTACCTATTATCTAATTTTCAACTTATCTTATTCTGCATGCAACCTTTCCTTAGTTTGCCGACTGCTTCCTTAAATCATGCAGCAACATAGGTTTGCAATCAGACTGTCTCAGACTCTCAGTAGCAGCTGACTGTAAAGTAAAGAATCCTATAATAAACTTCTCCAGAATAGCTCTTTTTGCAAGTGCTGTACTGCTTATCCAAGTCAGTGGCACAGAAAACAAATCCTTAAAATAACTGACCTACTTAAATCTCATCTTATTTTTAGCTATAAATATAATTTTACTTTGAACCAGTTCTCACCTGTTGCCTTCCACCAGAAAGACAACTACAATTGAATTGATTTCCACCACGTCCACCATATCCATGATTGTTTTCCATAGAGACAATGGGTACAATTATACCCAGTTAACTATCCCAAGAAAAGGTATATCATGGATTGATATACATTTTCTTGTCCTTCCTAACTGATCTACCCTAACATCTAATTCTCTACCAACACAACCTTCTACTGTATAACTTAAGGCCACCAGGATTCTAACCGTAATTTCACTCCAGTTTGACTCCAGTAGAGTAATTCCATTGCACCAACATGTATGATCAATTTGAATCCAATAAAAATCCAATCCAGTGTTGTCTAGTACTCCATAATATATCCCAGTGTTGTCAGTAGTAATCCATAATATCCCAGTGTTGTCTAGTAATCCATAATATATCCAAGTCTTGTCAATAGTAATCCATAATATCGCAGTCAGTCTAGTAATCCATATCCAGCCTTTATACTCCATGTTATTATGCAGGGTTCTCCCATATGACATATTATTATTCCAGTCCAGCTGATTTAATGCTCATTATAGCAACAGCCTGGAGTTACTGTAAATGACCGATCTGATTATTTACAATTTATAGTGCCATATTATGTAACATATATTTACATAAATGTAGTGATTGTAATTGACTCTGAAAAGCCCCTAGCTGGTGAGAGTTCAATAAAGTATTGTAATATTATTATAGTTTTTCAATTCTTCACTCTAGCCCCCAGCTGATTTAGTGCCCAAAGAGCAACAGACTGGTTTTAGAATCAGTTATTTCTTATAATTATATGCAAGTGAAATATTAATCTT
Organism: Chrysogorgia sp. JL179-B06; assembly: GCA_035772405.1. Classification (NCBI taxonomy): domain Eukaryota; kingdom Metazoa; phylum Cnidaria; class Anthozoa; order Scleralcyonacea; family Chrysogorgiidae; genus Chrysogorgia; species Chrysogorgia sp. JL179-B06. The sequence goes on along the minus strand of JAYKKM010000496.1, from coordinate 906,393 downwards.
GTTACACACACTTACCCTCCAGCTGATTTAGTGCTAAATTAAGCAACAGCCTGGAGTTTTATGGACACAATGGATTGCTTTTTGTGCAGAGGATGACTTATAACAAACACTGTGATAATCTGGTAAAAGAAAGCAGGGTGTTGAATTGAAAAGGGAACTCAGTACTAAGAGAAAGAGACAGGTTGGTCAACATCCAGGGAATTATGGTTTACTGTACAAAGGAAAGAAAAACATCAATCTGCCAATTTCACCATCACTGTGGAAATTGTCATTTTATCCAAGCTTCGCGGTGTCAACATTGCCTAACTTATCCTACTGTAGGTCTATTTTTATTATTTTAACTGGAGTTAGACTGATTATTTCCATGTTTACACTGTTTTATACACTCCTAAATATTATTATTTTAGATATGTACACTGTTTTAATGCACTCCTAAATTATTATTTTAGATTATAATATATATGTAACACTTCAGCCAAACAAAATGGCATTTTTCACAGTGAAGGTGAAGTTGACAGATTGATGTTTTCCTTTCCTTTGTACAGTAGATCATGATTCCCTGTATGTTGACTAACCTGCCTCTTTCTCTTAGTACTGGATTCCCTTTTCAATCCACCATCCAACTTCCTTCCATCAGTATAACACAATGCTTGTTAGCCACCCTCTGCACAAAAACCAATTCACCATATCCATAAACATGAACACTCAATTAAATAATTTTTATGAAATATAATTTTCATAAAAAAATTTATGAAATATAATCACATGCATATCTTAAAATACTAGAACATTTTTTTGTGTGGGAGAACCCTGATTTCCAATATAGCTCAATGCAATTAATTCCTATAAAAAAATGTTGAAACTCAGTCAGTACTCTGCTGAAAGTATCGTATATGCATGGCTAGCTATAGGGATGAGCCAATCAAGAAAAATCAAATTTACCGATCTGATATGATATCAGTGTTACCGATATTTGTTAACAGGAATTCCTGACACTTCAATTTGCCATAAAACAATAGCAACACATAACATTGTATATTATTTGGCAAAGATAATTGTGATCATTAACCATCGGTTATCAGCAAGATGGAATTTAAGTTAAAATATGATTGATGAAAGTCAGAAACAAAAAATGTTTCACCAAACAAGAAATATGTGTTAAACATGATATGCACAGTTTCTTTGTGGAATCACTACAACTTAGCATTTTTCTTAAAAAATAAAATGAAATTCACAAGTAGAAAACCCTGAATAGTATTTCAGACCGCCGATATATGTCGATGTGATTGGCCAAAAACCGATAAGACTGAAAGTTGCTGATTATAGGCAAGCCTAATCTACTAATTAATTTTCCGATTATCAGCTCTCATCCCTATGCATGGTCAAATTACTTGATTTCAGCATATAATTCCTTTTTCTGACATCCAAATTGAGAAGTGATGCATTGTCCCTTTGAAACTGTTCTTGGGTGTCCAGCAATTGCCAATACCCTGTACCTATTATCTAATTTTCAACATTTTTGTTATTCTGCATGCAAGCTTTCCTCAGTTTAGTGACTGCTTTCTAACAAGGCCGGATTAACCCTTATGGCAGAGGCAGCATATGCTGGGGGGCCTACCCTTCCTGGGGCCCCGCGCCTTCTCTTGCGCAATTTTAATTTTGCGCATTCTTTCTAGAAAACACGGGCCCCCGTAAGTGTGGGTCCAAGTGTGCACAGACTTTTTAATCAGTGAGGAGAAAAAAGAAATTACATAATTTAATCCTATATATCTATATATTCTGTAGTAAAGTCCAATAAGTCAGTTTGTAATGTCCGCTGCATGCGCATCAACATTGACGTGTTCTGCGTCGAGATAAAACTTATTTCAATTCATAACAATCAGGCTAAAACCACAATATACATTTGCATTTCTATTTACACTTGCAAATTCGTTATACTGAATTCCCCAGCCTGATGTTATGAATTTAAATAAGTTTTATCCCAACGCACATCGTGTTATTTTGATGCACAGTCGACATTACAAACTGGCTTATTTTTCCTTGCACTCATAGTAAATTCCACTGTGTTGGGGGTCTCAATGGTGGCAAGGGGCCCCATAATTGAAAATATACTTGAGTGTCAACCATGATGCATTGCATGCTCGGTCAGCCATTTTTCAAAGTGGACTCATCTGTAAATTGTCAATCCTTGATATAAATTATTCATTAATTTTGTCTTTTTAATTGAAAGAAAACATACTTTAGAAAGTAATTATTTCTGCATTTTTCACAAAACGTTTTCTCGACTTTCATTTCAAATAGTTATGGAGGAGGTTCAAGCAAAAAATCGGGTTGTGAGTGGACGTATTTGGATTGTAGAAAAATGTGAAAGCCTCTAGGTTTTTTTGAGAAGACTGAATTTCCAAAGTATTTACAACATCAAGTTGGCAACAAAGCACTTCAAAACACAATTTTATTGTACCGAAACACAAACTCGCAATGCACGATGGTTGACACCGACTCTTTAATCTGGCCCTGCTTCCTAATTAATTAAATCATGCAGCAACATAGGTTTGCAATCAGTGTCCCAGTAGCAGCTGACTGTAAAGCAGGCCTCATTAATATCTTTTTGTGCCTGCAAGCAGAATTTAGAAGTTGGAAATTTGCCTGCAAAATTTGTGTTCCTTTTCAAGTTTTAGTAACACAGTTTTAATAATTAGCTAAAAAATCAACAAAAAAATATGTGCCTGCACAAATTGAAAATGTGCCTGCGAGCGGTGCTCGCACGCTCGCGCACTTTACTGAGGCCTGCTGTAAAGTAAATAATTATCAGTGTATGATAAGCTTCTCCAGAATAGCTCTTTTTTGCAGGTGCTGTACTGCTTAATACCAATTTAGTCAATGGTACAGAAAACAAATCCTTAAATTAACTTATTTGCTACTAAACTCATCTTAATTTTAGCTATAAATATAATTTAGCTTAAACCAGTTCTCACCTGTTGCCTTCCACCAGAAAGGCAACTACAATTGAAAGATGATTTCCACCAGTAGCATAAGCCATTAGCACCAACATGTATTAATTTGAATCCAATAAAAACCCAATCCATGTGTTGTCTAGTAATCCATAATATCCCAGTGTTGTCTAGTAATCCATATCCAATTGTACTCCATAATATTACACTCATGTTATTATGCAGGGTTCTCCCATATGACATATATTATTATTCCAGTCCAGCTGATTTAATGCTCATTAGCAACAGCCTGGAGTTAAATGACTCTAATTATTTACAATTTATAGTACCATAATAATAAACATATATATTTACATAAATGTAGCAATTGTAATTGACTCTGAAAAGCCCCAGGGAAGAGTTCAATAAAGTATTGTATTGTATTGTTATAGTTTTCCAATTTTTAACTCTAGCCTCCAGCTGATTTAGTGCCCAAAGAGCAACAGACTGGTTTTAGAATCAGTTATTTCTTATACAAGTGAAATATTAATCCTGTTATATACACACACTGACCCTCCAGCTGATTTAGTGCTAAATTAAGCAACAGCCTGGAGTTTTATGGAAACAATGGATTACTTTTTGTGCAGAGGATGACTTATAACAAACACTGTGATATTCTGGTAAAAGAAAGCAGGGTGTTGAATTGAATAGGGAACTCAGTACTAAGAGAAAGAGACAGGTTGGTCAACATCCAGGGAATTATGGTCTACTGTACAAAGGAAAGAAAAACATCAATCTGCCAATTTCACCATCACTGTGGAAAATGTCATTTTATCCAAACTTTGGTGTCAACATTGCCTAACTTATCCTAGGTCTATTTTTATTATTTTAACTGGATTTAGACTGATTATTTCCGTGTTTACACTGTTTTATACACTCGTAAATTATTATTTTATAGATATACACTGTTTTATGCACTCCTAAATTATTATTTTAGATATATGTAACACTTCAACCAAACAAAATGGTACTTTTCACAGTGAAGGTGAAGTTGACAGATTGATGTTTTCCTTTCCTTTGTACAGTAGATCATGATTCCCTGTATGTTGACTAACCTGCCTCTTTCTCTTAGTACTGGATTCCCTTTTCAATCCACCATCCAACTTCCTTCCATCAGTATAACACAATGCTTGTTAGCCACCCTCTGCACAAAAAGCAATTCACCATATCCATAAACACAACACTCAATTAAATCATTTTTATGAAATATAATTTTCAGAAAATTTTTTATGAAATAATATAATCACATGCATATCTTAAAATATCAGTGTGTTTCTAGAATATTTTTTTGTGTGGGAGAACCCTGATTTCCAATATAGCTCAATGCAATTAATTCCTATAAAAAAATGTTGAAACTCAGTCAGTACTCTGCTGAAAGTATCATATATGCATGGTAGCTAGGGATGAGCCGATCAAGAAAAATCAAATTTACCAATCCGATATGATTTACGATCTGATCAGGCGATTTATCAGTGTTACCAATATTTGTCAGCAGGAATTCCCGACACTTGAATTTGCCACAAAACAATAACAAAAATATTATAACAATCATTGTTTGGCAAAGATAATTGTGATGATTTTTTGTTTCTGACTTTCATCAATGATATTTCAATTTTCATATTTTAACTTAAATTCCATCTTGCTGATAACTGATGGTTACATCAGTATATGAAAATTGAAATAATTATCATTGATGAATTGGCCAAAAATCGCCTGAAAGTTGCTGATTATCGGCAAGCCTTCTACTAATTAATTTTCCAATTATCAGCTCATCCCTACCAGTAATTGCATGCATGGACAAATTACTTGATTTCAGTATTATATTCCTTTTTCTGACATCCAAATTGAGAAGTGATGCATTGTCCCTTTGAAGCTGTTCTTGGGTATCCAGCAATTGCCAATACCTGCATGTACCTGTTATCTAATTTTCAACATTTTTGTTATTCTGTATGCATTAATTAGCTTTCCTCAGTTTGGTAACTGCTTCCTAACAAGGCCAGATTAACCCTATGGGGCCCCGCACCTTCTCGTTGCGCAATTTTAATTTCACACGTTTTTTTCTTGAAAGCACGGGCAGCTGGTAAGCAGACTTTTTAAGACAGCAAGGAAAAAAGGAAGATAACTAATCCTATAGGTATATCTTTTTTTCTTAGTAAAGTCCAATTTTCCCTTGTGCTCGTGGTGAAATTAACCACTGTGCTGGGGGTCTCAAAGGTGACAATGGGCCCCACGCTGAAAATGTGCTGGGGCACAACAAAGCACTTCAAAACACTTTGTTATCGTACAGAAACACAAACACGCAATGCACGATGGTTGACACTGACTCTTTAATCTGGCCCTGCTTCCTAATTAATTAAATCATGCAGCAACATAGGTTTGCAATCAGTGTCCCAGTAGCAGCTGACTGTAAAGTAAATAATTCTCAGTGTATGAAATTAAGCTTCTCCAGAATAGCTCTTTTTTGCAGGTGCTGTACTGCTTATACCAATTTATAGTCAATGGTACAGAAAACAAATCCTTAAACTAAACTGATTTGCTACTAAACTCATCTTAATTTTAGCTATAAATATAATTTAGCTAAACCAGTTCTCACCTGTTGCCCTCTTCCACCAGAAAGACAACTACAATTGAAAGATGATTTCCACCAGTAGCATAACCATTGATTAGCACCAACATGTACTAATTTGAATCCAATAAAAATCCAATCCATGTGTTGTCTAGTAATCCATAATATCCCAGTGTTGTCTAGTAATCCATATCCAATTGTACTCCATATTACTCATGTTATTATGCAGGGTTCTCCCATATGACATATTATTATTCCAGTCCAGCTGATTTAATGCTCATTAGCAACAGCCTGGAGTTAAATGACTCTAATTATTTACAATTTATAGTACCATATTATGTGACATATATATTTACATATATTTAGTCATTGTAATTGACTCTGAAAAGCCCCAGGGGAGAGTTCAATAAAGTATTGTATTGTATTATTATAGTTTTCCAATTTTTCACTCTTAAGCCTCCAGCTGATTTAGTGCCCAAAGAGCAACAGACTGGTTTTAGAATCAGTTATTTCTTATACAAGTGAAATATTAATCTTGTTATACACACACTGATCCTCCAGCTGATTTAGTGCTAAATTAAGCAACAGCCTGGAGTTTTATGGAAACAATGGATTGCTTTTTGTGCAGAGGATGACTTATAACAAACACTGTGATAATCTGGTAAAAGAAAGCAGGGTGTTGAATTGAATAGGGAACTCAGTACTAAGAGAAAGAGACAGGTTGGTCAACATCCAGGGAATTATGGTCTACTGTACAAAGGAAAGAAAAACATCTGCCAATTTCACCATCACTGTGGAAAATGTCATTTTATCCAAGCTTCGGTGTCAGCATTGCCTAACTTATCCTACAGTAGGTCTATTTTTGTTATTTTAACTGGATTTAGACTGATTATTGCCATGCTTACACTGTTTTATACACTCGTAAATTATTATTTTATTGATGTACACTGTTTTATGCACTCCTAAATTATTATTTTAGATATATGTAACACTTCAACCAAACAAAATGGCACTTTTCACAGTGAAGGTGAAGTTGACAGATTGATGTTTTCCTTTCATTTGTACAGTAGATCATGATTCCCTGTATGTTGACTAACCTGTCTCTTTCTCTTAGTACTGGATTCCCTTTTCAATCCACCATCCAACTTCCTTCCATCAGTATAACACAATGCTTGTTAGCCACCCTCTGCACAAAAAGCAATTCACCATATCCATAAACACAACACTCAATTAAATCATTTTTATGAAATATAATTTTCAGAAAATTTTTTATGAAATATAATCACATGCATATCTTAAAATATCAGTGTGTTTCTAGAACATTTTTTTGTGTGGGAGAACCCTGATTTCCAATATAGCTCAATGCAATTAATTCCTATAAAAAAAATGTTGAAACTCTGTCAGTACTCTGCTGAAAGTATCATATATGCATGGTAGCTAGGGATGAGCCGATCAAGAAAAATCAAATTTACCAATCCGATATGATTTACGATCTGATCAGGCGATTTATCAGTGTTACCAATATTTGTCAGCAGGAATTCCCGACACTTGAATTTGCCACAAAACAATAACAAAAATATTATAACAATCATTGTTTGGCAAAGATAATTGTGATGATTTTTTGTTTCTGACTTTCATCAATGATATTTCAATTTTCATATTTTAACTTAAATTCCATCTTGCTGATAACTGATGGTTACATCAGTATATGAAAATTGAAATAATTATCATTGATGAATTGGCCAAAAATCGCCTGAAAGTTGCTGATTATCGGCAAGCCTTCTACTAATTAATTTTCCAATTATCAGCTCATCCCTACCAGTAATTGCATGCATGGACAAATTACTTGATTTCAGTATTATATTCCTTTTTCTGACATCCAAATTGAGAAGTGATGCATTGTCCCTTTGAAGCTGTTCTTGGGTATCCAGCAATTGCCAATACCTGCATGTACCTGTTATCTAATTTTCAACATTTTTGTTATTCTGTATGCATTAATTAGCTTTCCTCAGTTTGGTAACTGCTTCCTAACAAGGCCAGATTAACCCTATGGGGCCCCGCACCTTCTCGTTGCGCAATTTTAATTTCACACGTTTTTTTCTTGAAAGCACGGGCAGCTGGTAAGCAGACTTTTTAAGACAGCAAGGAAAAAAGGAAGATAACTAATCCTATAGGTATATCTTTTTTTCTTAGTAAAGTCCAATTTTCCCTTGTGCTCGTGGTGAAATTAACCACTGTGCTGGGGGTCTCAAAGGTGACAATGGGCCCCACGCTGAAAATGTGCTGGGGCACAACAAAGCACTTCAAAACACTTTGTTATCGTACAGAAACACAAACACGCAATGCACGACGGTTGACACTGACTCTTTAATCTGGCCCTGCTTCCTAATTAATTAAATCATGCAGCAACATTAGGTTTGCAATCAGTGTCCCAGTAGCAGCTGACTGTAAAGTAAATAATTCTCAGTGTATGATAAGCTTCTCCAGAATAGCTCTTTTTTGCAGGTGCTGTACTGCTTATACCAATTAGTCAATGGTACAGAAAACAAATCCTTAAAATAACTGATTTGCTACTAAACTCATCTTAATTTTAGCTATAAATATAATTTAGCTTAAACCAGTTCTCACCTGTTGCCTTCCACCAGAAAGACAACTACAATTGAAAGATGATTTCCACCAGTAGCATAACCATTAGCACCAACATGTACTAATTTGAATCCAATAAAAATCCAATCCATGTGTTGTCTAGTAATCCATAATATCCCAGTGTTGTCTAGTAATCCATATCCAATTGTACTCCATAATATTACACTCATGTTATTATGCAGGGTTCTCCCATATGACATATATTATTATTCCAGTCCAGCTGATTTAATGCTCATTAGCAACAGCCTGGAGTTAAATGACTCTAATTATTTACAATTTATAGTACCATAATAATAAACATATATATTTACATAAATGTAGTAATTGTAATTGACTCTGAAAAGCCCCAGGGAAGAGTTCAATAAAGTATTGTATTGTATTATTATAGTTTTCCAATGTTTCACTCTTAAGTCTCCAGCTGATTTAGTGCCCAAAGAGCAACAGACTGGTTTTAGAATCAGTTATTTCTTATACAAGTGAAATATTAATCTTGTTATACACACACTGATCCTCCAGCTGATTTAGTGCTAAATTAAGCAACAGCCTGGAGTTTTATGGAAACAATGGATTGCTTTTTGTGCAGAGGATGACTTATAACAAACACTGTGATAATCTGGTAAAAGAAAGCAGGGTGTTGAATTGAAAAGGGAACTCAGTACTAAGAGAAAGAGACAGGTTGGTCAACATCCAGGGAATTATGGTCTACTGTACAAAGGAAAGAAAAACATCAATCTGCCAATTTCACCATCACTGTGGAAAATGTCATTTTATCCAAACTTTGTGTCAACATTGCCTAACTTATCCTAGGTCTATTTTTATTATTTAAACTGGATTTAGACTGATTATTTCCATGTTTACACTGTTTTATACACTCCTAAATATTATTATTTTAGATATGTACACTGTTTTAATGCACTCCTAAATTATTATTTTAGATTATAATATATATTATGTAACACTTCAGCCAAACAAAATGGCACTTTTCACAGTGAAGGTGAAGTTGACAGATTGATGTTTTCCTTTCCTTTGTACAGTAGATCATGATTCCCTGTATGTTGACTAACCTGCCTCTTTCTCTTAGTACTGGATTCCCTTTTCAATCCACCATCCAACTTCCTTCCATCAGTATAACACAATGCTTGTTAGCCACCCTCTGCACAAAAAGCAATTCACCACATCCATAAACACAACACTCTATAACCTAATAATTTAAATAATTATATAATATATAATAATTTTCATGAAATATATCTTAAAATATCAATGTGTTTCTAGAACAATTGTTTTGTCTGGGAGAACCCTGACTTCCAATATAGCTCAATGCAATTAATTCCTATAAAAACATCAAAACATTTTTGAACAACTCGCGAAATAAAACAAGTACTAACTGTTCAGATTTTGGGAAAGTTTCTTGAACTTATTATGAAACGAATTTTATTGTAATTTGTAACTGACACGGAGGATTAAAAGTTGGTGTACAGAGCCGTTGGTGTATGAATTTATCAACAAGACATAAATGTTATGAACCAGCGTTTTTTGTTGGTTTTTCTACTTATAACATAAATGCTAAGCGAAAGGGCGACCGCTGTCGTTTGGAAACATGTAACCGAGGCTTTTGTATTTGCGGAATGTCGACACCAGACTGTTAGGCGACAGCTCTCACCAGACCAACAGCTTCTTATATTCACATAAAATGTTTTTCGGATCACTTGACAAGTGTTGTTCTTCAAAAATTCGTTTTTATTCAGCAAAAGGCTTCAAAAAGCCAAAAAGGAGTCCAAACGGTGTCGGTGGCACTACACGTGACACTTGCTTCAAAATTTTTCGCCGGGTTTTTTCTCGCAAAATATTCACCAAATATTTACCCAAAGTGTATGAAACAGTGCCTGAAACGTCGAAAGATATATCCCTGCTGTTTAACCGAAGAAAAAATGCGAAGAACTAACCGGGTTTGTAATTTCTAGTTCAACAAGTGGCCGCCGACAGAAAACTGACCTCGAGGAAGAAAGTGATATTTTCAGACAGAAGTTTTGGTAAAAAATCTCAAGTAAAGGTGCTAAAAGGCAGACCATGTTGCTAGAAACATATTCCTTTACCGTTGGTTTGTTAAGAAAGCGGCAGGAGACGAAAAGGAAACGATAAAAAACGACTGGCTATAGTACTTCGACATTCAGGAACGGACCGGCCAGAACCGGTTCAAAGTTCAAGCGAAAAAAGAAAAGAACACATTAATACATACCTCAAAACACTTCGTTGAAGACTTCAAGACCATCTTTCTTTACTCTGGGCTGCCATTGTAGAGAAATTTAAGGCATAGGTCGAGGCCGTTAATAAATGCTGTTCAAAGGGACGCACCTTTCTCCTTGTCGTCCAAAACTCAAATGCCCCAAACCAAAAATCTCTTAAAATTTCACGTGTGGCGCGAACGAAATCTCGATGCTCATTGGCTGACGCCAGTTTCTAATTCTCAATGATTGGTTACTTTTCAGAGCTTCTGATTGGATAGTTTGCTTTACCTTAGCTTCACCTGGAAAATTTTGATCCGGCTGATAATTTGTGTTTTCTCTTTGTAATAAACGCAGAAATATGAAGTCAACGCGTGGTCGTTTGGCGGGATTTAACCGATAGAAATAAAGCTATGTATCGCAAGAAAGTGAAAAGCATAAAAAAACGTAGGGTTCTTCGTCTGTTGCCAGTATAATTCGGGATACGAGTGAAAACTTTTGACAAATACAAATGTCCTAGCAGTACTTTATAGTGTTTTTATTGATATTCTATTGAGTTCATGTCTCCAAAGTACTTTGTTGGACTAAAAACATGTCATTCAACAAATATTACAAGACAAGTACATAAAAACATGCGAATTATTTGTACATAATGTGTTTTAAAGTATTAATAGAAACACAAACATATCACGGATAAATCATTACATTTTTCCGGACCTCTGCGAAGCCACCCGCCAAGTCAAGCACTTCATGCGACAATTATGCGACAGGATTTTTATCCGGTCCACTAGCGGCCCTCAGGGCAGGGGATTCCCGCTACGCAGGCAAAATAAAGCACTGCAACAGGATTTTGTCCCGGTTGCTTGTGTTGTTTCTGTACGTACCTGAATACAGTTTGTTACACCAGCACCTTTTATTACTCGATTTGTATTTCTACACTGTCTTAAATAAGCACTGTCTTAAGCATTGATATTTTAAGTACAGTGTAACCCCGTTAATACGACCGCTGTCGGGCCAAAAAATGTGGTCGTATTAACGGGGGAGAATCACACTATTTAGCTTATATTCCGGCCAGAAAAATGTGGTCGCAATAACGAGGTGGTCGTATTAACGGGGTGGTCGCATGGCGGGGTTCCACTGTAGTTTTAAGTCAGCACTTAAGACTTTTCTTTTTTTTAAATTAATAGTTTTTGGTTTATAGTGGTAATTATATATGTAGTAGGCTTTATCTTATAATGAAACTGTAATTAGTTTTATAAGTAACATTAAGAATATATTGTTGCAAGAGCATTGAGACTATTGTATAATGCTCCTAATATGTCTTTATTATTATTATTATTATCAGTTTAACAAAGTATGATGTTCTTTGTACTGGTCTTTAGGACTCCATGTCAGGTCTTACGACTTAAGATATGGGGAACTTGTCTTATTAATTTCTTCTGATCTCCACTTTCACACCATCTCCTTCTGCCTGTCCCTCTACGCAAAAAAATTTAAGAAGGATGTTTGCTGTTCCTAACAAGACTGACTTCTGGATTATGTTCATATCATACTTAATCTCCAACATATCCAAATATTTACGGAGTTTATGTGGATCACAATAGTCTCTTTATCCCACATTCGAGATATATTATTATTATTATTTATTAAAATTTATTAGGACAACATTAAGCTACTGTGGGCTCACAGATCCCTAAGAAAGGGAATCAGACCTTTTTAAAATCTTTACGTTTCACGCTGTGACGAATAGCCTGCGAACGCAGCCGCCTGTTTCCCTCGGTTGCGAGGGCGGAAACAGGCGGCTGCGTTCGCAGGCTATGTGATCAAAGGGCCTTCGAGCCTGCCTCGTACCCAGGCATCTCAATCCTTGTACGCCTTCAAGCCGTTAGACTTCCTAGTTCCTACGTCCTAGAGTACTTTTTGTATCGACTTTTCAGTCCGACATATTGTTAAAAGTTTGTTGTGGTAGATCCTGTCGCGACATTGACGTCATCACCGAAGAAGTTACGACGGTAAACGAAAGTTTGCCGAGATAAATAAAAGTTTTTTAGCGTCCGTTCGCCATTTTTTTCGTTCACGTTATTCGCCATTTTATTCGTTCACGCCCAGTGTTCAAGGCGCGCTTCATCGAAGAAACTTACTGGGTGTAATCTATTACAACTATTATTAACTTGGCTCGCTGGGTTTATTTTTTGTAATTTGGTAAAATATCAGAAGACATTGAAGCAGCAGTTTCACTTTCCCGTGACGTCAGTCGATACGTCATGTACGCGTTGCGTACCTATTTTTATTTAATAATTGTAATTTTCAAATAGCAGATTCAATCTTAAATATATTGTTAGACGACACTGTCCGAGTGTTCAATGCTATTACCTTCGCATATAATCGTCCAATCAATTATCGCTATTACCCTCACGTCCAATCAATTATCGCTATTAGCACCACGTGACAGTCCAATATTTTACTATCTAGGACAGCAACATATTGGACAGCAACCTTGTGACTGTTTACGTGCGAAGAAACATCTTTGTGTTAAGATATTTTGTTCGATATAATAAAACACCCATTCATCTTCGCCCAATATTACAAAATATTTAAGTCTCGATTTGCAATATTAGGCTCGATATTCGGTCTCGCCTAATATTGAATACTCGACTCAAATATTTTGTAATAGTGGGCTCAGAGGAATCCAATAAGTAATATTATCATTCACTTTAATATTTCTACTGTTTTGATTGGTTGATTTACCTGCAAATAACTGCGTGCAAATATCGATTCAGCTGCAAATAACTGGTGCAAATACTTTATTGAGCATGCGCACATGGAAAATGATTCGTCAGCTTGAATTGAAAAAGCGATTTGTCGTCTTTACTTGAGGAAAAGGACGCCGAAAACACAAAAAAGGCAACCAAAGTTGCTTTAAACCTATTTCGAGGGTATTTACAAGAAAAAGGATTAAGTGAAGCTGAGCTATTGACGTCTAAAGTTAAACTTGCGACGGTGAATGATAAAACAATTATTGAACTCGGCTATCGCAAAATATCGTGATTTATCAGTGGCTCGCAGATCAATTATTTGCCTCTGCCTTCGGCATCGGCAAATAATTGATCTGCTCGCCACTCGGCATCGGCAAATAATTGATCTGCTCGCCACTGCTAAATCACGATATTTTGCTCAACCTCGTCCAATAATTGTATATTATCGATATTCACTTCGTTTCTATCCTGAATTTTGATTGGTTACTTTACCTGCAAATAACTGACTGCAAATAATGCAGGCGCAATTGCAAAATTTGCCTTTTGCTGCAAATAATTTTCTGAGCATGCACACCCGCAGAGAGCCTGCTCGCAGGCTACATGCACACTAACAACAGCTGTTTCAAATAATTTTCGCAACCTTGTTTGCTTTCATGTCTTCAGCTGTCGGAGGACGAAATTTAAAGAATTTTGGAAGCAAGAACAAGTGATTCATATTTAATATATGAACAAGTGATTCATTTTTATTATTATTCATCTTTATTATTGAATGATAAATCAATTATTGAATTCGTCTCTCGCAAAATATCTTCGGCATTGGTAAATAATTGGTAGCTCCCCACTGACAAACCATGATATTTTGCTGAGACTCTGTTTTGACACTGAGGCAGTGTTTTGGATATATAACAAAGCGAAAAGTGGTAAACTGCCGACATTTTTAATAGTAACGAAATACTGACGTTTCGAGCGGAGCCCTTCGTCAGAGTTGCATTTCTACACAACACTTTTAATATCAATTATATATTTAAATTATACAAGAGGTTCCCATTTTTTTGTAATTGTATTTTCTTCTTTTCTATTGTGTTCTTCAGCACGTGTGAGCAGGTGCATGTATAGAAGGCTATTCAGTGTTAATTTTTTGTTATTTTATAAATTTCCATAACGTTAGTTTTACACAAATATTACACCTGCATGAATATTACAACTACAACTATCTTTATAGCACGTATAGTTATGACTTCTTAGGAGTTAGACTATTTTGGTCGTTAAAACTGATACAATTGAATCCAAATTCCTATGTCCACAACAAAACATATTTTATTAAACTGCATGTTTTAAATTAAACACAATGTTTTATGCAGGTTATAACTGCCAAAATGTCCATTACAAGCAGATGTATTTTTAATATGAATAAACAAGGTTGGTGTATACTGCCCAAATAGTGTGTAAAGAGGTCGTCAGAGAGTCAGAAATGTAAGGAACACATCGAAAAGGCCGCAAAGTTCGAAAATTAGATCCCTATTCAGTATTTCGGATGTAGTACAACCTTTTAATGTTTTTTTATTCGTATTTTAACACCTGTCTGAACAGTACACTATTTTTATATAATGTTTTGGAAGCTAGTTTCAATACATGGCTTTCTAACCTATAGTATATAATATACTACTTTCTTAACGCGAGACTAGTAATTACTTTTATATATTTATCTGCGATAACTATGACAGACGGAATAACTCATAGTAATAGCCAAACATAGTTCACACACTCTCACAAGGGTGTTCACGGGAAGCCAAATCCAAGGTGATGGTGTGCTGTTGTCACCACATACTTTACGAAGCATCCAAACCAACGAATAAACGTAAAGTAATGAACTAAAGAATCCAAAAACGACTGTAGTTGCAGTTATATTGATTACTTTGGAAGCTGCATGTTGTTTGATATTTCCTGAAGGGACAGCCACTGTTTTTCCAATCTCTCGTAGCTGAAATTGAGTTAAGTTTCGTTGAACACGACGAGTACTGTTGATCACTTGTCTTCCACTGAAGCACAGACATAACGATATCCCTAGACAGCCAATGAAGTAATAGAAACCACAGATAATTAGCAATATCTGTGTTCCGTGAACGTAACTAGTTATTACTTCTGATGTGAGCACGGCAAAGAAGTGAATGATGAGGACAGACACGATACATCGCTTCTTCAAGACAGAACGGCTTGAGGAAAAAACTTCCATCTTATTAATCTTAACGAATATCTTATGAATGAAGGTAAAGCCAGCGACAAGACAAGGGAATCCCATGGCAAACAGGAGACGGGGTACGAGTGGGTGGAGGTTCGTGATGTTGTTCGTGAGTCCATATGGCGAAAAACAAAACGCTAGTGTCCTGGTTAAACTGAGCACGATGATCAATATCTGAACAATGGAGATGTAGCCTCTGTTCCGCGTCGTTCTCTTTCTTCGGCATGTCTTGGAAAGTTTATAGACATTAAACAACGCCAGACAGGCAAACCACACAGCAAAAGTAACCCAATGGACTTTAAATACAATTTTCCAGACATCGTCTACTTTTGAAATATCAACTTCAGGTTCAGCATTAGCTAAACCTGTCTGACTACCATGTGGATTTCTTGGAACAGCAGGTTCGCTTTCTGGAAGGGATACAGGTGTAGGCTCGGTGTCTGCAGACATCTCAGCATGACTATTGTGGTCAACGTTGCTGTTATATGAGAGCTCGCTCGCTGCATGATAAATGCAGTTTAACATAATTATCTTTTCTGAACCAAAACATTAATTAAACGACACCCCGACAGCATATGTTTCTTAGGGATGTTTTTATACCTCACTGCTTGACTATACGCTTCTTTCTAGATTAGTACAATAATGAGATCAATATCTAGGAAAACCTTGGCGAAGTAATACAAATAATTATTTGAAAGACAAAAGGATATCTCGTTGCAGTTTTCTAAAAAAATATTTGTAATAGTTATTGACAGTTATTGCATGATGCATGGGATAATGGGGATACACTGACCTAAAGAAGGACACATCTGGTCTGAAACGTCGTCCATGAATATACATAAGTACTATTACTTAAGTATTTTTCAACACATTGAAGTTCTCTTATTTCTCCTTTTCATATTATATCCAGTTCTTTTGAGAACCTAGCAGCTTTCATATTCAAAAAATACTTAAGTAAGAGTACTTACGTATATTCATGGACGACGTATCGGACAATGTGTCCTTCAGAAGAAGACCTGAAGAAGGACACATCGTCCGAAATGTCGACCATGAATATACGTAAGTACTCTTACTTAAGTATTTTTTCAACACATTGAAGTTCTCTTATTTCTCCTTTTCATATTATATCCAGTTCTTTTGAGAACCTAGCAGCTTTCATATTCAAAAAATACTTAAGTAAGAGTACTTACGTATATTCATGGACGACGTATCGGACAATGTGTCCTTCAGAAGAAGACCTGAAGAAGGACACATCGTCCGAAATGTCGACCATGAATATACGTAAGTACTCTTACTTAAGTATTTTTCAACACATTGTAGTTCTCTTATTTCTCCTTTTCATATTATATCCAGTTCTTTTGAGAACTTAGCAGCTTTCATATTTATTCTTTAGATGGAAAGGAGAAAATAAGGGACGGATTATTATTTATGGCTGAGGTGGGGCCGAAGAGAAAATGGTTGGGTAACTGAAAATTCTAAGACCTAAATGATTGGCTAAAAAAATCATCACTTCTCTGAAGGGTTGGGTAGAAAAAATTTTATGACTATATTTACATAAAAAATTAAGAGTTCGTCATTTAAAATTGGAATCTCATCATTAGTTCTCTTTAGACATCATTGCACATTATCTTTTGTTATTGTATTCCTCTCCTTGTTTTCCTTGCATTCCTGCTCTGTATAGGGAGATAATAATCTGAAATATACAGTACGATCTGACTGTATATCTATTTGGGTTTGTTATTAAAACGTGTATCGACGATATGATATGCCGGGAATTGGGCTTTATCTAACTTTTTTCTTCTTGGGTTGGGTAAAGGCTTTACCCATAAATGGTTCAGACGTTAAATTTCTGATGTTAATTTGGTTGGGTAAAATTTTTTTCCAGCCCCACCCTGACCATAAATAACGGTCCCTAAAAGAACTTTAAGTAAGAGTACTTACGATATTCATGTGTCCATCTGGTCTGACCTGAAGGACACACTGACCTAAAGAAGGACACATCTGGTCTGAAACGTCGTCCATGAATATACATAAGTACTCTTACTTAAGTACTTTTCAACACATTGAAGTTCTCTTATTTCTCCTTTTCATATTATATCGAGTTCTTTTGAGAACCTAGCAGCTTTCATATTCGAAAAATACTTAAGTAAGAGTACTTACGTATATTCATGGACAATGTTTCGGACGATGTGTCTTTCAGGTCTTCTTCTGACCTAAAGAAGGACACATCTGGTCCAAAATGTCGTCCATGAATATACATAAGTACTCTTACTTAAGTACTATTCAACACATTGTAGTTCTCTTATTTCTCCTTTTCATATTATATCCAGTTCTTTTGAGAACTTAGGAGCTTTCATATTTATTCTTAGGATTTCAATGTATACCTCTAAAATTAGGCGACGTTTCGAACGATGTGCTCCATCTGATCTAAAGAAGGACACATCATCCTAAACGTCGTCCATGAATATACGAAGTACTCTTACTTAAGTATTTTATTCGACACATTGAAGTTCTCTTATTTCTCCTTTTCATATTATATCCAGTTCTTTTGAGAACTTAGCAGCTTTCATATTTATTTTTATTAATGCATGACGCATACATCCCAAATTCGCTCTTTAAATAATTTACAACCATCTCATGATTATTAACAAGCCACCTGCATCAGGCACGCACATCATTCAGTTAATATCCACATCGTAGCTCTTTTATTAGCCATTCTAAATAATGTAACGAAAAATCAAATGAAAGGTAAAATTACTTATAATTTTTACTAACTGTCTTCTTGTGTTAATATATACACTGCTGTAGTGAATGTGGGAGAGCTTGGAGTAGACAGACGATACATGGACGATCGTCAAGCTCGTATCCTCAGAAAAATGATTCTGAGTCCCGGACAGGAATCGAACCTGTAATTTATGATTGCCGGTGAGACACTCTAACCATTGAGCCACCGAGACTCAGATGGAGAGCGAAGGTTACAATGATGTACTGGTTCGATTGATATATGTACTGCTTGCCTGTATATGCAGCAGTCTCTATAAAACACACCTGTTTAGACAAAATTCGCTCAATTCCCAAACCTTCATTGTATTTCACTCCCTGCTTTGACGTCATTTCCTGTGAATAGTAAACACTTTTAGCAGGGGCCGTTGCCGAGAGCCTAGTCACGAGTTCTGTATACAGCTGAATGAATTAACGTTGTCCTTGACAAAGCTAAAAGGTCAAAGCCATACGATTTCCTTCAAACTTTTAGCTCTTGGCTGCAAGTCTCCCCTGTATTTCAATTTTCAATGGAGAATTTCGACACAACTAAATTAAAACTTGTCGCTATTATCGTACCTTTCGCGCTTGGCTTTGACCTTTTAGCTTTGGCCTTTTAGCTTTGTCGAGGACAACGTTAATTCATTTAGCTGTATAGAGTACCCGACTCTCAAATTTCTACAGGAAGTCATCTCATCTCCGAACGAAAGGCTTCGCTCTACTTCGTCGAAGATGAGATGTCTTCCTGTAGAGATTTGAGAGTCGGGGCGATGTAGAAATATGTATATGATGTTTGACTGTTCTGACCGTGACTCTGATGGCACAGTGTTCAGAGCGAATAGCCTCAATGCTCTTACAACAATAAATTCTTAAAGTTACTTAAGTTATGTAATAATGTTGAAATAGTCATATGTATAGGCGCTGTCTAACGTTTCGAGTGAAGGCCCTTAGGTCTTTACTCAAACTATTAGACCTAGTTCTGCTATTTCTCAAGTGTATGATTTCTATGAGCCGGGCTAGCCCGGTTTGCAGCAGGCTGATTCGTTCTCACGGCTACTATATAGACACCTAAAATGCAAAACTGGCTTAGTTTGACTGTAGGAAGAGCGAGGAAAGATTTTTATGATTAGAGTATTCAATTAGAAATTATATTAGGTTTACAGAGCGATTGGAGTTGGAGGGGTATGAGTGGCTCTGAGAGAAACAACTACTCGAAGACTAAATAAAAAACTCAACTACTAAAGAAGTGTGCGTGCCGCTTTGACGCGTATATTGACGTACAAAATCCTTCGTTTATATATCTTATTATTATAATAACAATAAATTAAAAGCCATTGTCCAAGACTAATAGTATACTTGCGCGTGTATAATGACTTCTTGGTGTAGAGGTTACTCAAGGGGATGCAGGTTGTAACCAGGGAAATAAAGGAATGATATATATTCGCAACGTGGTAACTTACTATATACGGCCGGAATCTCGTGGTATGATACGCCAGAGATATTTAAATCTTTCTGCAATTATTTCATCTGATAAAACACATGGCGGAACAAGCTTTGAGGTACTTCTAAAAATTATTTAAAGAATAAAACGCTTTATAGACAAATTCAGCTAAAGGAACAGGTCACCTGCTGTCATAGAGCAGAGGCAACGACGCACCGTGAGAATATATATATATACACACGCGTACAATTATTATATATTAAATGAGATCATGACCTTCCCAGGCGCATCTTATATAATCAACATTGCATAAAATTACTCAAATTGACTTGTCATGATTAGTAAGACGAAATCATAGTAATAAATAATACACCACGCAAGTTTTGCCACCAATTGTATGTAATATATTATCACTGTAGAAACATCATCTATTTGATAAAATTGAAATAAACTATATATCAAAAGTTATTATACTGCCTTCGCCACAGATGGTTTGACAGAATCATTGATTGTTTAATATACTTGTAAAGTTAGGATCCCTATTTATACCCTCATAGAACTGATGATGATGTTATCTAATAACAAGATGCAAATAAGCTTCTGATAATAAGTCATCGTGATAGGGATCCTAACCTTACAACGATCACCCCTCGTAAAGACACTGGATAATTGGAGTGTCGAAACGTTGGGTCATGGAGAGTAAGTCACTAGGTCATGGAGAGTAAGTCACTAAGTTAAAGTAACGTTCAAAAAACGTTTTTAAGCCATAGTAGTGTCAAACTTTGTCAGATTTATAACCTGGTTGCGTTGGGAAATTATAAAGTGAGCTATGTTTAGCTTGCAGTTAAACTTAGTTTAGTGAAAGAAACAGTAACATCTTTTATCTTTAAAAATAAACTTTAAATCAGTGAACCTCTTTAATTCTGTCTGGGTTATTATTAAATAGTTTCTTCGGAGAAAAAACATCAACAACCAAAAAATAATAAATTATAGACCAGGCCAAAAAGGCTAATTTGCAGGCATATAAAAGAATATTTAGACTGGCCGCCATTATGAAAGAGCTCTATACTTAAATACAGAATATGAAAGAACTGTTGAATTATGAAGTCTTAGTTCCATAGAATAATAATGCTTTCAAACATTTTTGACAGCCCACGTTTTAGTTGATTCAAGAAGGGGAAAAGCTTACTTGCAAATTTCCTTTCATCTAGTCCGAAATCCGAATTCCTGAAATGCCAAAACGCATGAAAATAAAATATCAATTAATTAAATTGCAGAACAAAATAGTTACCAAACAACGTCAGATAAAAAACATGCTTTAAGACATAAACATGTGCTTCAACACACACTTAATGTTCATTAATTTGAAACTATCTCGGCGGTATCCAATTCTTTTTGGTCGATTAACCATAAACATATACCAATATTGCAGTGGAAATTGTGCGGCGATTTTTATATAAAAATCCCACATATATTCAAAGATGCTAGATGTATGTATATAATATATATATATATATATATATATATATATATATATATATATATATATATATATATATATATATATATATATATATATATATATATATATATATATATATATATATATATATATATATATATATATATATATTGTCAAGCTCAAATACTCAGAAAAACATTCTGAGTTCTGCACAAGCCCGAACCTAGTGTATAACCTTCTGATTGCCGGTGAGACGCTCTAACCATTGAGCTACCGAGACTCAGATAGAGAGCAAAGGTTACAATGATGTACTGGTTCGATTGATATATGTACTGGCTATGAGGCAACCACTATATATATCGATAATGATTGCTGGGTGTGTTATTATATGAATTGAAGACGTGTCTATTATGGTTTATCAACGATCAAACAAAATATCACTATATATCGTAACCTAGATAATTAAATAAATAAATAAATAGCTGCCGGCTATAGCGACAAACTGTTACCGAAAACCATAACAAAATATCGCTCGCGGCCTAGACTAAAAACAATCAGCACGCCTGCACGCATAGTGATCTTTTAGTGTGATTTCCTGTAACTTCCTTAGAGACATCATAATTATTCATATTTTAACATGATACTATGTATATATGATCAATATTAGTGTCGCTAGAGGCACATTCAAGGTGAATGACTGTTGGTATAAATAGAGTCAACTCTAGTTAGAGGAATCATCATTCGAAGACATAGTTTCAACACGTCGAAGCAAGAAGAGGTCTAAAAATCAAAGCAATACTCCTGTTTAGTTTTCTGTTTAGCAACATGAAATTCTTAATAGCTTTGGTCGTATTATTGGGTACAGTTGATTTAAATGAAGGTATGTGTTAACATTTTTGAATAATAATAATAATAATAAAGACGTATTGTAGCATTATACAATAGTCTCAATATGCTCTTACAACAACATATTCTTGATGTTATTTGAAGTGACTGTTATAAAAGCAGCGGTTGTGGTCTAGTGGTTACCACACATGTCCATAGAGCTGGGAGACACAGGTTCAAATCCTGGGTCGGACCTCCACTCAGGGTCTTAAAAATAACTGAGGAGAAAGTGCTGCCTTTGCAATAATATCAGCAAATGGTAAGACTTTCAGGTCTTCTCGGAGTCTATATATACATATACATGGTATGATGTTCTATATATATATACATGCCTTTCCAAAAAACTTATATAAGAAAATATCATTCAATTAATAGACACACACGAGTTTCTACCTTAGTTTCGACGGACCGCTGCATGACATTCCATAACAGTAAGGTTGTATGGTTTAGGAAGATGAGCCTGTGATCACTAAATTATTCCGTGAGTCTCTTTTAAACCTACACATTTCTATTTATATTTGTCCAGGTTGTATCGGTGGTAGAAAACGTCCATCAAGGCCAGTCCGTAGAAATCCAAAATTGGTTCAACCAACAACCCAAGCCATAACTGCAGCAGAAACAACGATGCTTCCTCAAGTGATCATACTGGAAGAAGTGGTACAACCAATAGAAGAAAGAAATGAACCAACGACAACAGAAGCAACAACAAGAATACCAGAGATAATTACAACTGAAAGAGTTATCCAGAATCAAGAAACAACCACAATTGAACCAACGATAGCAGAAGCAACAACAAGAACACCAGAGATAATTACAACTGAAAGAGCTGTCCAGAATCAAGAAACAACCACAATTGAACCAACGACAGCAGAAGCAACAACAACAACAAGAATAGAACCAGCTACTCGTCCGACTTCGCTGTTTCGCTTCAGAAGTAAAACCTTTGGCCTAAAAAGTATTCAGTCAACTGAAAATTGTGAAAACGACATCAAAGGAGAATGCAAAGCACCATGTGACATAAACGAGTACGTAAGAGGAAAATTTAATTGTGTAGGTGATCGTTTTTGCTGTGTAACAAGAACTACACTCTTTTGAACAATTTATTATTATTAGATCTGTGTAAAGTTATTTTGACATCACACCAACTACAGTACATTAAAATTACAATTTAAAATTAAGAACAGTACTAATTCTAGAATTATATATATATTCAAATACATATCCAAACGGGAATCGAACCCTGGTCTCCGAATCAACGTTTCGGCGCTCTAACCTTTGAGCCGTTGCAAGACACGGTCAGAACAGTCCAGGGTTCGATTCCCGGTTGGGGCAGTCACTTTTTCCATATATGTAATTGACTATATTAGATC
The DNA here is from genome assembly GCA_035772405.1 of Chrysogorgia sp. JL179-B06. NCBI lineage: Eukaryota > Metazoa > Cnidaria > Anthozoa > Scleralcyonacea > Chrysogorgiidae > Chrysogorgia > Chrysogorgia sp. JL179-B06. The sequence goes on along the minus strand of JAYKKM010000496.1, from coordinate 883,053 downwards.
TTCTCTAATATTAATAATTATATATATATATTTACACGTAAAAACTGGTTATTCAATCTTGAGATGATCTAGTTTTACTTTAAATTCTTCATATGAATCTAAAGTTACTACATTGTCCGGAAGAGAATTCCAATCTTTAATATTGCAACAAGACAATTTATTGAAAAATTTATTATTAATAATACTGGAACAATTAAGAACAATTTATTTTATAAGATAATATATGACTGTACGGATCTCAAAATCTATCAGCATAGACTAGTGCGTTCAATAAATCATCATATAAGTTATTTAAAAAATAAAGGAAAATAAATTCTCAAAAAAATGAACTCTTGAACTCATTAATAATTTTAAAAATCGACTTCGTGACAGAGGGTTGCAACCACTGATCTCAAAAATAGGACTGGATCGAGCTTCTGTTGTTACAAAAATGAAGCCAACAGCGGCCATATTGGAGTGACCACCTAAGGAGTACTGTGGCATCACAGACATGTTGGGGAGGATTCTGACATTTGCTATTTAACTTTAGCAAAGGAAACATACTCGCTGGACAGTTATTAAATGTCAGAATTCTGCCTTTCCTCTCCGATTAACCACTGTATTCGTAATGAGGTCACTCCAATATGGCCGCCGTTTGCTCTAATTATCCAGTAAGAGAAGCCTAATATGAGACGTCAAATTAGGTTTAAGATTTTATGCATTTAATGTCAACAAAGAAAATATATTGGCCAGACACTAAACCTATTTTGCGAGCGTCGCATTTCGATTTGCTTGCAAACTCGAAGCTTTTGATGATCTCTCGTCAATTTGCATTATGCAAATATACAGGCTTCAAAATAAGCTCGTCAGATACAATAGAAAGCTCAATCCAGTCCTATTTTTGAGATCAGTGGTTGCAACCCAGTGAACTCTATTGCAACCTCGTTCCCAGGGCATTTTGCCTCCGCGGTGGAAGGTCGGCGAAAATGGCCCTGGGATCGGCTGGTCACATGACACCGAGAATTTCTGGGTGTTTAGATATGATAATTTTTGTGGTCTTTGTTCCATTGCCTTTGTCTATACTTTGTTGACCTGAATAATTGCGAAATAATCAGAGTTGTTCATGTCAGCATTCGTCGGCATAAAAGCAGCTAACAAGCTTAATAATCCACCATACATCCATGGTTATCTCTTACAAAAGCTATGAAGAAGCATATATCCAATTTAGCGAAACTTATCACTTCTAATTTACTGTAAAATTTGAAGACAGCATTCAGATTTAGATGAATAAACTATACTCGTCTGAATTAATTGAGTTTTATGACAAGCCAATCGGATTATAGAATGGACCAGCCGATCCCAGGTCCATATTGGGTACGAGGTTGAGAGGGTTGGAAATCAGACGAAGATTTTTCCCAAGCACCCTCGCGCGCTCAGTACCTCCCACAGCGCGGCTTCTTTGTCAGTGGCCTGGGCAAAGTGAAAAGGTGGTGAACTGTCGAGATTTTTAGTAGCGAAATACTGACGAACGAGGCTGAAGATTTTCCAAAATACAACTAGCTCTTTTGAGAAGCAACCATGGTCTTAAAAATATATAATTGAGGAGAAAGTGCTGCCTTAATAATAATACCAGCAATGGTAAGACTTTCGGATCTTCTTGGATAACGACCTTAAATCGTAGGCCCTCGGAGTCCCTTATCAATTGGACTTCTAGCCTGTAGTGGGGTATTCCGTTCACCTAAGAGTGATAAATCTAATAAGCTAGACATATAGAACATTTTACCAATAACCGTAAATCATACTAAACCATTTTTGATATGTAAAACATCAAGGAAAAAGCAGAAAACAATATGTCGTCCAATATCTCGACCGTTTCAGGCACGGCTGACCTCAAATAATAAACATTTAAGGTAGCAATAGGAGGTATTCCGGTATCGCCTCGCAGGCCCGCCGAGAGAGGCAACCGGAGGCCTGGGGCAAACTAGTCATTAGAGACCCCCTGACTATCGGACTAAATTGAGTCTCGCCCCCCCCCCCCCACCCCTCAGCCTCGTAAAAACCTCGTATAGCCATAGCACCTCTATCAATGCAATGACCACATCATCATCATCATCCTCCTTCTTCGGCCACAGCCAAGATAATCACCAGATATCATGTATCAATATAAAGCTAATTGATCGAAGAACATATGGTTATGGAATCTAATTTCCCGAAAAACATTTTGGCCCAATTCATTTATATACAAAAAGAAAAATATAACTGTCATAAAACGTGTTGTGCTGCGTAGGTAGTGTAGAAATACAAATCAAACATCTAAAAAGGTTGGTGTACTGCCGAAATAGCGTGTAAGTAGTCTCACGTTTCGAGAGAAGGCCCTTCGTCAGAGAGTGAATTTTTCAATTCTCTCTGACGAAGGTCCTTCGCTCGAAACGATAGACAACTTACACGCTATTTCGGCAGTACGCCAAACCTTTTTAGATATTTGAAAAATAAGCCATTGTGGAGTTTACCGGTCATTTGTAATTCAGTTTGAAGTTGATAACTTGTCGGCGATTCTTGATATGTTGCGTATTTCCGATTTTATCTGAAGTCGAGGAAAGCATCGAGATTAATGAGTTCAATCTCACTGCTTTCCCGAGGTTATAAAAGTATAATAAAAGTCAGACATAGTTTGATGCTACTCTGGCATTAAAAAATTTTTGAACGTAACTTTAAAAGTTACTGTCCATGACCCAACGTTTCGACACTCCAATCTAGTGTCTTCATCAGGGGTGATCGTTGTAAAGTTAGGATGATGACGTTATCTATTAACAAGATTGAAGACACTAGATTGGAGTGTCAAAACGTTGGGTCATGGACAGTAACTTTTAAAGTTATGTTCAAAAAATGTAAAGCCAGAGTAGCGTCAAACTATGTCTGATTTATCACCTGGTTGCGTTGGGAAATTATTTGTTAGTATGAAAAGTATTAAAAATGTCATAAAAGTTTAAGTTTAATAACAGTTTGCCAAATTTACAAAAACAACAAAGTAAATAATAAAAAGGGATAGAAAATAAATAAAGAAACAAATCACAGAACCCCTACCCTCTATTAACTATGACAGAACACATAACATAAGATAAACGGTTGGCAGGATTGCAACATCCCCCTATATAAGTGGATATACATAGGCATAGCACGGAAAATACATTCCAGAAAGTAGATATACGTACATAGCACGACATCCTTACGCGGATAAATGGAAGCTGAACTAATATTTCGTGCACTTAAAATGTATTAAATGAGCCTATACTTCAGTAGCAGTCAGGAATTTATCGTTGACTTAACGTTAATGACATGATGATATGGAAATCGCATTACATTATCCTGTCCCACGCCTTATCACGTGTGTACGTACGTGCTCAAACGGAATTGCAATGTTTCCCTTAGCCAACTCTGGTGGCTTCTTTTTTCCAAGTCAAATAGCTTCTAAGGCTGTGCGAGCAATGTTTTGGCTGGGATTGCAGGGAACCAAAACAGCGTTGGAAGCTATTTGACTCGGGAAAAAGAAGCCACAGAGTTGCCTGCGGAGGAGGCTAGTTTCCCCTGACGAACTGAAACAATTATCGTCCGCCCAAATAGCCCGGCCCCACCTGAAACACATTTCATGTGACAGCTTGTATCAACCAATCAGGAAAGCGAGCCTGGCGTGAAAGAGAAAACTAGAACTTCATAACAAACGGAGATATTGAAGTCCACCCTCGACTGTACAACAGGTCGCGAAATAACGGCCGGACAACGGACAATGTCCGGCCAAATTGAGGCGCTGTCCGGTCAAACTCGCGCCTTGCCGGTCATTTTGACCGGTCACATTATAACATTAAGCAAAAGAACAAACTAATTGCTCAAAAGACGAAGTGAAAATAAATTCAATTGCGAGCGGCTGCAACTGTCAAAACCAGCACTGTTATGTTATGTTTCTTTACTATATCAATCAAATGAGGCGATCGCCCGCAACCGTTGTTGCGACCACATAAAAATTATTCTCAAATTGCTCCAGATAATTAGGTGACGATTTGGCACATTTTCAGTCTTATATCGCGTGTAAACGCAACGGCTATAAGCTAAAGCGCAATACATTTTACGTGAAGGAGTTTACCGATGGCGATTACGGAATTAAGGCTTTTTTCAGGCTTTAGCTAAATAATTTGTCCGGTCATAAAAGCGGCATGTCCGAGCTAAAATTGACTTGGCCTTGACCGGCGACTAGCTAGCAGTTATTTCGCCCCCTGGTACAATGACACTGATTATCGTTTTAGATCTAGACAACTTTCTTCTTTTCTTTCTTATGAGATATAAACAATTCTTCTTTTATATTAATATTTTGAACCGAATTTTATTTAAATATTAGGGGTCTTAATAAAAAGCCTACAAAGGTTCCTCCTACACGCTATTTGGACAGCACGCCAACCTTTTAAAGTATTTCAAATTTGTATATTAACCATGACTACACTGATCTTGTACAATGAACTATAGAATGCGGACGTTTGGTGACGTATATTTGACGTCATAAAAACCTTGCCAAAAGTAAATGACATGGGAATTTTTCAACGCCAACGTCAGAGAGGAAACATTTTCACACAGGCTTATGGTTAAGAAACTGGTGGAGAAAATGTAGTTATATGAAAATGTAGTTATAAATTATAGTTATATATGTTTGCTGCACAATGAGACTAAAGGTGTATAAATTAGAAATAGTTTACACTAAAATTGCCCCCGGCTCATTATGCGTGTATTGGTATTTTCAAAACTAAGCTACATTTAAACCAAAACAATGAAGCGAAAGGATAGAGCGTATCCAAGCTCGCCATGCTGTGTAGTTGATTTCACATTCAATCTAACAAGACGCAAGTTCCGTAACATCTTGCGCGTATTAAACCAGGTCCAAAGAGTAACTTATTTGCCAATGTCACCTAATGGTTTATACAATACGCCTCTTCATAGTCATAAATGTAAAGTTATTTACACAATAATTTAATATATAGTCGTACCAAACAAGCCAAACAATGGAATGATCGAGAACGATGGCTTCTGCTCGACAACCGCCGAAGAAAACCTACTGCGCGAAGGTGACACACGTTCATGACACCCGAGTTTGAACTTATAGATAAGGCGGAACCGTAAAAAGACACTTGAAAAAAACACACTTGGCTTGCTGAAGAACGATCCACTTGACTTGCTTGCTGAAGAACCATGTTGTTCTGTGGCAAGAGACTGAAACTCGTGCGCGCTTATATGATGTTTTGAGCTAATGTATCTTATAACTTGATTAAAATTGAATGGACCGTTTCCTTAGTTTAATTTATTAGATTTATCACTCTTTAGGTGAACGGAATACCCCAACAGGCTAGAAGTCCAATTATAGAAGGGCCTACGATTTAAGGCCGTTATCCGAGAAGACCCAACTCTTTCTCACTAGCACCTTTCTACCTTTTCTTTTCAGCTGTTTTTCATACACCTTTCGCATATATATAATAAGGTTGATATCTACACCACTTCACTAAATTAACAATGAGCAACAGGAACATGATAGTCTTGCGTAGTATTGGGAAATAATAATTATAATAATAATTGTTAAGGAAAATCCTAGCACCGTAATTGCCTTCTAACAACATTTCTATATAGCGTGCAACCTGCAACAATAGCGGTAAGTGGGAAGATTAATAATATTCCATGTTAGCATCATCATAATATCACTTTCCATATATGGTAACTGATTAGGGTTTTCAAGGTCATACAAGTAGGTATATAAGTAGGTGACTCAAGAAAACCAGAATATATAGATCAGACAAAGTATAACAAGTATCATATCATCCAAGTATACTGCCAGGAAGACACCTCGGAAGACACGGTAGAATAACAAACATGAAGTATACAGTCCTAATTTTGGTTGTCATAGTTAGTTCACTGGTAGCCGTAAGTCAAGGTAAGATTGGTATAACGTTTACCTAGTTGCTATATGTATATAATTTTTAACTTGTATGTATACACGGCTCTCTGGAAGAACATATTTTATGAAGAGACCCCGTGTTTAAATAAACTTCATTCATTCATAAGTAGTGGCGTTGGAGTGTTGGGGCCGGTTGTGCGAAGCGAGGATTGCTTATCCGGTGGAGAAGTCCTATCCAGTTGTTTCATTTTCTATCCATGATTCAATAGTTTTCTGAGAAAAAATAGCAGGTGAAATATTATCTTGAAAACATGGATAATGGTATTAACTCGCTATTGACATGGCCATTCAGTGATAGAAAATATATTCACAGAATAGACAACAATCAACGGCTTGTAATTCAATATTTATGGTATTCGACCCAGTATCGATAACCATTTCAAGGAGAGTGCTCGACAGCTCCCAGTACTACAAGACTATCAAAAAAACTTCTCCAATTACACCTGTTTTAAAAATTACTTCAGGGGCCAATGATTTCTTGCGAGTAGCTGGACACTGCCCCATGGATCCAGCTACCTCCCGTTTCCCAGAGGGCTACCACTTCCCCTTGGATATATCTTGTCGTGTCACGGGCGGAATATTTAGGGCAATCTCTCCTCATATGGTTATGGGATCACCACAACTCCAGCAACCCTCGGGTCGAGATCGTTCCGGAGTACGGCGTCGACGTTTTTCTATGGCTGCCACTGGATAAGCTATCCAGTCTTAGAACAACCGACTCCTGGTGTATAACTTCGTGGCAACGAAGTTACATTTTTGGCAGTCCTGCATTAGTGATATGGGACCAGGATATTCAAAGATATTTATTATTTTTAAATATATTTATTTTCGTATTCGAAGTTTACTTTTTCTTATCTCTATGAACTAAAAATATTTATAACGAGATCCCGATTTTAGACCGTAGAAGGCGTATATCGTTGTGTTCCAAACTGAAGTGATACATGTATACCATAAAGGGTATAGTTGCATGTGTTCACACACGCGGGAACACTTCAAATCATACCGTATCGTGCCAAATGTTACGGAAATCGGAACAATATATACGGAAAGTTATCGCGATTGTGGTATACATTGTCCCCGTATGTGAAAAGGTAACTAAAAGTTCAACACTGGTCAAGAAGACGGAATGATATCAATATGTTATATATATATATATATATATATATATAACTTATGTGTTTCCATTGAGACAATGACTGAATGTCCTTCACATCGTCCGAAACGTTGTCTATGAAAATGCGGATGTATACCCTTACTTAATCTTTGTATGTGTCATTCAACTTTTCACTATAAAACGAAAGCACCTATATAGTATCTGAAGGGCCTTCATACGAAACGTTAGACTACTTACACGCTATTTCGGCAGTACACCAACCTTTTTAGACATTTGATTTGTATTTACTATCTGGATATATATATTGGATGTATAGTAATCAGTAATCTTAAATCATTTCTAGTAGTTTAAAAACTGCATTTAACTAAAGCACTCGTGTGTTTTTCTCTTTATATAGCATGTAGCGGTACTGCCATAAACAACCGCAGTAGACAAAGCCGTATCACAACGACCACCTCTTCACCAAAATCTGCTACTACTAGCCCCACACCAACTATCCCACGGTTACGCAAAATTAACTTTTATGGCTATATTCGAAAGCAACCTAAATCGCCCAAAAAATGTGCACAAGATTTCAATGGACGTTGCGCCTCGTCGTCTTCTAATAACAACAGAGAATATCTGAAAGGACGGTATGATTGTGCTGCACCATTATTCTGTTACGTACCGCTGTGATCATGATCCGCGGGCTGTGATCAGTTGCTGTGGCCGCGCGCGCGTGATGTCAGTGCTTCCAGCTGCAGTTGGTGGATACTTGGCCGTGTGAAGTGGATATCACAGTTTCAGATAAAGTTTATTCAAAAAAACAATAATGAAAGAGTGTGGAATAATTTATATATATATATTGATTGTTATAAATACGCCTTTTTGTGGGCGTAATTTTATATGAATGTTATGTATATCTTTCAAAAAAATCAAATAAACCGGTAAATGATTAGAATAAAACAGTTTGACAACTATACTATTGTATATCATTACTGTAATGCCTTCCACTCGCGCACCAAAATTCGATGAGCTCAGCAAGGGGGAAATTGAAGCCTTTTTATACACTATTGATAAATATGATAACAATAATCTCCTTCTCGCTCTCTCCGTGAATGGCTACTAGAACATTTTGGATCAATAGCTGTCTTCTAGAAAAATTTCTATACTATAAGTCTATAACGCCGCGCGTGCTAGGTTTTTACAACATAGTGCCTATAACGAATGGCTATAAACTATAACATAGTGGCTATAATATTATTAACGAATGGCTAAGTATATAAATGCATATATGCATGCCAATGATATTAACAGAAGTGAAACTTTTTTCTAATCCCTGAGTTCTCATGAGGCGGTACTCATCACAACCTGCATAACGTCAAAGAAAATTCAGATCCTTTTAACCCACCAAACATTCAAAATCCAGATTAATCTCTCAATTTCCGCTCCTTCGGCTTTAGAAATACAGGAAACGTTGCGGAGGCATAGAGCGCGAGAAAGGTTTTTTGTTTCTTATAGACAAGGAACTTGGATGGCCTTTAAATATCACTTCAACAATATATTCAAACCGCAATATAAGGCTTTTTCCGTATTCAAGAGCTGTGAGTATGGCTACGCTTCAGAAAGAAGTGGTTCGAAGAGAGAGGCTGGCTTGTTGAGCATCGAAGGCGCGAGAACCCTCTAGAGGGGCTGGGGTATGCTCCCCCTGAAAATGTTTGATTTTCTCACTCTAATTTCCTGCATTTTGAGGTCAGTTTTACAACAAAATATTATGATCGTAAACAGTATAATTTTAGTCTACCTTTACTTCTTTCGATTGATTGGGGTACTGGGTACTGAATATAATAGAATAAATTATCGATGTTGTAAAGCGCATTTGATCATATACATATGCTAATTTGCGCTATATAAATAGTAAACATTATTAAACATTATTTCGTCAATATCTGACTAGTTTCTGGATCGGAACTGGTCTGTGTTTGAAACTTGTATACGAGCAAGACAGTGCCACCTGGTCCCGCAATTTTTTGAAATCTATAATATGCTTCGAGGTTAATTGTGGTGTAATCTGAGGCATTAGCAGTAATTGCTTACTTGATTTTCTAGCTAGAATTGTAGCGAAGAAAATACCATATCGGATGTAAAGATCGGATATTCCTGATTCCTCTGCGCCATACGTCTGTTCTAACTGACAGCAGAAAACTCGTGCTTTGACGTCGAATTTTTAGGGGGGCTCGGCCAGCTGCTTCCGGAGAATAGGGGGGCGCCGGCACACCTGCTTCCTAGGGGGCGATGGCTGTGAGTATCTACGCTTCAGAAAGAAGTGGTTCGAAGAGAGACTCAACTCTACGTGAAGTGAAGATATCATATGTCTCCTGTAGACTGCTGGTAGGGCGGTTGGGGAAAAATTGGAACGACGTCAAAAATCTCGTCTCACTGTCCTGACCGCGTGTGTCTCAATAGCTCGGTAGTCACGGCTTGTGTGTAACTGTAAGTTAACTCAGAGACCTCGACTCAAGGTTGGCACCGCTGTACTAGGTGAATTTTCAATTATTATTCTCTATATACACAGGTGATTATAGAAAATCGCACACGCTGATTGGACAAGATAATTTCACGATAATCACCATACAGCGTTTGGGCAGGAAGTAAGCTGATAAAGATGATCTCCGAGAGTTGTTTATCTAGCCAGTTTCCCGTTTATTCAGCCATCGGTTAAAATCGGATCTAAATTTTTGTATATTTGTTTATATATATCATTAGCACATAAAGAGATACCGCACTTATAATCACCGTTTTGATATTCACTTTCGTCATTGTGGTGTTTTTTAAAATGTCTGTACTCAATCACCTGTATTATTGGGAAGAATTGAGCTATTGTTAATTGAGCTGTCATTTTCTGATTTTTCTAAATTTACCCTACTGTGAATCTGGAATTGGGCTTCTAGCCTGCTGGCAGCCTGTTGGGGGTATTCCATTCACCGAGAAAGAGTGATAAATAAACTAAAACTAAACTAAACTATATTCAGCATTAGAATAAGATTCCAGTCAAGGCAGTTATATATTCTGAGTTTTTTATAGTTAATAATGAATCATTCGTATCAATATTCGATCGGATATGCCTTCAACTCAACCACATTTTATCTGCGTCGTTCGTAATTTAGCCACCAAGTAAGGTTGATTAGTTTTTGAATGCGCCATTGGATCTTATTAATATGGAAATTGCGTAAGATAAGTATTAAATATATAAAATATCAACGTAAGAACTGAAAGTTGAGAATGTCTGGTAAATGTATCGCGCGCGGTTGGTCTAATATTTCTTTGAAATGAAATGTCTCCGGTTTAAGAAAAAGTGTGAGCTCAAACCTACTCAACTTGTCAGCTAGCCAGCTAGGGAAACCATGAATATGATGAATCGGCGTCTCGTTTGAAAACAGAAAAGGAAAATAATATAATCGTATCAGAGTCGATCGACCACCAGAACTATACGTTCAGTTAATATATGACATTTCCAGTTAATGTCAATATAGATAAAAGAATGAAGGTTAGGTAATTTAGAAGTGTGAAAATATATATCTTTCAAAAGCCAACCGCAGGGACCAAGGCTTTCCGGCGGGAAATCAAAACGGCCGCACCTTACAAATATCTAGAACAGCGCTCCAAGGCATTGTCAAATGTCAAAAGCACCATATCGGTTGATGTACCGCAGAAACAGAGAAACAGAACATGTAACAAAGTAAAAGAAATACTGCGTTGATGGTGTTTTAGATATAGTAAAGTGAAAAGATGGTGAACAGCCAAGACGTTAGGAATGAAATACTAACGTTTCAAGCGGAGCCCTTCATCAGAATAAGACGAGATGAAAATGACGAAACTTCTTAAGATTAGGCATGTCGCAATGGTAGAATATCCGAGAGTAGTAAAAAAGTAGAGTGCTGCGCAGACCTGCGCAGGCAGTGTTTTGATAAACTGCCAAGATTTTTAGTAACGAAATACTGACGTTTCGAGCGGAGCCCTTGATCATCAGAGTAAGACGAGATGAAATAAAATAAATAGGGCTTATATTGACGAAACTTCTTACTAACGGTTAGTACTTGGATGGGTGACTACCTCGTTTCGATTCCTGAGCTTCATGAGATTTATGCGAGTAGAGTTATTGACTCTCTCCCGTACTCCGGTTTCCCTCCCTCCCTCCCTAACTTTAGCTGTGCTCCGAGGTCATCATGGGTCGTATGGTGGCAGCCTGTGACGCCTTTACTAAACCTTCGACTCAGCCGCGTTGAGCTGCGTCCGTCGTGTAGGATGATTAGCATGCACCACTTTACCTTTACAACATCCACAACACTTGCCTACGCAGCACTCTACTTTTGCTCTAGAAAATTTCTAGCATTATTCTGCTGGCATGCCTGATCCTGAACACTGCTCCAACCTCGTTCCCACTGCTTCTGTGTAAGTACCGAGACAGCATTTCACTTCTAACAAAAACTCCTAGTTTTATACTCTTGGATATTCTACCGCTGCGCCTAACCTCGTCCGATCGGGCACGCGCCACCTCGTGTGCTTTCCCCTTTCCCAAGGTGGTGACTGACGAATGAAATACATATATGGACCTTCAGTGACCTCGAATGTCATGTTCCCAGTTTTTCTCTACTCCATTTACCTCGTCCTGACATGCTATATAAAGTAAGAATTCACAATTTTTATTCATGAATAAGAAAATGACTGATGAAACGCAACATCTGCACCTAAGGAGGGATCATGTTCCTCCATTTGTCAATAAAGTGTGTGTGCTAGTATGATGATGTCCCGCCACCTGTGTATGTTAAAAAACAAAGTTAACTGAAAGGTATAATTTGCTGTACGTAATAGATAAACACCGAGAACGAGGGATGTATGCTATATACAACCCCGAGGACGCGCAGCGTCCGAGGGCTGTATATTGCATACATCCCGACGTTCGAGGTGTTTATCTGACTTATTACATGATTAAGGAGGTTTTCTAACGAAGTTTTGTCTATTTTTCCACCTTGGACAAAGATTTTCCTATTTTTTTCTTCATTTCTTATCTAATTAGTATTCATAGAGATGTATGCTATATACATCCCGCGGTACATCAAAGAAAACCGACTCAATCATGTAATAAGTCAAAATAAGCGTCTCACTCTTTCACGACGGATATTTGCGCAAAACATTAGAACCGTTCTTCATTATTATTTAGACAAAACACAAACGTTTTAATACGGTTTTTGATATGATAATTAAATTAATTAATTGTCTAGGCGGAAGGAACCGCCGTGTCCTTTAAAATAAAAAACAAACATCGAAAATATTTACAAATACTCATTGTTCTGGTTTATATGTTAGATCATCCACGGTAAGGGTTAATGATATTTATCGTACACAGTTATTATTATTCTAACATCTTAGTGTTGTGTAAACCATTATGATTGTGAGTTGAATTATTAAATGCGTAACTGTCATAACATCGTAATGAGATAACTGACACGAAGGAAGTGTCACATTGAAACAATGAATGTCTTACTACCCTAGGTAGATATCTAACTGCCCCAGAGTACCTATGGTCCAGCAAGCTCATTGTGAGCTCCATATATATGTAGAACTCGCTGCTCTGGTATTACCTAAACCACAACCGCATGGGTACGAAGCTGTACTGCCTAGTTTGCCTCTCTGCTGCCACTTTGACTTCAATAAGCCCACCACTTATTTTTTCAATTTTGCATAATATCACAACTGCCTTGGATTTCAAGGCAGCACTTCCCTTGAGATACTAACTTGTAGTTATATTATTATTTTAACATCTTACTGTTGTGTAAACCATTATCATTGTGAGTCTAATTATTAAATGTGTAATGTCATAAGATCATGAGATAACTGACATGAAGGAAGTGACACATTGAAACACGAGAAGTTGTGAAAACAGAAAGACAATGCCACAGCCACAGGGAATTTGATAAAAGAGATCTTGTTTTCTTTTGCTTTTCAGCCAAAGCATCATAAAACCACACGACGTCACATCATAGAGACTTCAAGAACATGGCAGTTGTTTGTCTAACCGTTTTGTTTCTGCTTGTATGTTCTTCGTCCACTGAAGCGAAGAAGAAGCGTTTATCGTGTACGAAAGTAGACATAAATCTTTGCAAAGGACTTGGTTATAAATGGACGACATTCCCTAATCCTATAACACAGATAGAGAGTCAACACATGACATCGAAGTTGACGAAACTTTACCCAGAGCTAGCAAGATTCAACTGTACTAAAGTCGACGCAGTACCTTTCCTCTGTTCAGTCTACGTTCCGAAATGTTACCCAAAGATGTCCAACAATGTTATTCTACCTTGTAGAGGGTTTTGCGAAGAAGCGGTAGGACATTGTCCGACATTGGTGATAAAGTTTGGCATGCAATGGCCCGAACCATTGAACTGTTCTAGGTATCCAATAGCGGGTGATGAAACGAAATGCGTAAATGATAGTAAATTTACCACAGTAAACGGAAGAAGTAAGTGTGTGTGGTTTTTCCATTTATATCCACTGCGTTTCTTTTATTTCTTTTATTTTATTAGCTTCTTCGCCATATGTAACCCACATACAAATAATACACACAATAAACAATGGCAGGGGATTCACAACAGCGATTCACAATTACTGTGGGCTCTTAGACGTATACAAAAGGTAGAACATTAACTATAGAAAAAAAATATTACATACAACAAGAAATTGGACCAGGGAGACTACGAACAGAGTTACATTTGAGACAATTTGAACGTACGAGGATCTTCACAATTATAACAAGTTATCAAAGATGAAAAATTTAAAGGATTTAAGATTATTTGTGAGGTCCAGATTATTGGCAAGACGGTTCCAAATTCGGCAGGTTCTGATGAGTAAGTTTCACTCTAATCTGTGGAAGGTCTTCGTTCGAACTTACGTTACACCTATTCATGATTTCGGTAGTATATACGAACATTTTAGAGATTTTTATTCGTATTTAAAACTGTAGTCTAGTAAAGTCTACATATTTATATTACTGTGGGCCGGGAGCGGCCTACACAAAGGTTTATAGTAAAAGCAGTTCTTTGAAATCGGATTTTCTTCTTTAGTTATTATAATCCTTATATAAAAATATACACGACGAAAATAGATCTTGAAAGCCGCGTGTTTGTTTTGTGAATTTCTAGAGTTTGACAGAGGGTTTCTTTTAACACTTTAAGGGCTTTTGTTTACGGGAGGTGAACGCGCGCGCGCGAGAGAGCCCGCGGCGCCTTCCCTATCGCGTGATTCGAAGGCCAGCCCCCTCGCGCGCGCCTTCCCACTACATCGATATTTTGTATTTCTACGCACCGTAACAATCGTATATCTAGGCTGTGCGTAAACTTGAGATCGCTGTTGAATCAATTGCGCTATATTAGTTTGCCGTTTAGCGGAGATGAGAACCTGGGTACGAGGTTACATAATACTTTACTTCACTCCTGTTTTCCTACACCAGATTTTACCCCAGGGCCGGATTAGGGTTGCGCGGGGCCCCCGGCATTTTCAGCGTGGGCCCCCTTTACAGTCCCCCCCCCCCCAGTCCCGACAGACCGACGTTGTGAACAATTTACGCAAAAAAATGGTAAAACTACAAAATATAAAATTCTGCGTTTTATTGTCCCCTAAACGATTAAAGGTTGCCTTTGTATTTACAATGTGTGTTTACAATGTGTAATTTACAATTGCCATGTGTCCAAAAACTATTTTACATAAATTATAGGGCCCCACACTGCGCGTTTTTTGGGACCCCGCGTGTTGGGGGGGGGGGGGCGTTTTTGGGGGCCCAGCGCTTTTGGGGGCCTCGCGCTTTCTGGGGCCTATCGCTTTGTAGAAAGGAAGTGCAGAACAAAAAATTGCACAATCAGAAAGCGCGGGGTGGGGTTAATCCGGGACTGTTTTACCCGAATTTAATACTTCTACTGTCCATTTTTGCCAGAATTATATGGCTTTTAAATTTTTTGGTGGGCCACACACCCTAAGGAGCGACGCTCCTCCCCAACCATCAAAATTTAAAATTCAAAACCATCAAAATTTATCTTAAAGTTACCATTTGTGTGCGAAGAATCCTACAGAGACAGACTCGTTTCTACAAAACTACAACCACTTTCCTACTGGCACGAGTATCTCGACTTACTGTTCTTCTTTAAGGTCATCAATGGCATTGTACCTATATCAAGCGATATCCTACCCGAACGTCATGTGCCCTTAAGACTTCATTCCGTCAACGTAAATGTAAAACAACTACTTTCAATCGCTCATTTCTTATTAGAACAACTAGGACTTGGAACACTCTCCCTGAACACTTAAGGCTAGATCATTTAAACTTTAAAAGTCACTATTAGACTATTATAATGCTCTATTATCCTGTTACAATGTTGAGGATCCTCGAACTTGGAAAACTGTCTGCCTAAAGTGCAACACATCGCGAAGCCTCACTGAACCCATAACTTGCTGTTATTTGTTATTATTTTATTTTTGTAAGGGCCCACTGTAATATTGGTGTTTAACTGTTGTGGTGACCCTGCTTCTTCTATGTATTTTTAAGAGGCGAAGCTAAATAAATAAATAAATAAACCAAACGCGTGGTCATTTTTTAATACCGTTCTTTTATTTTTAGGTAATGTTAAGAAAGATAAGGGAAAGAAAAATGATACTTGTTGTCGTCAGGGTATCAAGGCTGCCCGGAGACACTACCAATGTTCCTTGACAAGTAGTCCATCAACAGGCCATCCACCTGCAGCAGGCCATCCACCTGCAGCAGGCACAAGCGGCCAAGAACTAGCCTTTGTCAAACGAGTGTTGAGACAATGCCAAACCACAACACAGGAAGCAAATTTTCAATCGTGCTGTCTTGACGAAATGGATAAAATAAAAAAGAGAGAAGACAAGAAGAAACGAAGGGAGGAACGGCGGAAAACTAAAGAATCGCAAAGAAAACTCAAGCAGAAAAAGAGAGAGGAAAAGTTGATTAAGAAAAACAACAGAAAGAAGGCAAGGAAAGAAAATAAGAAGATGAAAAAGGCTGAAAGGAAAACGACCAGTGGCTAGATATTCTCGGATACTTTAAACTCATATGATATTATAAAAATTAAGTTTGTTGTAGTTATATGAAGTATTGAAGGGATAAGAATGGCGCTTGTAATTTGACGCTGCTCTGGCTTTAAAAAGTTTTTGTGAACGTAACTTTAAAAGTTACTGTCCATGACCCAACGTTTCGACACTCCAATCTAGTGTCTTCATCAGGGATGATCGTTGTAAAGTTAGGATCCCTATTTATACTCTCATAGAACCGATGATGATGTTATCTATTAACTACAAGATGCAAATGAGCTTCTGGTAATAAACCACTGCATCGCGATTCAATGGGTTGTGGCGCTACCATGAGATTGCGTGGGAAAATTCCAAAATTATTACCACTAATCCGCGGTACCATCAGAGACGTTGTCTAGAGGCTTGGCATATCAATAGCGCCCATGACCCATTGAATCGCAATGACGGTGGTTTATTACCAGAAGCTAATTATTTGCATCTTGTTAATAGATAACGTCATCATCGGTACAACGATCATCCCTGATGAAGACACTAGATTGGAGTGTCGAAACGTTGGGTCATGGACAGTAACTTTTAAAGTTACGTTCAAAAAACTTTTTAAAGCCACCTGGTTGCGTTGGGAAATTATTTGTAAAAGAAATTGTGCATTTGTTTTTTTTTGTTATACCATACAGAGATGGTCCTTATGCTATTTACCATGTTATATTGAATTCAACAAAGAGACCAAAGACATTCAAGTTGTTCTTTCTGCTAAAGAAAACTGGGTTAATGTGTGCACACCCAAAGACAAACATTGTCTAATTGAGGACGAATAGCCGTTGTTGGCCGCGGTAGAATGATCAGTCAATGTTCTTACGAAGATAGATTACGTCATAGGTTATTCATTTGCATATCACATAGGACGGATGGATACAGTTGTCTGTCAGTTCTGCTCGATCCTTTAAATTTAGACTCATTAAGGCTAAATCATCGAGGACTAATTAGGACTTATTAGAACCTTCACACGAAACGCGGCAGTGACCCGCGGGCAGTTCATTATATTTCTCGTTTTCATACTTTGGTAACAACACATTGCCTTCGTTCTAGTTTTATATCAGACAGACAGACAGACAAAGACAGTCAGAGATCAGACAAAGTACATGGATGGCGATCGTCAAGCTCAATTGGCCTCAGAAAATGAGATCAGACAGACACAGACATAGATAGACAGACCAACACACAGACCAACAGACAGACAGACCAACAGACAAAGACAGTCAGAGATCAGACAAAGTACATGGACGGCGATCGTCAAGCTCAATTGGCCTCAGAAAATGAGATCAGACAGACACACACACACACACAGACATAGATAGACACACAGACAGACAGACAGATACAGACAAATAAACAGACAGACAGACAGACACCTTTATTTCATCACTGACATGTGATTTCATTCAATACAGCAGCATTGGTTTTCAAGAAAGACGTAAAACTAATAAGTATTTTAACTCAAAGCCAAAACTACTTTAAAACTACCGAGACTATTTACTGCAAAGCTTCACGTTAGAAAAACAAGCAGCAGAGCTGTAAAATTAGTGTTTTTTAATTAAAAGAAGAAATGAATAAATCAAAAACCGCTAAAAAGGTTGATATACTGCTGAAATAGTGTGTTGGAAGTCTAAGGTTTTGAGCGAAGGCACTTCGTCAGGGAGTGCATGAAGAGAGTGCATGATCTCATAATCCGGAGTATTCTGAATGTTTACTTTAGGATTGTAATATATCAATATCTTATCCCGGCATTACCCTCACTATATATACAGAACTCGTGACTAGTCTCTCGGCAACGGCTTCCGTAGCTCAGTGGTCAGAGCAAAGTGCACTAGCATTGCAAGGTCATGGGTTCAATTCCAGCCGGAAGGCCTTGATGTTGCATTTTTCGCAACTGGTCCCGATTTGGTCTTAAAATGTATATATATATTTCAACACTCAATATTTTCCTTCACCATAAATCCTTAGAACATTATCAATATGTTTTGGTCTTTTGGATACTTCCGTTGGAAAGATACTTAGATTTTTATATCAATATCAGATCAATATTGGTGATGATCAGGTTGGATAGAGGCATCGACCGGGCGGCTCTCTTTTTCTGATCCTCAGTTGTGTCTCTATCTCGTGCTCGGCCTGTTTCTTAAGTTTCTTAACTGTGGTCGAACCAGTACATCATTATATAAACCTTTGCTCTCAGTCTCGGTAGCTCAATGGTTAGAGCGTCTTTATACCTGTAATCATAGTACCTGTTCGATTCCTGTCCGGAACTCAGAAATATTTTCTGAGACACTTTGTACACATTTGAGTCTCGTGTATATATTTAGTCTTTCCTTAAAAAGTGTCAAAACAGCTCAGAATGAACCCCACCATGGAAGTTGTGGCGACAATGATCTCATAATCCGCAGTACTCTTAATGTTTACTTTGGGAGTTATCACATTATCAATATGATTTGGATTCTTCCTTTGGAAAGATCCTTCACGATTCCCTCAATATTGGTCATTACAAATACAAATAACATATAACATTAATACGAAATCAAAGAATAAGAAATAACGAAATTATACGAAACAGAAAAACTATGGATTAAAAGCAACAGGGAAAAGTTTGAAATGATGCTGAGAAAGTACTAAGTAGCCTCTTAAACTTACGACAATGTGTTAATGGCACGTATAGAGTATGAGAGGGAGTTCCACAGCCTAGTTACACGAACGAGATAAGAACACTTATATACGCCATAAGGCACTATAATAGTCAAGTCATCAATTTTACACAGACAACGACCTGCACTTCTGCAAGAAATGAAACCACATGGCATGTCTACTAAGCCGTGAATCATGTAACCTTCGCTCTCTATCTGAGTCTCGGTAGCTCAATGGTCAAAGTATACAGAACTCGTGACTAGGCTCTCGGCAACGGCTTCCGTAGCTCAGTGGTCAGAGCACTGCACTAGCATCGCAGGGTTGCGGGTTCAATTCCAGCCGGAAGGCCTTGAAGTTGCATTTTTCGCAACTGGTCCCGGTTTGGTCTTAAAATGTATGTATTCCAACACTCGAAATTTTCCTTCACCATAAATCCTTTCAACAATCAGAGTACAGGTCGGATTCCTGTCCGGAACTCAGAGACTCAAATATCACTTTGCCTATACGTACACCTTTGACTTTCATGAATATATTTAGTCTTTCCTTAAAAAGTATCAAAATCTCAGAATGAACCCCGCCATGAATGTAAAATGTAAACATTTCTTCTCCAAGAACATCATTCAATTTCTAGTTACATAATATCATGAGAGTAGGCGGCATGACATTACAATGATATAGTGCTTCATACGTGATGATGAAATCATTGGATGAAATAATGATTACACGTGATATTGATTGTTATTTTAATGACCACGTGATAGAAATAGCATAACATGATCATGCAAAGGGAAGTACAAGATATTTAAGTCTACATGAAGAAACAAACTGAATAGACAAGAGAGGGTAATACTATAACCTTGCTCGATATTTGATGAATTAAAATCTAGAGAATCT
Source organism: Chrysogorgia sp. JL179-B06 (assembly GCA_035772405.1). Taxonomy (NCBI): domain Eukaryota; kingdom Metazoa; phylum Cnidaria; class Anthozoa; order Scleralcyonacea; family Chrysogorgiidae; genus Chrysogorgia; species Chrysogorgia sp. JL179-B06. The sequence continues at coordinate 863,323 of JAYKKM010000496.1, read as the reverse complement.
TCATCGTATGTTTTTATTACTCTACTGAGCAAGCGATTACATCGAGCCAGTCAACTAACATACAAAGTAGAATTTTACGCCATTTCCGGTTACCATTTGTCCCAACATTACAGTTCCGCAATCACATCTCAGTCGTGTCTCGAACAATAATTAAAGCCCGTGTCAGTGACACTTGTGTTCACACCGTACGATTACAGAGCTCGTTGAGGTGAGGTTATTCAAGCAACGCCAGTTTCATAACGCTTGACAGGTGTGTTTGACAAAAGCTGATGTAGCGCGCGTTTAATGTATTTAACCTAGAGCAAATGATCGTGACCACTCGTATTACATTAACAACGAATGATGTCAAGCTGGATTCGTTTGTGAGTAACGTCGGTCGTTGGCGTCGAAGGAAAAGCTCTGGCAGTGTTTCGAGTAAAGATCTGAGTAAGCAATGCCTGTTGTAAATCTCAATAAGTGGTCTTACAGACTGGTGGAAGACCGAAATGATGGATTAGGGAAAGTACCTGCGTATGATGAAGAAGCATTCCAACTGGGGATTAGTTTTAAAGCAAAGGTGGGAAGTTATTGTATGTAATGATTTAGAAGAGATATAAGGACTGTTGTTTAATGGTTTCGACTAGAAACAGGTACCTCAAGCAGCAACGAGAACTGTTGCATAAGAAGCTTGGGTTTATATCATTGAAATAATGATATGAATAAATACTGACCACGTATTCACGACCACGCTGTTCCTGTTTATTGCCTAAAGGATGATTTCCATGAATGCTGTGTTTTTTTTCACCCATACGTAAACGTAGGTAAAAAGTATGGAATATGGGGTTCAACTATCCAACATACTTTCTGTACGTTTCCGTATGTGTGCATGAAAAACACAACACTAGAAATCAACCTTATGGCTGCATTCTTCGATCGTTCAATTGAATGTTTTATCCAAAATAAAGCTAAAGAAGGGTTCGACATATTTTACTAGACGAAAGTAATTTCGAGTGTAACCATAATACCGTCGTTCTATGGACTACGTTACCCAGAATATTTGAAGTTTGTTAAGATCCGCGGGTTTTAACCGGTTGGTATACGTTAAACGTTGCCGTTGGCTCACTAATTACAAGTGTTTTAAAAATTAAGAAGCTTCTAAGTAAGAAATGGCACATAATTCACAGTTTGAACTCTACTTATATACAAACGTATCAAGTTTATCGAAATGGTTTCCTTTGCTCTGAGTTAAAGACATATAACGTATTAAAGTCCTGAACGTTTAACAAATCTCTTAGGCTCTTAGCACCTGTGATTATAATTGTATAAACAGAACTTCGAAGGACTATCACCTATCGTGCTGTATCACGCGCGTACGAATACACAATCATGACGGTATTAGATAACTAGCTTCAGTTTTCGTACAAAGGATAATTAAAAGGTTGTATCAACATTACATGGGTACACATTTATTTAGGATTTTGTGGCTAAATCCCTCCCCAAATTGTCCTTTCTAGTACGTTGGGACTTTGGAAATAACACGGCCAGCTTGCCGTGCCGAGATTGTCACAGCTATGAGGAAAGTTCGGGTAAGTGGAGCGTGGAAATTCTCAACAGGATTATCAGAATAACTGCGTTCAATCGAGAGGTTTTCTCGATATAATATATACCAACCCAAATTAAAACCAAAATACTATGAAAACCAACCCTAAGCCTAATACTATCCTTGATATTCAATACTAACCCTAATACTGATGCTACTGTACGTATAAGCTGAGATGATACTACTCTATTAATGCCTTTCTATTTCGGTTATATCGTGAAACAAATGCCTTGCATGGGTTGTGTATCTGTACATGTTTGCTCGGACACAGAAATTTAGCACTGTATAGAACTGCCTCGTTCTTTAAAAAATCCCGTTTATTTTTGTCCTGGAATGTCCAATTCATGAATTAAACCTATCCTAGATAAAATAAACGGGATGGAAGTTCTATATATACAGTGCTAACTAACATTTTACTCATGCAAATTTCTGTGTCCGGTACACGAAGTAAGAGGCTACATGTGAGGTAAACAAAGGCAGAATGTAACAGCAATAACATGTCTTTCTTTCTTTTGTATTCCAGTATGAGTTTAAGATCAAGGGAATTCTAAAGCGACGAGTGAATGTTACCGTTTCTGTTGATGGGATCAAAGTGGCGCTACGCAAGAGAAGACGTCGGCTGGTAAATGCTTTTTCCTTCGCTTTTTTTTCAAAAGTCTCTCTGATACTTGGGGCAGACACGACATGAGAGTGTTTGACATGAGATCATTGTGTCTTAAATATTGATTGTGCCTTACTGTGCTTGTTATTTGCATAGATAAAGGAATTAACGAGAAGCATTGTTCACACTTCTTAGCGTTTTTTTTTTTTTTTTAGAGAAGGGAATGCCTGCTCGACGAAGAACCAGTGATATTACATGAGCATCAGATAGGAAGGTATGCGCAGCATATGTAGGGTTTGATGTTGAATTAATGTCCAGACAATGATACTTGATAGGCTGATAGCCAATGTAAACAAACGCATTTTTCACAGCATCGGTTCCAAGGGCTCAAAAATATCATATTAAAATGAACTCCTTCCAGAACAAAATATTGGAGTATAAATTCGAGCAATATAAATTATTGTGCGTAGTTTTTCTGATGGCCTTATCATATCATTAACAATGAATAAGTGAAGGCTGAAAGCTAATCTTTCAGATCATAAGTCTTGATTGGTGAAATTTTCAAAGGAATTACAAGTATGTTGGGTATATGCCAGGGGCTTTAGAGAAGGTACTGTATATGCTATATTGTGGTAGGTGGGGGCTTTAGCCTTGGATGATGTTGCTGTTATTAACTACAGTATAGGGGATCATAGGCGTAGGAACCGGCTGAAGCCCCCAAATTTTAAATGGAGGGATGAGCCCCCCAAAAATCAGGACAAGCATTGCTAAATTTAATGTTTTTTCCCAATTGTATTAATAGGACTATATAGAATAGGACAGAAGCTATTTAAGGTAATCTACCTACAGGCTTCATCTACACAAGATTTTACAAACAGGTGTAGTCTGAAGTGTTAGCCAACTCCTAAACCCTTGCCATGGTTCCCAGACCCTTCTGTCAGTACTAGGTGCAAAAAATGGCATCACCTGGTAACTCTTGGATTCATTTGAACTATGCTCGCTGTAGAATTAGGCAATGAGACTCTGACATTAACAGTACTGCCCATTCCCATATGATCTAAGTTGAAAACCATGCATATAAAATATTATATATTATAATATTTTAGAATAATCACCTTTGATTATTGTAGTCAAAAAATAAATTTAATAACTTACTTTTAAAAAAACGATTTTTAAGTATAATGTTAATAGTTTTACGGTACTGTATCTGCTCTTGTACTTGAGAAATACTGTTTTCATTCTCATATTTTATTCTTCTAAACACTGCTATTTTAGAATTTGCTTGACTGCTCAACGGTGATTTTCGTTTCAATTTTTACGTCATTGATTGCTTGTTCTTTTGTTCCTTGAACTCAATGACGTCAAAACTGATAAGAAACCCCGCTTTACACAACCCTCGAAATTCAACTATTTTTGCCTCGGCAAATAATTGCCGAAGTCTTTCGATAATTTTCGAGTTTGCCTCTGCAATTTTTTTTTGCCGAGGCGCACAATGAAATCACCTTAAATTCCTTCGGCAATTACTTAGGCACCCTTCCGCATTCACGTCGGCAGTTGTAATTAAAGTAAAGTGCAAATAATATACACTTGAGTCCAACTGCCTTGCCATTATCATTTGAGGTGACTTTTATTTCATCAAACCCCCACTTCTCGACAGTTGCCTTCTTTACCATATCGGAATATTCATTTTGTGTTTCAGTCGTCACTATATTTTTATATATTATTGTTCATATTATGCAAATAACATGCATAGTTTGTGTGAAAAACAATAAAAAAACGTTTTTTTAACGTATTCGCGCCCGCGGTCCTATTCGCGCCCGCGGTCCTATATGGCAATATGTCATGATATGATACGATATAACAACGAACGTTATGATGTAATCCAGCGACATACAGGGAGTGAATTCGCCGAATTGAGAAATTTTCCTTGCCTACAATTATTTTCTAACATTGTAGCTATAGGCCGTGCTAATTTTAACCTACAGATTATATAAACAATGTCAATAACGGGTGGAATTGCCTCGGCATTTTTTTGCCGAGGCAAACTATGACTTCCCATGACTTGCCTCGGCATTTGCCTCGGCAATTGCCGAGTGCCGAGGCGAATTTCGAGGGTTGTTTACATGCATTTTATGTGAGGGTGCGGATGAGGTGGGGTGCCCCTTTTAAGAATAAGAACACATTTTCCATGTTTCTATACAGAAACAAAAAATGTTTTCTATTTCTCTAGGTTCATTTATTAAAAAAATGAAAATTCTCCTTACAGATGCAAAATTCACTCTTAGGTGTAAATGCAACTAAATTGTGAATTAAGAACGTTTTAGCATCCTCTGCTATCACAGGAGTTACTATCCGATGATGGAAACCCCTGGGGTAAAAGTCGCATGATTTTGAAAGAATATTTACATAGTCAACCTGGCTCCGCCTCATTGACTATTTGCTCATAGAAAATGTGGGCTTAGATTTGAGTACGACTATGAGATTTGTCAGTTTTGGTGTCATTTGCTTTCAGCACCTTGGTGTCATTATTTTGTTTTCACCACCTATCATGACTTGGATTATGCATAGTCAATCGAGATATGGTCTGGAAACTCAGCTAAAGTCTTTGTTCTATCTTTTTGTTCGTCTTTATGCAATTTTGTGCACGGTCACTGAATCTATTGTATTTTAGTATAATAAAGCAATCATTCAATAGAATCATTTGGGTTTAATCGCTCAACCGTGTTGTTTAAATATTAATAAACCTAAAACAAAGGATGTGCACGGTGTAAGGTATGGTTCAACATCAAAACGTAGCTCATTACAGGGCTCAAGATTTGCAGTATCCCGATATCCACGGGATACCAGATTTTAATTTTGGATATTGGATATCATAGGCTTAGTATCCCGACGGGAAAATTTGAATTTCCGATCCAAACTCCAAAATCTGTACATTTTGGCGAAATATTCGACAAAATACTGTAGCTCTGTTTTGGCGCTTTGTTTGTTATTCCGTGTATTTTTTTTCGTTGTTTGTCGCACGAATGCGGAATAGATCTGGGCACGAGATTAACTCATGCACAGTGTTGCCAACCTTGGGATTTTATCCCAAGATCTTGGGATTTTTTGAAGGAGTTCGACCTTGGGATTTTTCTTGGGATTTTTCCAGAGCAAACAGTTTCGGTTTTAAAAGCTGATTTCAATTTCAATACCCTTAAAGGCGTGTGAATTTGTACTTATGTTTAATTAAAGAAATAGATATTCTATTTGAAAGCTCTTGTCTCTCGGTTATTTGAGTCGGAGAGAGTACTCAAACGGCGATAGAAACCTGGGAACTAGTCAGGAAATGAAGCTGTGAACCTCTGGTGAACCTTGGGATTTTTTGTTAAAAAATAGGGAATCTTGGGATATTTTCAGACCTTTATTGGGATTTTTACGAAACATGCAGTGCCTGTATTAAAAGCATGTGCTCGAGCAATGTTTACGGCAAATATTTAATACGAAAACAGCGAGACAATCAACAAGGGGAGACAACCAACTTCAACAGCTGAAATAACACAAGTTGATGACGAGAGACAACCTACTTCGTCTTCGGTAACCCAAACACAGCAACGTCAACAAGGCACACAAGTTCAAATCGGTGATGAAGGCCTACAAGATACTAAATTTCAAGTAGGGATACCAGATTTTAAGGTGTTAGTATCCACTTGGATACTGGTAAAAAATTCAAATCTTGAGCCCTGCATTATAGTCGCTTTGAAGTTTGCCGAGTTTCCAGACCATATCTCGATTGACTATGGATTATGAAATAATTGTGGATACTCAATACTTAATTAATTGTTAATACATGAAAGTATCCATAATTGTTTCTCATTACTAATACAACTCAAAAAAGGTTGGTGTACTGCTGAAATAGCGTGTAATAGTCTAAGCGTTTCGAGAGAAGGCCCTGCATCAGAGAGTGGGCCTTCACTCAAAACGTTAGACTACTTACACTCTATTTCGGCAGTACACCAACCTTTTTAGATGTTAGATTTGTATTTCTACACTGCCTATGCAGCACAACCCGTTTTATTACTCATTATAATCAAATAGCTCCGATATCTATTAAAAATAGGTCACATCAGAAATTGTCTCCAACAACGAAAAAATTGTTGCCAATAACCAAGGATTAAGGTTTGGATTTGGTTAGGAGATTTCCATGTGACCTACCTTTGAGGAATATCTGAGTTTCTTTTCCTATATATGGTCATAACATACTGTACCTTAAAATATTCATTCTAGTATATCTTCAAGTGTTCATAACAAGATATATTTCAGACATATTTTGGGCCAATGTTTACAACTGCTTGGCGTAACGTCTTCTGAGCTAACAATTTAAATAAATAAATATTTAAGTAAAACAATGTCATTAACAGTTGAATGTGATGTCACAGACCCCATATATTGACTGGAAACATCAATGTTGCGATATCTAGTACACTTCTACCGACATAATTCTGCTTCCGCTTATGCAAAATAACGAATTAAAAATACTTTAAGATTTAAGAGTTTAATTAGTAGGAAGAAAGTTCCAGTTTTCACGAAAAAACATAGCTAAAAAGTCTAAAAACTATCTTCTAACCTACAATTAAAACAATAAGAAACCTTTCGTATGTATTGTTAATACATATAACTTACTTTTGTGTTGTTTTGTTGCATTTTTACGACAATTAAAGAGATTCAAGTAAGCTTCTCGTCCAAAATTACGAGAACTTTTTTGGTTTTTTCTGTCATCGAAATGCTTGGCGGGATGTCCACGCGTGATAACCACGCGCGCTTTCACTTCGGCTTCCCTCCGCTCGATCTGAAAGCAAATCCCTTATTTTATTTCTCTTTTTAAAACTGTGCCTCAGCAAGGGACTAAAAATGTGGGTGGGGGTTACCTTAGTTTGTCCAAATTTACCAATCTACAATCTATACCTACAATCTAATTTAACCTGCATTGTTCCAATGCCATTACGCGCGCAAGGATTTATGGTGAAGGAAAATTTCGAGTGTTGGAATATATACATTTTAAGACCAAACCGGGACCAGTTGCGAAAAATGCAACTTCAAGGAATTGAACCCGCGACCCTGCGATGGTAGTGCAGTGTTCTGACCACTGAGCTACGGAGGCCGTTGCTGAGAGCCTAGTCACGAGTTGGTGGTAATGCCGGGATTTCACCGACATTACCATTAATCCCATTAACTATACACTGTATACTAGAACTCACGATTCGCTCTCAGCAACGGCCTATGTGGCTCAGTTGTCAAAGCGCCGCACTAGATTCACGGAGGCATGAGTTCAATTCTCACCGAAGGCCTTCGAGTTGCATTTTGCGCAACTGGTCTATGTTGGGCCTTCCCCGTTGCTTTTCTATACTTGATTAGGTTCTTCTCATAGTTGTAACAATTTCTCGACAGGATATTCTACGTTTCTCATGACTCGATGGATCTGAAGATATTTAGTTATATCACCAAAGACAACTTTGATAATCAATTTAGATGCAGTGTTTTTAAAGCGTACAGAAAGGTGGGCACTTACTACTTGTTATTAAACTGACGTCACACGATGGCGCTTCTTAATTGGATGATGATAGAGAAAGTGTTGCTTTGCGTATGCAGTGTTAAGATTCGACTAAAAAAACGTACTTTTTCTCTCCCTTTTTTTCTAACACTTCGTTTGTGGCAACAGTCCAAAGCCTTGTTCGTTGTTCGTACCATTGGTCAAGCATTTGAAGTCTGTCATCGCTTGCAACAAGCATCTGTTGATGAAAAGAAAGAAACAGACGAAACGACAGCAGAAACTCCGAAAGGTAGGAGAGAAATAAATAAGACTTAATATAGGAAATGATGTTGGGTCATAGACCATTTTAATAAGTACATGAGAGTGCGCTATTTTCCGCCACGTACACTTGAAATCAAATAAGCCAGTTCGTAATGTCGACTGCGCATCAAAATGAGGTGTTCTGCGTCGGGATAAAACTTATTTCAATTCATAACATCAGGCTAAAACCACAATAGACATTTGCATTTCTATTTACACTTGCAAATTCGTTATACTGAATTCCCCAGCCTGATGTTATGAATTGAAATAAGTTTTATCCCGACGCAGAACGCGTCATTTTGATGCGCAGTCGATATTACGAACTGGCAAAGTCTGAGATTGAACAAAAGTCTGAGATTGACGTAAGGTGCGGAGAATGACGAATTATGTGCTAAAAGGGTTTTTTCGTTATTTTATTAGATATTAATGTAACCCGTTGAAATTAAAAATAGATGTATAATGAACAACCAAAAGACCAACTGCTCGGAATTCACGATGCACCAACACACACACACAGCCCCTCCATTCTTCCGAACTCCACTGAAAAACAAAATGAATAAAACTGAGTGGAATTCAAAAGAACGAGGTTGAAGCTCCGCACATATACAACGACGCTCCGTGGAATCTAAGCAGTTGGTACATTAGAAAACTACTAGATGTGTGAAGTTGATCGTCCAGGTTGTTATAGTCTTGAGAAAGACTATTGTTGGTGACTGACGTATATATAGACAAACCTGACAAAAACGCTTTACTTGACTCTGAAGATGACCGCCGCTGAGGCCGTCGAAACTTCAGTCATGACCAACAATAGTCTTTCTCAAGACTATAACAACCTGGACGATCAACTTCACACATCTAATGATACTCCTAGGTTCAAACCATTTACTTTATTAGAAAACTACTCTCAGTGACAGGAACAGTAACGGTATAATGACCATGTACAAGTCATATCAACGTCAAAAATAGATGTTTTATATAGGAAGCCTGAATAGTTATCCCATAGGCATAGATAGCGACTTATCTGAAGAGTTATCCGATAGTTAGCGACTTATCCGATAGTTAGCTTATCCACCATATAACGATTTAAAAACTTTTATTGTACTGTCAAAATAGTGAACTTTCATTTTATGTAGTTGATGAAGGAGTGTTGGCCGATGCAGGAACTGACATTGATGCTGTAGAGAATGGAACATTAACAGAAGACTCCTCTGGCCTCAAAACCGCAATTGTGACCGACATTGATGAACGAGTAACAAGAAAGGTAGAGTATTATTTGCTACTCAAGCTTTAAGGCAAATTCAGAAAAATGTTTCAATGTTTCTGAGCCCCAGACGTGTTGAGTGTAAATAAAATGGAGAGTAAAACGTTTCACCTTTTTTTCTTCTTGCAACGAAGGCAATGTTTTTCGTGTTTTTCTTAGCCCACACAAGCTCTGGACGATATAAGTCGACTGCTTCTTCCTCCGCTCGCAGCTGACGGTAAAACTCAACCCTTCACGGTAGAACAACTCCGTATGTTGTTCAACCAAGAACTGGAACACTACATTCAAGAAACAGAGGTGTTCAAAGCTGAAAACCAGCTGATAAAAGACCAACTTGTTCTGGAAAAAAACGCAAGAATCCAAGCCCAAGTAAGACGTTTTCCACCAATTTCTATATAAATTCGAAATTTGAAAATTCCAAACCACATTGTGCGTTTTCCCCACAAATATCGTTGTACCGTAGTTAATGTAATAGAAAAATTCATATTAAGGTACGGAGGACTGAGGCAAACCGTGAACCGTTTCTTTTATAACAGAATAAAACAAAATAAGCTTTATTTTTTTTATTAAAAATAATCTTCCGTCCGGACGTTTTTTATTGGTCGTTTGAAATTGCGTGCTTCGGAATGGCGAAGAGCTTGGAGTAGACAGTGATACATGGACGATCGTGAAGCCGATATCCTCAGAAACAAAATTTCTGAGTCCCGGACAGGAATGGAACCTGTAATATGAGCTTGAGGATATGAGCTTTGACGATCGTCCATGTATCGTCTGTCTACTCCAAGCTCTCCCACTGATATATAGTGACTGCTGCATAAGTAGTACATATATTAATCGAACCAGCACATCATTGTAACCTTCGCTCTCCATCTGGTCTTGGTAGCTCAATGGTTAGAGTGTCTCACCGATAATCAGGTTACAGGCTAGATTCCTGTCCGGGAATTTTTCTGAGGATACGAGCTTGACGATCGTGGACGATTGTTGCGACGTTGGAAATGCGTTCAAACTCTCGCGAGTTTAACGTCAGGTGAAGTCAATTTTATTTGAAACAACGACCGAATTTGACAAACCATAGACACTAAACGTGTTGTGCTGCGTAGGCAGTGTTGAATTACATATAGAATACTTTAAAAGGTTGGTGGGCCTTGGTGTACTGCTGAACTAATGTGGAGGAGGTCTAACGTTTCGAGTGAAGGCCCTTCGTTAGGTGAAACGTAAAGTATAAGGCCTTTGCTCGAAATCCTACACCTCCTACAGATTAGTTTGGGTTGAATATTTCTAAGGTTGAAATTTCCGTTTGATAATAGAACACACTAGGGGCGGCGTGGCTCACTGGGCCCCCGAAAATCTGGTGATGGTGAGCCCCAAGCAGGCCCCAATGACACATCCCGCTGTGAGCAGTGGGCACCTATCGAATAGTTTCCCGGGCCCTATTTTTGAGCCACGCCGCTCCTGGAACACACTCACGACTTACCAGGTGGTTTTTGGCTGTATTCTTTCTAGGAAAGGGAACACTGTTTGTTACAAAAGAACCGCGAACTACTTCGAACTGTCCAAAGTCTCGCCAACAGACTACAAACCGTAGCACCAATGGACAATGAGTTGATCAACCACGATCTTGACTACAACCCAAGTTATCCACCAATGTTTTCAACACCACTCAGGAAAGATAATTACCTTGACCATTTCATCACCGGCAATTCTGTAGTTATACCAGCAATTCCACCACCACCGGATACAAGGACCACTTTTGAGATTGACAGGAAGTTGATGAGTGATGTAGCAAGAATGGCACCACTTGCCACCATGGATAGTGTGAATGGTGGTGGACAATCCACTGTCGGATTATACTGGAAAACATTCGACGAAGATGACGTTGTGTCACCGGAAAATGGTTTTGATGAATCCAGTAGTGACTCCTCGGACGATGAACAATATATGGAATCTCTTCACAAAGAAGAAAATGAAGTTAGTGTTAAAATGGCCAATGGTGCTGGCTTGGCAAACTTGATTGCTGGGAGTAATGGTAAACCACCTCACAATAATGGTGTTCTCCATAACGGGTTACATCATGTACCAACTCAGATGGAGAATAATAACAACTTTGACAGCAAGCCTACTACTAACGAAGTACGAACAGCAATACAAACCGATTTCTGATACTTTGGTTCTTGCCACACATAAGGATTCCAAGAAATATGGTCTGGCTACAAGTTTGAGGAATTCAATGGATAATTGTGGAATTTTATCATCCCTAGGAAGTTGCCCATACAAAAATGAACCTATCTCTTGTATTTATCATTTAGATGGTTTAATGTTTAAACATTTTGTGACAAAGAGAACAGTTTTAACAACTATAGGATGTTTTAACACAACTATAGGATATCAATATACGACGATGTTGTTCACAATCAACAAAACGGAAATCAATATCACAGAAATTTTAAGAATGATACAATAATTAAGTTTTCATAGTGACAGAGATATTTTTTTAGAAAATTTGAAAAACCATGCAAATAACCAAATTTTATTACATTTCAATGTACATTTTATAATGAAAATTGGTAGGCAATAAGAATTTTTAGGTGGGTAATATCAAGATAATAAATTTTTCTATTTTTAAGAAAGTAGTTGGTCACTTTTCACCAGGAAAACAACATTTTTAACTTACCGTACTAGATGAGAGTAGCCATTAATTCTAACAATTCTTCCAACTCTCCGTTGATTTTGTCAACCAATTCCAGAGTTTAATATACCCAATCATTGACATTAATGATCCACCAATCACTGAGTAATTAATCTACCAATCACAGAGGTAATGTATTGAGTGATCTGCCTGGCGATCTGCCAGCAATATTAAACAGCGATCTTATAGCCTGACGATCTACATAATAATAAGACTTCCTGAAATATATGCTTAATCCACCAAGGTAGTTAATCCACCAATCACTGAGGTAATGTACTGAGTGATCTGCCTGGCGATCTGCCTAGCAATAAACTCAGCGATCTTAGCCTGGCGATCAACACAATAATAGACTTCCTGAAATATATGCTTTATCCACCAATGTAGTTAATCCACCAATCACTGAATAATTAATCCACCAATCACTGAGGTAATTAATCCACCAATAACAGAGGTAATGTATTGAGTGATCTGCCTGGCGATCTGCCTAGCAATAAGCTCAGCGATCTTAGCCTGACGATCTGCACAATAATAGACTTCCTGAAATATATGTTTAATCCACCAAGGTAATTTATCCACCAATTACTGCATAATTAATCCACCAATTGCCAAGGTAATTTATCCACCAATCACTGCATAATTAATCCACCAATCACTGAGGTAATGTATTGAGTGATCTGCCTAGCAATAAGATCAGCGATCTTAGCCTGCATGACGATCAACACAATAATAGACTTCCTGAAATATATACTTGTAATCCACCAAGGTAATGTATCCACCAATCACTGCATATTGAGTGATCTACCTGGCGATCTGCCTAGCAATAAGCTCAGCGATCTTAGCCTGACGATCTACATAATAATAGACTTCCTGAAATATATGCTTAATCCACCAATCACTGAGTAATTAATCCACCAAGGTAGTTAATCCACCAATCACTGAATAATTAATCCACCAATCACTGAGGTAATAATCCACCAATCACTGAGGTAATGTATTGAGTGATCTGCCTGGCGATCTGCCTAGCAATAAGCTCAGCGATCTTAGCCTGACGATCTACACAATAATAGACTTCCTGAAATATATACTTAATCCACCAAGGTAGTTAATCCATCAAATCACTGAATAATTAATCCACCAATCACTGAGGTAATAATCCACCAATCACTGAGGTAATGTATTGAGTGATCTGCCTGGCGATCTGCCAGCAATATTAAAGCTCAGCGATCTTAGCCTGACGATCTACATAATAATAAGACTTCCTGAAATATATGCTTAATCCACCAAGGTAGTTAATCCACCAATCACTGAATAATTAATCCACCAATCACTGAGGTAATAATCCACCAATCACTGAGGTAATGTATTGAGTGATCTGCCTGGCGATCTGCCTAGCAATAAGCTCAGCGATCTTAGCCTGACGATCTACACAATAATAGATTTCCTGAAATATATATTTAATCCACCAATCACTGAATAATTAATCCACCAATCACTGAGGTAATAATCCACCAATCACTGTGGTAATGTATTGAGTGATCTGCCTGGCAAATCTGCCTAGCAATAAGCTCAGCGATCTTAGCCTGACGATCTACACAATAACAGACTTCCTGAAATATATACTTAATCCACCAATGTAATTTATCCACCAATCACTGAATAATTAATCCACCAATCATTGAGGTAATAATCCACCAATCACTGAGGTAATGTATTGAGTGATCTGCCTAGCAATAAGCTCAGCGATCTTAGCCTGACGATCTACACAATAATAGATTTCCTGAAATATATATTTAATCCACCAATCACTGAATAATTAATCCACCATCCACCACGGTAATTTATCCACCAATCACTGCATAATTAATCCACCAATCACTGTGGTAATGTATTGAGTGATCTGCCTGGCAAATCTGCCAAGCAATAAGCTCAGCAATCTTAGCCTGACGATCTACACAATAACAGACTTCCTGAAATATATACTTAATCCACCAATGTAATTTATCCACCAATCACTGAATAATTAATCCACCAATCATTGAGGTAATAATCCACCAATCACTGAGGTAATGTATTGAGTGATCTGCCTAGCGATCTGCCTAGCAATAAGCTCAGCGATCTTAGCCTGGCGATCTGCACAATAATAGACTTCCTGAAATATATACTTAATCCACCAAGGTAATAATCCACCAATCACTGAGGTAATGTATTGAGTGATCTGCCTGGCAATAAGCTCAGCGATCTTAGCCTGGCGATCTGCACAATAATAGACTTTCTGAAATATATACGGTACTGCAGAATCCACCAAGGTTGTTAATCCACCAATTGCCGAAGTAATGTATTGAGTGATCTGCCTGGCGATCTGCCTAGCGATAAGCTCAGCGATCTTAGCCTGACGATCTACACAATAATAGAATATATACTTAATCCACCAATCACTGAGGTGATGTGCCTAAGTAAACTCAGCTATCTTCAACTCAATAATAAACTTCCAGAAATACTTAATCCACCAATCACTGAGATATCCAGCAAGTAATATGGAAATAATTTCTTCACCATTCAGCTTGCTTGAGATCATGTAGCTAAAAATTATTAGAGGAGATTAAACATTCTAAATTTCCAAGAAGTGGGTGTTACCTATATGGGTACTGGACGTGGTTACTTAGTACCTTACATTTTATTGAAGATCTAGTTTGATCCTTTGTTTTTATGCCTTAAACTGTACGAAAAAATCGTGTAATTTTGTTAAAAATGCTTTTTTATAATTTCAGCAAGTGACTTTTCTTTTCCGTAATAATTTGTAATATTTTCCAAGTAATAAAGCGCTTTTGTACACGAGGTCATCTTTCTAAAACTTAACGCAACGGTGTTTCCTTTGTAATATCATTTCATTGTAGCTCAAACAACAACTTGGAAATGAACCTTTTGAAAACCAACGGCAGCCTGTAATATTTCTTTTCAGCTTTGAAACTAGCGGCATGCAAGTTTTCCAGAAAATTTCCTCGTTTTGTAACAAAACTAGATTTATAAATTCGCGCAAGATATGAAACTAGATTTATAAATTCGCGCATTTTTTGTTGTATTCCGCGTACTTTGTCTGTTCAAGTTTGTAAAAAATAGAACGCGCGCATCGGTTTTTTCATTGTAACAAAATAAATATCTCTTTGAACAATGTTTCCCTAACTTATTTTGGAATGATACGGCTGATTCGCTGAAATTTAAAGTTGCAAAGTAGCCACTTTGCGGTAAAACAGCTCAAAATTAACAAGTATTTGTTCAGTCCTACCTGCCCCAGTGACCGTTCCCCAGCAAAGGAACTTCAACCTTGGTCTTGGCATTCTCTCAGAGTACCTTTTAGCTAGTCCGTTTGTTTTTTATGCGAAAGAAAAAGTGTTTGCTGCTTATTTTCCAACTTTCTTCGATCTGTCCAGGAATCCAGAATAAACTCAGGCGGACTGTTTTGACGTTGCTATGACAATCATGTTACGTCACGTAATTAGCGCGTGCGCTTTCATTTCCGGCGGAAGTTTTCATTGTTGCTTCAGTTGATTTCCGGTGAAAATATACTGTAGAAGTTCTTGTAATAATATTATATTAATTTTTTTATTTATGACATTCTTTATTGCTTTTACAACACTATTATTTACACTGGAAATTTTGTAAAATTTATGTCATTAGTTACATTTAATAAGGAGTAACATACTGGTGCAAGACCTAATTGCACCAGCTATATTCTTGGTTGAATATCTTTCACAATGAGTGGCTGTAATAAAAAACACTCTGTCTATATAAAACACATTGTATGCTACAACTGTTGCACAAATTATTAATAAGATGTGTGAAGTTGATCGTCCAGGTTGTTGTAGTCTTGAGAAAGACTATTGTTGGTGACTGATGTTTCGACGGCTTAAGCAGCAATCATCATCTTCGCCACTGAGGCCATTGAAACGTCAGTCACCAACAATAGTCTTTCTCAAGACTTAGTCTACAACAACCTGGACAATCAACTTCACACATCTAATGAATCAAGTTAACATTATTTGTAATACTCCATCTCCTATCTACACAGAAGAAGGTGGGAGATAGTTCAGTGGTGACGACATAGCAGAATTTCCTGAAGATGAAGCAGACAACGGTTGCTCAATTGATGAAGAATTGGGTGTAGATGAGTTAGTTCCTGCCACTTTGTCGACGATTGATGAATGCAACTCATGAATCACCTCAGAGTTCTGAAATAAAAACGAGTAAACAAAAAGAGTTATGGTAACCAAAATGAAAAATACAATCCAACTGTCTTGAACATTTTCTACCATAGTTAATAAACAGGATATGTATGACATCATTATGTCATCCACACACATATGTAGAGAGAGCTCGCGTTGTTCTCATTCTCTATCTGACCTGAAGAACGACACACCATCCGAAACGTCGTCCATTAATATACGTAAGTACTCTTACGTATTTTTCAACACATTGACGTTCTCTTATTTCTCCTTTTCATATTATAATATCCAGTTCTTTTGAGACATTAGCAGCTTTCATATTTATTCTTATGTATGTTATTATACATAATACAGCATAATGTACCTCGGGGGATGGTTGAGTTGCTGTTAACATTGCTACGACTTTGTTGGAGTCCATCTTGGGGTTAACAAAGTGAAGCAGTCTGAGAGTATGTCTAAGGATACTTTCTTGATTTAACATGGTCAGTAAGAAGTTATCAAATACAACATCACAAAAGTCAGCATTAGCAAACTCATCTTGCCACGTGGCTAGTGATGTAATAAGAGAATGAAGATGGGCATCATGTAGTAGATGGTTACCATACGCTGATGAGAGTGCTGGTAGGAATGGGCCAAGTAGATGCCTGAAAGGGAAAACACATAGAAAACAGTCACAGCTGAACACAACTTAGTCTTAATCCAGGTACAGGTCCTATCCACGTCAAATACAGAGAGCAAAAGTGCTGAGTAATCTGTAATGGCAGGAAAGGAAACTCTTAAATATAGTTATACTGGATAAACTACTAGGTGGAGCTACTTTACAAACACTGTTCCATAACTTTGCAATGTGATTAAAGTACGAGGCCTGATACGTACTAGTTTTACAAGATGGGGCTTTTAGCATGGGAGTTGGTCAATTGCAATTGTGTCTGTCATTTTGTCCGATGCTCATCTTGTCCAAAGATTATACTCAACTTTTTGTGAAAGTAAAATATTTTTTGTGTTGAATGGACTGTGCTAAGTTTGGAGACATTACACTAAGTTCGGAGACAACTGACAGGTACAATATTTTGTGTGTATGTTACAAATTTATTTGTGCTTGTCATTCTGACAGTTACAACAAAAATAATTATTTCCAGGCTTGACTAAGCTAATGTTTCACTCACGGACAAAATGCCGTCACTTGTAACTTTACTGCTAAACCTCCTACATGCTATTTTGGTAGTACTGTACTTCAATCTTTTAGTATTTTTTATTTGAATCTTTACTTACTTCTGTTTATGTTTGACCATATAGAGAGCAAGATAAAATGCAATGGTAAAACAAATACTGTATTCTGACAAAGACTGTTCAAATGAATGATGAAGTTCAATGCCAGTTTTTGTTTTTTTGTTCGTTAGTTTCTGCTCAACCCGATAGACAGAATCTTCAACCATGGTTGCCATGACAATTGGAATGAACCTTACAAGGAGATCGTTGCTCTGGAAATGTAACAATACATTTTAGTAAAAAGTTCATTCGATGCTTAGGTTGAATTTAGGTTAAGATATTCAGTAACTAGTACTGACATAACATCTGGATATAATATGATAAGGAGAAATAAGAGAACTTCAATGTGTCGAAAAATACTTAAGTAAGAGTACTTAGGTATATTCATGGCTGACGTTTTGGACGATATGTCCTTCTTCAGGTCAGGACACATTGTCCGAAATGTCGTCCATTAATAAATATATTAAAGTACTCTTTTTTCAACACATTAAAGTTATATTAATTCTTCTTTTCGTATTATATCCAGTTCTTTTGAGAACTTAGCAGCTTTCATATTCATTCTACCATAACATCTACCTACAGTGACTTACCAACAAGTTCTCCGTAAACACCTGGCTTTCAATCATTGTCCAAGCTCCCAATCCCAATTGAAGAAGACTTAATAAAAATGTTAAGTCAGAGCTACTCTAAAAATTCAAAATCATTCATCATGTTAGCATTCGTATTCACCTGAAAAAAGCTCTCAAAAAAGGTGAATGAGTTAAAAGAACACAAGCAGTTTGTTCAGATATTTGTTGCTTATTAAAATTTTAAAAATACTGTCAATCAGCAAGGACCTAACCCTTGGTAGTGCCTCTGTAGCAACCAGATGATGTAGTACTTTTATGATACTTTTACCAATGACATTTATAGCAAATGGATCACACAAAACCATGGCAACGTCTCTACAACAAAACACAATAATGAAATGAGACAAGTACCACATAATAATTGACAAAATAAGATTTTGAAATCCTACACTGTGATTGGTTAAAAGCTGTTTCTATTTAACAATTTTAACTGAAAATTTCAAGCTCGTGATAGATTTGGTTTAGTAGAAACTACAACTTATTTTTTGTTATTTCAATATCTATCGGCCAATAGATAGAAGGTAGCATAGCCAATTGGCTTGCAGGGAATAAAAAAGACACTGTGTTTGGACCTAACCATGATGTTTGGGAATTTTGCAAATTCATAATATTTGGGTCTTCATGAGCAAAATCATAATATATATTGTCAGTTAAAAATTTCATCTTCATGAACTTTTTTGCTGTTAAAGTTACCAGATGTGATGTCACAAGCTTGGTATTTTTATAAAGAAAACTGGTTTAGAATGCCTCTAGTGACATCACATCCAGTAACTTTGACAGCGAAAAACTCTATGAAGATGACCCAAATATGATGACCTAATAAGATGACTTAAGGATGACCTAAATATTACGGATATGTAAAATCCTCAAACGTGAGATTGGAGACAGCAATCTTGGGTGATGATTATTAATTTAATTATACCCTAAGACTTGTTCTTCTGCTGCTCTAGCTGCTTTCATATAACCTTTCAGATCTTTAATCTTTTTTGAATCAATAAGTTGACTTCTGATACAAGCATCTAGACACCAAGTGAACTTATGACAAGGATCAACATCCTTGATTTCTTTAATGTCCAAATCATGGATCGCCATCAACAGTTCAGCCCTTAGGGTACAATAATGAGCTTCCTTGGTACGTAAGAATAACGTCCTCAAGAACTGTAACACCAAGTTGTAAAGTTCCAAGGAACGACCAATCATCTCGGCAAGCCGCTGGACGACACTATGCTGTCGTCGGACCTTTGGACGGAAGCTCAAAAAATCTTGACCATTTAATTCGTCGGTGTTGAATATCAAACCATTCTTATCTTTGAGATATTCATTCAGTAATGGTCCAACCGCATCACCAAATAAAGGCTGATGCTTGATCCAAATTTGTCGTTTGACTTCCAACGAGCAACTGTTGTACAGTTCAGATTCATTAGCAAGGACCTTGATGAACCTCTCTGGTACTGTTGGTAGTCTTTTTAACATATCCATAATAACAGGCCTTAATGCTGGAACTCTGATAAAAGAAAATGACTGTTCCAATAACTGCATTAACTTCTCACTCCCAATAACATCAAACCTTGAGAGCATTTTTTCTCGCAGATTTTCTATAACTGTAACATGAAACTCGTGCCTGGGAATACTATGAAGGTCCAAGAGCGGCAAAGCCGGGATCAATGAAGGTAAAAGGATCCCATTATCTTGTTGAAAAGACTCCAAAAACATCGCAATAGTCAACTCACTACAGTTGGACAAATGTTCACGAATATACTCGCAACCAGAAAGGCCAGCCTCTTCAAATCCTGCCATTTTGATAAAAGACGTTAAAGCTACACAAAGACAGTGTTTTGTCAAGAATCGGATATCATTAAACACAACATTTTATCAATTTTTTCCAGGATATAAATTTTACGCCATGAAGGCGGACATCGGCCGAAGCCGAGTGCGCATGTCTTTACTTCTCGCCGAAATTTTGACCATTTTAAATCCTTCCCGAAATGCATTG
The DNA here is from genome assembly GCA_035772405.1 of Chrysogorgia sp. JL179-B06. Taxonomy (NCBI): domain Eukaryota; kingdom Metazoa; phylum Cnidaria; class Anthozoa; order Scleralcyonacea; family Chrysogorgiidae; genus Chrysogorgia; species Chrysogorgia sp. JL179-B06. The sequence continues at coordinate 843,258 of JAYKKM010000496.1, read as the reverse complement.
CGCCATACAGTAATTCTCAGAAATATATTATATTATATGGACAAACTTCCTGAAACTAAAGCTATTTTTATTTCTACCACGAAGCGCATATTTAGGAACATAACATCGTTAGTATTTCGGGAGATATTGTGAATTTATTCTGCTATCATACCCAGTCCTAAAACCTCAATAAAAACATTAAAACTCCATGCCAAAATACCTGTTTAGAAATCATATGGCGACCTTCATTCATTTCTTGGAACTGAGTAATTGACCAGCTCAGGAATCAAGATGGCGTCGAAACAAGCGAATATTTCGGACAAGAAAGAACGAGAAAGGGCTGAGTTTAATATCCCTGATAAGGTTAGGAAGTACGAGGAGTTTATATACAATAATTTGATGCAAGATCTCAACAAAGTTCATACGCAAAGAGAGAAATTATATTCAATGATAGCTGACTATATGCAGTTGAAAGATACGATTTTAAAAATGAATGATTTTAATGGTGGAAAAATGAAGACCCAAGTTGATCTTGGATGTAATTTTTACTGTCAAGCAGAGGTGAAGGATACGAGAATGATTCTTGTAGCTGTTGGCTATGGATTTTATATTGAATTCACTTTAGATGAAGCAGTGGATTTTATTCATGTGAAAATTGCTCATTTAACAAAACAATTGGAGAATTTAACAAAAGATTCTGCCAACATCAAGGCTAATGTTAAGCTTGCTTTGCAAGGGTTAAAGGAACTACAGATGTTAAATGTTGAAACCAAGAAACAGTGACCATTTTCCTGTGTGAATATCTTCTTATCTTCTCTACTCCAGTAATGACAATGTAGTTATCTTAAAGAACAGTGGTGACTAGGATTTTTTGAAGAAGGATTTTAAGAAAATTCTGGAATTGTGTGTGTTTAACTCATGAAATACTAATTTAGCTAGTAGATTATAAATAGCACTTTGTCCAGATGACATCATTTATTTTTTTATTTAAAAAATTTTGCCCAAATTAGGCATACTAGATAGTACACCTGAAAATGTCAGTATCCATGTTTGTCCGCATTTACCCATAATTCCATAACAAAAGAAAATAGCTCATTTGCAATCATTTGTGAGTCAAATTTGCTTTGTTTGTCTCCATTTTGAGCTATTAATAGCAACCGCTTAAAGGGCTATTGAACTGATCAGGAACACTTATTGAAATACTTTCATTATTAGATACCTTTGCACAGCAACCCAAGCATGCTACACGAAATCTGCCTCCTGACCTCTGTGGCTCTGCAGGCTCTCCTTAATCGGGAGTGTGCAGGTGGGGTGGTGCAGGCCAGCAATGGTTGACTCTAGCCTCCTCCGCAGGCAACTCTGTGTCAGAGTCACGGCCCTTTCTCGATATATGAGCAACCGAAATTTAAAATTATTATAACATCAACTCAAGTCAGTTTTAGGGTTAGGATTTGAGTTAGAGTTAGGGTTAGGGTTAGGATTAGGGTTAGCGATTGTTTGAATTTCGGTTTGTTCATATATCGAGAAAGCGCGCCGAGTCACCTCTGCAGGCAACTATGTGTCTTCCAAACACTAACAGAGTTGCCTGCGGAGCAAGATAGGTTGACTCAATGTCTCACAAGCTTGCAATGAAATCCCCAACCTCGTCAGGCTCATTCGCGAGCTGACAAAACAAGGCTCATGAGATGTTTGCCGGGGGGGTTGTCATTCGATTGTTAGGACAACGTGTTGGGAAGTCAGGTGATTTAAAGAATCGAAAAAAGCGCGCGAAAGTCGGCCATTTTGTTTGCTGCCAAAGACGAAGCAGTCGAGATATTCGACAAGAACTATAATAATTTCATTTCTTGAACGAATAATGTCCAACGAAGAATGCCTTTCGGAAGTCAGTGTTATAGAGGTAGAGTCCTCGCAGGTCAATTCACGAGCTGGGTCGGGTAATGAACACTTTCCTTTGCCAAAACAAGAGGAAATTGATGATAATGTTGATATATTAAAAATCAAAGAAGCGGCATTGTGGTTCCCCGAAAAATCCGAAAATGAACTTAAATAATGGTAGGTTTAAATTATTAACAAGACCTTATACCCTACGTGTTGTTTTAAATTTACCTTTCTTGTATTTATGTACAATATATACAACATTGTGCTTAATATTTAATTTATATAATATAAATAAAAAATAAGATAATTTATGTCTATATTGGTTAGGTGATGCAGAGGAGCTCTTTAAGCATATTCCTGAACTAAAAGACATATTTCATATTAAAGCCAAAATTGGTGAAGGTAAATTAAAGCTATCAAATATTAATTATTTATATATAAATATAAATTTGTTATCTGTCTGTCTGTCTGTAATACTCGTTCCCAGACTCCCGCCATGGAAGTTCCATTGCCCATGATATAATGTCAACCTTGAATTATTATCAACTATTATTATATACCACTTTTGCTCGTGAGTGGTCTTAACGCAGCTTTTCTGCAATCTGATTGGTTCCTCAGCGGTCTTTACAAACTGTTAAAGACAACTCAAAAGTTTGAAAAATTACGAAAAAATTGAGGAAATCTGAGACATTGAAGAGCCATATAATAAAAACCTTATTAACCTTGTTTGGTCGGTCTTTACGGCAAAATTATCCCTTGGCCTTTTCCCACAGACCTTGCTCTTTCGTCGCTCAGTCTGTACTGAAAGAGTGCGGGCAGGATAATCTTGCTGTAAAGACCTCTGACTTGGTCAATAAGTGTCATCAAATCAGCCTGATTAATCATGGTGTATTAAAGAAGAAATTGCATTTTTACCAGCTGTTGTGGTCTAGTGGTTTACTACAAAATAAATGTCTATGAGCTGGGAGACACAGGTTCAAATCCTGGGTTGGACCACTCAGGGTCTTAAAAATAATTGAGGAGAAAGTGCTGACTTTGCAATAATACCAGCAAATGTGAGACTTTCGGGTCTTCTCGGATAGTGACCTTAAATCGTAGGCCCTCGGAACCCCTATCAATTGGGCTTCTAGCCTGTTGGGGTATTCTGTTCACCTAAAAGAGTGATAAATCTAATAAATAAACTTAGTGAAATATAACTTAAAACCTATTTATCATTCATTAATCTAGGAACATTTAGCAATGTGTACTTGGCTCATTATATTGAAGATCCTAATGCGCTGTTTGCATTAAAACACATCACACCAACCAGTGCTCCTGATAGAGTCGAAAGAGAAGTCCGATGTCTTCAACAAATGGGGTATATGTTTACTAAAATGTCATGTTTTTAGCTCTTAAAATATATAGATACAGATCAGCTTCTGATAGAAAAAATGCCAGTAATGTAATATTTACTACATTTTGTTTATATCATTCACAATAGTTTTTATTCATCAACATTCTTCAGTCAATTTTTAATATCTGGATGTCATTTCCATTGAACATTAAGAATTATTGCACATAATGATGAAAAAATTATTGGATGCTATTGTCACCATCTTATTACTGTCAATATTCTGCAGTACACGTTTTATAGATTTTACATGTACTGGTATTTTTGTTTTATTTTCAGAGGTAAAAATAATGTGATTGGATATAAAGGGACACTCCGAAATCATGATCATTCTGCTGTTATACTACCCTATTTTCCTCATGATAAATTTCAGGTAATTGTTAAACCCTAGGTGATTCTAATTGATTCCAATAAATAACAATTATCGATAATATTCCCAACTGTTGTATATTGTATACGGTGGGATCAACCGTATACAATATACAACAGTTGAGAATGTGTTAATGTTTTGTAAAAACTTTCAGCACATAAGTACAATGTACATTGTACTTAATAGTTGGTAAAACATATTTAGACAAAATGTTATTGAGATGAGATACAGTACCTTTAATTGATTACAGTGATATTATATTTTACAGATGATATTTGTTATTTTCATAGGACTATCTCCAAGACATGACTGTGGCAGACATACAAGATTACATGAAGAATCTCTTGCTTGCCTTACAGCACACCCATTGCTTTTCCATTATTCACAGAGATATTAAACCTGGCAACTTCTTACATTCACGAAACCTTAAAAGGTAGATCACTACCTGTAGATCTTTTCACTGACATCACAAAATTATTTCTACATTGTATTAGTTACAGTACTGTAGTGCGCAGCTTAGGAACACAGTGCAATGTAGCGCAACCGCATTTAATCAATGACACAATGCAGCCCAAGCAAGCACGACTGTGCGCGTTATAGAATTAAGGACATTCAAATTGTTGGAAGTGCATCATATATTCATAGCAGCGCTACAACATGCTAGAATGCCAATATTACCTAGTTTGATAGTTTGGGGGTGTTAAGACTGTATGACTCAACAGATGATAGATAAATGTAGTTATGTCATTATAACCGATATAAACAATGCTGCTGTATATAAACTGTGTTAAATCCTAAATAAAGCTGTTATATTGTGTCTACAACATGGAGTGTGTCTAACAATCTCAAGGGAGTCTTGAACCCAGGGCCCTTGGTACAGTGGTTTGCAAGAAAGATTGGCCAAATGTTACAGTACATTTCATCCAGAGTATAATGTTTCTCTTTTCAGGTATAACCTGGTAGATTTTGGATTAGCAATGCATGAACCTGGCTCTGAAAAAGCTTGGGCAATTGAAAGGAAGAAAGGTCTGACATTACTTACAGTACATATCTACATATATATACATCATCATCACTGGAGAAATAAATAAATAAATTTAAAAAAATTAACGATTTCAACAGTTTACCAATTTTGCATATTTTTAAATTAATATTTTAACACTACGTATGTTAGTACTCTACCTTTATAAGTAATATGCATGAACAAAGTCTTCTTCAATCATAACTCATTACTACTGTACATAAAAATAATATTCTTATCTTTTCCAGTTGACAATGCTAAGAAAGTGATCACTAAAAATGTTCAATTAGTATCACCTGAAAGTTGTAAAAATAATCAGAAGAGCAAAAAGTGGAGAACAAGTCCACGGGTCTCCATACCATCGCACAAATTCACTCGTCAAACGTCTGCTCTCTCGCTAAAAAGCTCATTAAAACAGAACCACGGCAGTCACATCAGTGGACATTCACAAATTGATAAAAAACACACAAAGGAAGATACCAAGTCTGGCTCTAAGAGTAGTAATGGTCATCAAAAAACTCATGGTGGAAAGTCGTTAAGTTTGCGATCATCAACGGCAAGTTTAGGGTTATGTGAAACAAGTCATAAACGGATTGATATATGTAGTCTTTGTATAAAAAGGTTAGTTTGTAATAAGGATTAACATTCATTTTCATAATAAATAATCACACCAAAAGATCTAAAGAATTTCTATAAAGCTTCTAGTGCTAGTTCGTACAGCACAAGGCAGAGTCATGACCTGCTGCCAATTATCAGACCTAATACAATCTGGGGTAGAAAACTATAGGGGGAACAATTTTATGGAATGATACGACCCCACCAGCTCTGAATAATTTATCCTCCTTGAATAAAGAATTATTATTATTTGATTTTTTGTTACTGCAGTATTTATAGTTGTTTTGTTCATATCTACATTATAGCTTGACTTTCTATATGAGTACCACCAGGGCTAGAGGAATCCCCTGAGTGGGGGGAAGGGGTGAACCAAAATTCAGTTGACTTCAGAAGTGTTGATTTTCCAAATCGAATTACCAGTACTGCACATGTAATACACATCAAAACTACATTATACTACATTTCCTTTGATTTTTCTCTCACTAGGAGTTCCCAGAATGCTCCAAGGGCTGGGACCTCTGGTTTCCGAGCTCCTGAAGTTCTGATGAAACATCCCAACCAGACAACAGGTTTGTCATTGAAACATTAAACCTCCTACTCACGATTTTGGCAGTACACCAACATTTTAGAGTATTTGACTTGTATAATATCACCTCTAATCATACAACATCCTTTCAATATTTCCCCTACAGTACATTTTAATTTTTATAATTTACAGCTGTTGATATTTGGTCAACTGGAGTGATCATGTTATGTCTTTTGAGTGGAAGATATCCGTTCTTCCGCTGTTACGATGATATGACAGCCTTGGCTCAACTCATTAGTTTATTTGGAAAACAACGTGTTATGGAAAGTTCTAAGCAATTGGGTTAGTACAACTGTTGTGTGAATATATTTTAATAAAAGATATGAAATAGAAATGATAAACTATAGTATCTAAATGGAATGAGATGAATGAAATGGAATTAAATGAAACAAAATGAAATTGAATGAGATGGAATAAAATGAAGTAGAATGAAATGAAGTGGAAACACTGCACATACTACTCCTTATCGAGTTCCTTATTGAGCTTTGAAACACATGCCTTGAAACGAGTTTGAAAATCATATGTTAAAAAGCATGGGAACTGACAACTCCATTATTCAAAGATTTCCCCATGTTAACTAAAAAAATTTTTGTCGCGCGACATCGCAAGTTCAAGATTTTTGCCGTTTTGATTTCACCACTGCTTCCAGTGCCTTTTTTCGCCGGTCAGATTTGATTGTTAATATCAATACCTGCGTTTTATCGTCCAACCAGGTAAATACATGGTGTGTAAGAGCAGCTCAAGTGGGTTTGATCTAAAGATGATGTGTCAAAAATTACGTTTGTGCAGCAGAGAGAAGAGTATACATGGCTCAAGCGAATGTTGTGTGACATGTATTCGACGTAACCCAAGGAATGGTAGTCAATCAAGGACAGCAAGTGCTTCCAGGCTTGATTCTGGGAATTCCACTTCGAATGGCAAGACAAAAGTACGATTTATATCCACTAGTCATTCAACTGAGACTACGAAGACAGAGGATGTTGCAGGTTATGATTGTTTTGAAAAAGATGCAGTTCGGGAGCACTTAGATGGCTCTCAATGTAGTTGTCATTGTGGTTCTTGCTCAAGATATCTACCAAGACTAGCCTATGATCTTCTGGAGAAATGCCTTGATCTGAACCCTGCAACAAGAATTACAGCTAGCGAGGCATTAAACCATCCGTTTTTCACCAACAAAAAGCAGATAATTCTCATAGAATGATACAGTATATAGAAATGATGTACAGTAGATAAATGATATACAGTAGATTACACTAGGCAACGTTTTCATGCAACTTGTCTCTCAATGGCTTAATCTGCTACGTTGCAGTTGCATGAAAGGAGGTGTTACACTAGGCAACGTTTCATGCAACTTGTCTCTCAACGGCTTGATCTGCTACGTTGCAGCTGCATGAAAGGAGGTGTTACACTAGGTAACGTTTTGTGCAAGGTTCACCATCTTTGTGTTTATGACAAGGTATACATGTGCACTGAGTCGCCAGGAAAATTGCGAGACAAGTTGCAGATGGGGGTGTTACATTGTGCAACGCTGAAAATAGTTGTTGCAATTATTGCAGAAAGTAGAACTTGATTCTACTTTCTGCAACGATTACAGCAACTTGTGTCGCAACAATTTTCGCCGTTGAAAGGTGTTACACTTTGCAATGGTTCATGTAACACTTTGCAACGACATTGCAAGACAAGTTACACGAATTGCATAGTGTATAACAGCGGCTTAAGACTGACAGTATGTTTTTTCAGACTCGTGTTAAATTGGATATCTTACTCGTCCTCTTCACTCGCTCTTGATATATCCTGTACAACACTCGATATATAGTTCATATTTCCACACATCCATGTACAGTATCATTGTATATATTTATTATAAATATTTGTCTAAGCATGGTTATCTAAGTTAGATCTATCATATAGAGTGCCTTATGAAATGAAAATTAAGTTTGTCTTATTTCAACGCACTTCGAAAATTATTAGGAATGGTAATTTAGAGTTCTATCTCGCGCGTAGTTCTATACCCAATCCCACTCGGCATCGACGTCGTCGTGGCCAATTTCGAAACCGTAGACGGTCGGACACCTCATTAAGAGTGTAAAATATCGAAATGTTGTCAAATAATAAAGTTATTTTCGTTTTATATAGATTTCGTCAAAATTTCTTCTTATTTAAAGATGCAATAAACAGATTTCTGAGTTGTTCTATCATGCCATTACGCTTAAAAATTACGTAATTCAGCTACCTTAGGCGCGATCCTCTAGGTAGGAGATTGGGTTTGAGTTTGGCTTTTTTTGGCTTCTTTTGATCTTGAATTTGGCTACTTCGGGCTCAGATCTGCTGGCAACCCTGGTTAGGATCTTTGTTGTGTTGGGGTTGGGTTTGGTGCTCTACCGTACTCTGAAATAGCATCCACCTGAGGTGTCCAACCATCAATGAGGTGTCCGACCGTCTACGGTTTCGAAATTTGCGTCGTCGTGCTGGCCTGCGTCGTCGGATCTTAAAGTCTTTATTTAGACTATTGTGATATGCAAATGAGATAACCTATGACGGCAAGATGTTTGTACATCTTTAAAAACCAGCTGTTGTGCTCTAGTGGTTACCACACATGTCTATGAGCTGGGAGACACAGGTTCAAACCCTGGGTTGGACCACCACTCAGGGTCTTAAAAATAATGGAGGAGAAAGTGCTACCTTTGTAATAATATCAGCAAATGGTAAGACTTTCGGGTCTTCTCGGATAAACGACCTTAAATCGTAGGCCCTCGGAACCCCTATAATTGGGCTTCTAGCCTGTTGGGATATTCCGTTCACCTAAGAGTGATAATTCTAATAAACTAAATTAAACTAACGTATATCTTTGAGATTATTAAACGAAATCACTTGAAACTTTGCACAGTACGACACGTCGTGACACCTAACATCATTACATCGGAATATCGATCCCAAATGAATAGACTATTTCTTGATTTTCTTGATTACCATTCCTGATATTTTAGGAGTCATTTAAATAACTAAAAACTTAATTTTCATTTCATAGGCAATTTAACATCCGTGCTAAGTAACAGAGCAGTGTTTTCTAGCTGTAAATGTTGTACAATACAATGTATTATAAATTGTAATTAAACATTAAACATCTAATTTGTCCTCTCGTAATGTCATAGTTCCTTCGTATCCCCTGTAATCCTTCCTGTGGACCATATTTGCAACTTATTAAATCATTCCCTATAATCATTCGGGTTTCATTCTCTAATTTTCTTCCCTTCTACCGCACACTTTGCTGTCATCTTCGCTGCTACTTCTTGCACATTCTTCCCTCTGTGTTAAATCTAGAAAATCCTTCCTTATATTTAAGGTGGCTCGATAGTCTAAATCACGAGAAATTGCCTTTTTCCCCATAAAAAGTTTTCCAATGCAGATCTGAGCTTTATTTTGGTTCATTGCATAGCTCTAGCGGTGGTCTTGATTATTGAAACGTTTCACACTTGTAGCTTTTGTATATCTAGAGCAATTGTGTTTATAATAAGCGGCATATTTTATGCAAATTAGTTTTCTGGATTTATTGGAAACACGATTTCTCCACTCAGGTAAACTTTGAGGGTATAAAACTCTTCAGTAAACAAGACCACCACTAGAGCTATGCAATGAACCACGAATGAAGCTCAGATCTGAACTAAACATTTTTATGCGGAATTTTTATTTCTCATGATTTAGACTATCGAGTCACCTTAAAATATCTTGGCGTTCCTTCTACACTTTAACAGTTTTTTCAAAAGTTTCTAAACATTTCTTAAGTTCTACAAGTCCTTTAGATATTTGTTTCATTCCTTTTTGTGTCTTGAGTGTTGCTGAATAACTCTCCTTCACAGCTTTGGCAGCTTTCTGGGCTGTTGCTTTTATCACAGACTCGTCAGCCAATAAATGCCATCCTTCCGATTCCCCATCCGGTGGTATGCCTGATCTGCCTTTATCTTCTGCAAAAGTAAACAACATTATTGCGGGTTAGAGTTTTTATTCCAGTAAACCTTCTGAATCCTGAGAAAAATATAAACTATTTAGTTCCTCATGCAGGAAAGTAGAGGAGCTTCTTAGGCATAACACGAGATAGAATCACTCAGTGACGTCATATTTGAGAAACAAATATGGCGTCGAAATTGGACAAATTCTCCAACTTCAACTAGCCATATCTTCTTAACTAAATTGATAGGAATGCTGAAATTTTGGAAATAAACTAAAGTCAGTAAGATCTTTCATATGAATTACATTTGTATTTTGGTGGGTATCCCTTTACGTTAAACAACAACTACTATCAGTAGTTACCTGTTGTTTTGTTCCCTCCAGCTTCATTCCCTGTACTTAAATCGTCAATGAAGCGTAAAACTTTCTTCAGATTATAGCGTAACTCCTCTATTGTCTCCCTTGTAACATTCGTATCTTCTCTGTCCTGCGTAAGAGTTTCTCCTGAAAATAGTCAACATATTGTCCGACGAAACACATCCTTAATAATGCAACATCCATTCATATTTACTCTCATAAATGAAATACTTTAAAAGGTTGATGTACTTCCGAAATAGTGTGTAGGAGGTTTAACGTTTCAAGTGAAGGCCCTAGTTCGTCAGAGTGATATAGAATTTCGGCAGTACTTTTCGAGTATTTGATTTGTACTTTTACACTGCCTACGCCGGACAACACTTTTAATATCATTCATGTTGTATTTTGTTTGTTCCCCCCTCCTTTTAAACAATCTTGATTCCGTTTAAGTCATAAAACGTGTTGTGCTGCGTAGACAATGTAGAAATACAAATCAAATATCTAAAAAGGTTGGTGTACTGCTGAAATAGCGTGTAAGTAGTCTTACGTTTTGAGTGAAGGCTCTTTACATGACTTTACGTTTCACTCTCTGACGAAGGGCCTTCGCTCGAAACGTTAGACAACTTACACGCTATTTCGGCGGTATACACCAACCTTTTTAGATATTTGATTCTGTTTAGATTGCTAAGAATGTGAGATGTTTATCTGAGGAGTTCGGATTTGACGAGAGCAATGAATATCGTATATTACAGGTGGAATTATTGTTTTGACTGGTGGTTGTTATTTAAACCGATGTAAACCAATTGTTCTGTTAATTTTTCCTTATATATCGTTGCTTCAAATTTAACCATCTACTTTCCCTTCTCAAACTGTCCAACAATTAAGATGCGAGAGTTCCCCGCCTCAATAAAACCCAGTTTTTTTCGCCTAAATAGCTTTCCCATACATAGCAGTACATATATCAATCAAACCAGTACATCACTGTAACCTTCGCTCTCCATCTGAGTCTCGGTAGCTCAATGGTTAGAGCATCTCACCGGCAATCAGAAGGTTACAGGTTCAATTCCTGTCTGGGACTCAGAATCATTTTTCTGAGGATACGAGCAACAATTAAGACTCAGGGTCTTAAAAATAATTTAGGAGAAAGTGCTGCCTTTGCAATAATATCAGCAATGGTAAGACTTTCGGGTCTTCTCGGATAACGACCTTAAATCATACGGGCCCTCGGAACCCCTGTAATTGAACTTCTAGCCTGTTGGGGGTATTCCGTTCACCCAAGAGTGATAAATCAAATAAAAAAAACCTAAATTAAATCCATGATCGATCATCCATGCCATGTATCATCACCAAGCCTGGTGTGAACCCTGAAAATTATTAACTTTGATTTCAATACTGGTTTTCATGACTTTCTTACCTTTGATGTCCTTGACGAGAAAATAAATCAGTGTAGTTAAACACGCCAGTATTACGGCAGGCCATGAATCATGTCTCATCTTCAAGAAATACCTGTGGTAATCTGTCAATTACCTAAAGAACGCGGTGTCGTACGTTTCAGTAAATTTGTTTCAAAAACGCACTGTGCTTCTTTGTTGCGGTTCAATGGGTAAATTGCTAACCATGACAGGCTACCTTTTAGGTTATTTTTAGGCGACTTTTCAGCTACTTTTTAAATGTTACACATCCTCCACACTATTTTAGCAGTACACAGTATTCCATTTTTATTTCTACACTACCTACACAGTACAATAATTTTTACTATAATTTTTACTACTTTTCCTGCAAACGTGATCACATCACTCCTATCCTTATGGATATCCATTGGCTACCAGTTGCAGAACGTATCAAGTTTAAAATCCTCATTCTTACATTCAAATCTCTTAATGGGCCAAGCTCCTGTCTATATCTCCGACCTGATCACACGCTACATTCCACGAAAAACTCTCCGCTCTTCATCCGAAATTCTTCTCAACCGTGTCAATTTTAATCTACTCTCTAATTATGGCCATCGATCCTTCTCCGTTGCCGCTCTCGAACTTTGGAACACTTTACCTAGAAGCATCAGATATTCACCAAGTCTTTTTATTGTTAAATCACATTTATAAAATAAAAACACATTTATTTAAGTCTCTTTAATTGAGCAGACCTGGATAGGCGCTATATAAATAAATATTATTATTATTATTATTATTATATGAAAATGAAAGTTATATGATATTATATTATATTAAAATATTAATTTTTCCAAAAAGGACTATATTGTTCGTTGAAGGCATTGGTAGGCACATCATTGAAATATTTAGTTTAAAAGTAGGGTTAGTATTCCTTTATTTCAGGGTGAGGACTAGAGTTTTTATTTGGATTATGGTTAGGGTTCTTGTTCTTGTAAAGCTTCTGAATCTTGAGAAAATAACCTTGATGTGTCTATGACATAGTCTGTGTCCATTGTGTGTGCAGTACACGAAGAAGATACCATGAGCTAAGTATTTTTCTGTAGAATGTTATATCCAAAATCCATGTGACATGGCCGCGTAGAGATCTGGAACTATGACAACTGGATACCAGCCTTGTACTAGCTGAATGGACTAAGGTGATGAATTGCCCATTCTCAAATATCCTAAACCCTCACCCCATCGACTCCTCAATTTAGTTGTCCAAACTTACAGATTAATTGTAAATTACATCTGTTTAATATTACACATGTTCATGAACTAAGGGCGGTCAACAAGAGAGGGGGCAGATGCGAGGCATCTGCAAATGTGCCAGGGGCCCCAGCACATGCTTCATCAGTGGCTGTGCAATAACGAATGTCTTACCCTAGGTAGATGTCTACTGCCCCAGAGTACCTATGGTCCAGCAAGCTCATTGTGAGCTCCATATATATGTAGAACTCACTGCTCTGGTCTTACCTAAACCATAACCGCATGGGTACAAGGCTGTACTACTTCCGCTGCGACATTGACTTCAATAAGCCCACCACTAATTTTTTGCAATTTTCCACAATATCACAACTGCCTTGGATTTCGAGGCAGCACTTCCCTTGCGATAGTAACTTTAACAAATCTCGCGTGTTATCCCAAACATTTGGACATACCTAGTGGCCACTGCATACGCGAGGAATATCGATGCTATGACATCTTTTCACGCGATTCCTTATTACCAGTAATAAGAAAAAATGGGAACGTTCTAGCCTTATTTTACGCATGGTATAAATGAAAACTAACATCAAATTTTAACATATTTCATGTTATTTTCATATGTCATTATTTTCATGTGTTCATAGTATTTTGATGGTATCCACATTTATTCAAATCATACAGGTTTTTTGCTTCATAATTCATTAGGCCACCTGCAACTGTTTTTCCATACCTCGTCAGTGCGTCCTTCGGTCGTACACCAGCATCTTGGCTTGGTTTAGAACTAAGGGTAGATCAGAAGGCGTTTATCAGGAGTGTGGAGACACGCGTCAGAGAAGACACCAAAAAGATGGCGAGGTTTCGTTTCGTTTTGGTCATAGTATTGGCTTTTATTGCTCATTGTAATTATGGTATGCCAATGAACAGAACAAACAGTGAGTGTTTCGTGTTTAGCGTTCGTCTTTATCAACAGTTTCATTCATTCAAGATTACAGTTTTATTGTTAACGTATATGGTGTTTAGCCCTCTTTTTTGTCGCCGTCTACTAGCAGAAATGCTTCTTTCAAACTCTGATTATACTAACTCTTATCAAGTATACTATCTTTTGTATATGCTCGGTGTAGAACTAGTCTTTTTAGATCTTTAGTTGTGCAATGATCGAAAAAACTGTTCCGTATCCGTGCTGTAACATAAACTTAAATATAAGTTAAATTCATAAACTTAAATTGGAGTTAAATTCATTTCATAGTTAATGATATATCAAGGAGAAATCCAATTCCCTAAACAATTCATAGGTTATTTTTTTATACTATATAGCGTATACAAAACATATTTAAGAAGAAAAATAAAAACATAAGATTCCTGCGCTATTCCTGGTTTTCTCAACGAATAGCTATAAGAGCCTTATCTACAAGACTATATTTAAGAAATTAAACAAGGTTATTCTTGTTTTTTTTAAATATATATTCGTTTAAGCGTTGTTTTTTCAAAGTTTGCGGTTTGGGGAACAAGTGCTGACGTGCTGTATGAGTCTTATTTATGCGTCGTTTCGTAAAACAATTGTTATTCATTTCCACCGTTATTTCTATTATTTCAAGTATTATTGATATATAGTGACTGCCGCATTGACAATACATATTTCAATCGAACCAGTACATTGTAACCTTCGCTCTCCATCTGAGTCTTGGTAGCTCAATGACAGGCTTGCACTGGTCATGTGCCATTGTGCCATGGCACACGAGCCCCTTTCGGGGACATCGAAATGGGGGACTGGCCAGACACACCCATAATGTCACACACCCAATGTCTATACGAACTGCGTTCATCCTCCCATGCACAGTTGAGTCCTGCGAGAGAACATTCTCAAAGTTGCCCTTCATCAAGAATCAACTGAGATCTCTGCTTAGTCGACACCATTTGGAAGCAGTAATAATTTGTTCTGTAGAAGTTGATTTACTGATGTTGATAACGAGGCAGTGTATCAAAAACTTGCGTCAAAGTCCTCGGAGATGGAACAGCTTCTTATGTTCTGAAATGTTAAAAATGTTTTGTTCTAAATGTTGAAACTTTCTTTTCTTATTTGTTCTGGATCCGGTTCGGCTTAAATTGAAAATATTACCTGTTTACATGCATAGACGGGGCCCCTTCCCGGCTAACATGGCAAGGCCAATTGTGCCTAGTCCAAGCCTGCTCAATGGTTAGAGCGTCTCACCGGCAATCAGAAGGTTACATGCAGGTTCAATATTTGTCCAAGACTCAGAAACATTTGATGAAATTTTTTTATTGTTATTTCTATTATTGTTTAGTGCTTCTACGTTTGTCTTACTTTTTTCAAAGGTACAAGTTCACTCAATGGAACAAAAGTCGAACTAGTTGTTAAAGAAGAACTGAATGTAACGAAAGTGAATGAAACGAAAGTGGCGGAGGAAATGGAAGAGGAAAAAGATGGACCAAGTTATATAGGTAAGAAGAAATTTCTGAATGTTTTGTGTGGATGAGAAAAGAGAATAAATGATCGGGCATGGCTCATATATATTCCTAAATCTAGGAAAGAAAAATTCGAACCATTATTACACACTTCAATCCTTGTCCAGTTCTCAGAAGCATTTTATGAGGATTTTTGATCGTTATTTCTATATTGTTTAGTTCTACATGTGTCTTCAACTTCAATCAATGAAACAAAAGTCGAGCAAGTTGTTAAAGAAAAACTGAATGTAACGAAAGTGAATGAGACGAAAGTGGCAGAGAAGGGTAAAGTGGAAAAAGAAGATGGACCAAGTAATATACTCTATCCAGGTAAAAAGGAATTTTTGAAAGTTTCGTGTAGATGAGAAAAGAGTCTGAATGATCAGACATGGCTTGTATATTCGCTTGTTACCACACATGTCTATGAGCTGGGAGTCCCGTGTTCAAATCCTGGGTCGGACCACCACTCTTGGTCTTAAAATAATTGAGGAGAAGGTGCTGCCTTTGCAATAATATCAGCAAATGGTAAGACTCGGAAAACGACCTTAAATCGTAGGCCCTCGGAATCCCTATCAGTTGGGTTTTCCGTTCACCTAAGAGTGATAAACTGAATAGTCGAGCGCTTAAAACATGAGCCTCTCGGATGAATAGAGTAACCCTATCCTGTGTGATCGACTCTAAATAAATCATACTCAAAGCTAGGAAAGAAAAATATTTGTGTACAATTCGTACCATTATAACACTGATTTATTACGGGTTTTTTTACAGTTTGTAGCGGATATGTTGGCGTTAGTAATAGACAGGTGATTAAAGATCGTCAGATGTCTGCTAGCTCTGTTCATGAAATCCAGAAACTATCGAGACTCATTAACGATAGCTTGGAAGAAACACTGCAAAATTCAACGAGGAATTCTACTGCAACTAACGTGCAATCAAACTATACCATTAAAGGAAACTTAACTGGTGCTCACGATGGTCGCCTTGGAAACCCTGTTGGATCATGGTGTGCTAGTGTAGACGGTGATGATGGTGATCAACATTTGGTTGTTGATTTAGGTATGAAAAATAGAGTTATATTTTATTTTAATGATGTTAGTCATAACCAATTTTAAATCAAAGGAGACACGCTACGATGCATACGCCCCAGGATATCGATGACGCACAAGAGTATGACACTCGAATACAACGCAACCGTAATCCGATAACATCCGAAGTTATTGTCACGCAATAAGCGCAGACGACGCAGCGCACAGTGCTCAACGCGGACAAAATACCCACCCACCATCCAATTCCGCAACTGATGTTTGAAGGGTATAGGTAAGCTCCGATTGGTAACCAGATCAGGATCAACAGGACCAATCAATCTGATCCTATTCCAAGTGACTGCCTGTTGACCAACAAACCATAACGGGTAAGTACAAAGGACGAATATATTGGTAACCCTCCGACAAACAGATTTAGTCGAGGTATGGTTTAATATCGTTAATAAACGGACGGATGGAGATTTTCAATTTTCTTTTCTAACATAGGCCATGTGAAAATCTTGGAAGGGTTGATGACGCAAGGAAGATCAGATTCAGACAACTGGGTAACGAACTACACTGTATCTCATAGCAGTACCAAGAAAACATGGCACCCAGTACAGAAAAATGGTCAAGTTATGGTAAGATGGTTTATTAAATAGTATCAGTATAACGCATATATATACATTTGATTTCATGTTATTATTTTTCAGTTACAGTCTCCGTGACGACACCGTTCGTTTTTTGGAGGAACGATAGGATGGGATAGGATAATATGGGATAAGATGGGATAGGATGGGATAAGATGGGATTGAATAGGATGGGATGGGATGAGATGGGATAGGATAAGATGAGATGGGATAGGATGGGATGGGATAGGATGAGATGGGATGGTATAAGATGGGATGGGATGGGATAGGATAGGATAAGATGGGATGGTATAAGATGGGATGGGATAGGATAGGATGAGATGGGATGGTATAAGATGGGATGGGATGGGATAGGATAGGATAAGATGGGATGGGATAGGATAAGATTGGATGCGATAATATGGGATGCGATAGGATAAGATGGGATGGGATGGGATAAGATAGGATAGGATGCGATAAGATGGGATAGGATGGGATGGGATAGGATAGGATGAGACACATAGGATGGGATATATAGGATGGGATGGGATATATAGGATGGGATGGATAAAAAGGATGGGATGGGATAAAAAGGATGGGATGGGATATATAGGATGAGATGGGATATATAGGATGGGATAGGATCAGAGCTTGCGTAAAATGCAACGTATTTTATAATATAGTAAATTGTTTGCTACTGGATCTTTGACACAGACTCTGAAAATGTTTCTGAGCCCCAGACGGGAATCGAACCCACAACCTTGCGTCAGTTAAGACTCAGGAATATTTTTTCGAGTTTGTGTTAAAGCTTGAGTAGCAAACAATTTACCATATTGAAATAACTTGCAAGTCACATTTAATATATATTTTATAATAGTTTCTCTTGAACATGATTTTCCTTGAGTCTGCGTTTTCTATCGTTAATTATCTGGTAAATCATTTATAAATAATGATTATAATCCTGGTGGATTTTTTAAGGTTTTTAAAGGGAATAAAGACCGTAATTCAGTTGCTGTTGCCAGTTTTCCTCACCGTATCGCTACGAGGTTTATCAAGATCACACCCAAGTCTTATCATGGGAAATTAATTTGCATGAGGGTTGAAGCTATTGGTTGTGATCCCGACACTGGTACGTTGATAAGATAAATCACAATATTTTATGTGATTTATGAATGTTTTATTCTCAATGAACGGTAACAAATTTTCTCTATCTTCTTTCAGTGAATGTCGCCAAGAATCAACCTACAGCACAGTCGAGCACCAAACATAACTTGACGTCATCAAAAGCTGTTGATGGAGACTTTATTCATGATCTTAAAAATGGTATGTCTTGTGGATATTATGAGTTTTATCTCGATATATCGTAAACTTTTTCTGGTTGTGTCCCGTCAATTTCATGAGAGAATGGTGAATATTGTTTCTTGAATAAGACGTTTTAGGAGCATTCTACAATAGTCTCAATGCTCTTACAACATTCTTAAAGTAACTTAAGTTTCTTTGCTTTTAAATTCTTAAAGTTATACTAAATTCCTTGCTACTCAAGCTTTAACGCAAACTCAGACGGGAATCGAACCCGCAACCTTCATGATCTCCGGTTAGATGCTCTAACCATTGAGCTACCAGAACTCAGATGGCAAATATCAGAATGTACCATAGATTATAAATATATAAAAAAACCACAGATGACATAGGCACCATAAATATCTTGTTTCTTTCTCCTAGATACATGTACACACACTCATCGTCAGAATTCTCCCTGGCTACGTATTGACCTACGTCGCGTTTATCAAGTGAAAGAAATCATCATTTCGAACCATAAACACCAAGCTGGAAGAGACCTTCGAGACTTTGAAGTTCGTGTGGGAAGAAGCCTGGAGAACGAGGGGAACGATAACCCCAACTGCACTCGCGCGTTACAAACAGTGGATGCAGGAGAGATTAAAACCATAGTTTGCAAAAATGGAACTTTTGGTCGCTATGTCAATATTCGTATTCCACGGGAAGCTAGTACCTTAGGACTGTGCGAGGTGGCTGTGATTGGAGTTGGTAAGGAGTATGGTATACCAACTTGGAACATAAACCACTTAACAGATCACAACAATTACCGACACCAAACAAAAGACTTCTTCGCACGCACCAACGAACAATAGACCTACCGACAAACAATACACCCACGCATGACGCAACACCCACTCACATTGATTATGACAGAAAACAACCGATGAGGAACAATATTGGCCCATGCATGACGTATGAAGAAGGGAAAAAGGAAGCAAGGGAGGGAGGAAGGGAGGAGGGAAGGAAAAAAGGAAGGAAGGAAGGAAGGAAGGAAGGAAGGAAGGAAGGAAGGAAGGAAGGAAGGAAGGAAGGAAGGAAGGAAGGAAGGAAGGAAGGAAGGAAGGAAGGAAGGAAGGAAGGAAGGAAGGAAGGAAGGAAGGAAGGAAGGAAGGAAGGAAGGAAGGAAGGAAGGAAGGAAGGAAGGAAGGAAGGAAGGAAGGAAGGAAAGAAAGAAAGAAAGAAGGAAGGAAAGAAAGAAAGAAAGAAAGAAAGAAGGAAGGAAGGAAAAAAGGAAGGAAGGAAGGAAGGAAGGAAGGAAAGAAGGAAGGAAGGAGGAATGAAGGAAGGAAGGAGGGAGGGAGGGGGAGGGAAGGAAGGAAATCGTCTGAAACGTCGTCTATGAAAACACTAAGTACTCTATTGACACTACTCAATGACCCATGTTCTCTGCACGTTTAATCAGTTCTTCCTGGTTTATATTCTTCTAGCTGAGACCATTGTGAAGTTAGGTCTCGAAGATATCGCAAACAGTCTTCAAACTGGAGCTGTTACTGACAAGATGGGTGAAGTTCAAAATGTTCTCGGAGGTCTTCTGGGACAAGTCAAAGGAATGCTAGGTATCTTATCCTAATGCATGTTATGTAGTAGATTTCTTATCCTGATTCCTTATCTTTAATCTTAATCTTACTAAGGTGGTGGCATGTTGGGTCAACTACAGGGCCAAGGGATGGGAATGCTGAACAACTTGAAAGGCCAGGGGATGGGAATGTTAAACAATCTTAAAGGACAAGGTTTGGGAATGGCGAACAAACTAAAAGGACAAGGAATGGAGATGGCAAATAAATTAAAGGGACAAGGGTTGGAAATGGCGAACAAAATGAAAGAACAAGGGTTAGAGATGGCTAACAAAATGAAAGAACAAGGGTTAGAGATGGCTAACAAAGCTAAAGAACAAGCAATGAAGATGGCAAATAAAGCTAAAGAACAAGGAATGGAAATGGCGAATAAGGCTAAAGAACAAGGTATGGAAATGGCAAATAAAGCTAAAGAACAAGGAATGGAAATGGCGAATAAGGCTAAAGAACAAGGTATGGAAATGGCGAACAAATTAAACGGGACAAGGTGTGGGAATTAGCTGTTGTTGTAAATATATCGTTGATCGATTAATGCGGATATCAAAAGTGGTTATGATACTATTTGAATGGTTCGCTATACATGCTATAATCAGTTGAAAAAGGATTTAATGCTTCATTTGAAACAATGAATTGTGAGTGTGTCATGAGATAAACAAACTTATATAGATATCGACGAACTAGCAGGATTTTTCCGTTTCAGAAAAATGTGAGAAGTTGATCGTCCAGGTTGTTGTAGTCTTGAGTCAAGTAAAGCGTGTTTGTCATGGTTTGTCTATATACGTCTGGTTCATTACGTCATCGTTTGTTTGTGTCATAATTAGTGTATTATTATAAACAGACTTCAAAAACTCATTAATATTCATTAACCAAATTGTCCAATCACATTTCCGTATTTAGTCACGCGCAAGGCTTTTATACCTGATAAAATCCATGAATACTAATCAGCATGAAAATTATATAAAGTCTTTACGAACTTTATATAAAATTCCTGCTAATTTGCATTTCATACATCAACCCAATTTACCTCTAATAGAAAATAAAAACCAGTACACTCCCTAGTGATTACAATCAATTGTTTTTGAAGCTATTTAAAACACTCGAACTCGCGTTTTATCATATCTAAAATGCTCGCGCTGCGCGCTCGCATTTTAAATATGATAAAACGCTCCTTCTCGTGTTTTAAATACTACATGACCGCTTGGAGATACGAATTGAACTAATAGTATTAATAGTCAAATATAAACCTCTCTAATATATTTATGTGTGCTTATAAAGGCAGTACATAAAATTGTTTATTATAAATCGGATATGCAATAGGCGAACAATTAAATCAATGAATTTATGATGTTTTATTTACAAAAACAAGGTATGGCTATGGTCGGTGATATGCAGGGACAGATGAATAAACAGCAAGATAAGTTTAAAAAGAAGGTAATAGATCTTTCATCTTTCAAATACTCAATAATTATTACTATTAATTCCTTGATTGTTTGTATGGTGAGAATAGTTATTAGATGTGTGAAGTTGATCGTCCAGGTTGTTGTAGTCTTGAGAAAGACAATTGTTGATGACTGACGTTTCGACGGCCTCAGCGGCGGTCATATTCAGAGTCAGTCATCTTTAGAATAGTTATTAGATGTTGAAGTTGATCGTCCAGGTTGTTGTAGTCTTGAGAAAGACAATTGTTGATGACTGACGTTTCGACGGCCTCAGCGGCGGTCATCTTCAGAGTCAGTCATCTCAGAGTCAGTCATCTCAGCGGCGGTCATATTCAGTCATCTTCTGAAGATGACCGCCGCTGAGGCCGTCGAAACGTCAGTCACCAACAATAGTCTTTCTCAAGACTACAACAACCTGGACGATCAACTTCACACATCTAATGATACTCCTATATGTTCAAACCATTTACGAGAATAGTTATTGTAGTATAAGGTGTGACTTTTGGGTACAGCACATTTTTCATTTATTGCTGTGGCATGTTGGTATTTGCTCTGAAGAAGACCCGAGTCAACAGGATGTTGGAATTAGCTATAAGAAGTCACTATCTGACTCCTTCCCTACTATCTGACGAAGGGCCTTCCCTACTATCTGACGAAGGGCCTTAGCTACTATCTGACGAAGGCCCTTAGCTACTATCTGACGAAGGGCCTTCTCTACTATCTGACGAAGGGCCTTCCCTACTATCTGATGAAGGGCCTTAGCTACTATCTGATGAAGGCCCTTCCCTACTATCTGACGAAGGGCGTTCTCTACTATCTGACGAAGGCCCTTCCCTACTATCTGACGAAGGGCGTTCTCTACTATCTGACGAAGGCCCTACCCTACTATCTGACGAAGGCCCTTCCCTACTACTATCTGACGAAGGCCCTTCCCTACTATCTGACGAAGGGCGTTCTCTACTATCTGACGAAGGCCCTTCCCTATACTATCTGACGAAAGCCATTTGCTTATGGGCAATAATATTCCTAACTAGACTTCGACACCCACTTGGTCCTCCATTGTGATGATATTAGATGTAATTATATCCTGTTTACTCAATGTTTTGTTTCTTTTTTGTTCTTCATTCAGTTGAAAGAATTTTTGAAATTGGTATGTAGAGGTTTAAAATTCTGAAATTTTCCGTTTTCTAATTGTTGCAAACGATTTCGCAGGATAAAGTTACTTTGTATTTTTAGGGCAAAAAGTATTTAAAGATTGGACAGGATGAAATGGAAAAGTTTAAGAAGAAAGGTTATATAGAAACAGGAAAACGTATGTTTACCTTTAATAATAAATGAAATAATAAAAAGATTAAATAATAACGACTTATTAACCGAGTGTGATCTCTGTACTGACTTCATTCATATTACGAAAAGCAAGCAATACAAAGGTTTTGCTGTGCAAGCTGTGCTAAGTTACCAATACCAAAACAACACTGAGCAGAGTGACAGCACTCGAACCCGCAACCTTCTGAATGCTCCAACCATTGAGCCACTAGAACTCATATGACAGAGCCAGTGACGTAACAGAGGTAGACTGGGCCCTTCTACATGTCTTGGGTCTGGGGCCCCATGAAGGCTCAACTATAACTTCTATATTATCACAACACAGTACAATGTTAAACAATCATGAATACCTAGACACCTATATATTCCTTCCTCCTCGATTTAACGTTGGCAAATCGGTAAATAAGCTCTTTCTTAATTATCAACTGAAGGACAATCTCCCACCCAGGACATTAATGATTATTTACCATAAATCGCAGATTCACAGGAAGCCGGGGTTGATCCGGGAGAATCGATTATCGGGGGCCCCGTAAATTAGTTCTAACTAAACATGACGATGAAATATATGTCAGTAATGTCGCTGTTACGCCGTAATTTTTCATTTTAATCTTCCACTCCATTTTTGGCAGGAGCCTCACTGGGTCGGGGGTCCTTAGTTCTCGACCTAACTCTAGGCAGAGCAAGGTTAATTACGGTATTTAAATCTCGAACGAGTCGTGCCGTGTGTTCACAAGAACATGGACTACAAGTGGTGTTGTAACAGTCAATTTCCAGTCTCCCGAACTTAACTAATTTTTTTGTTTACAAACTTTTTATATTTTTATAACTGCTTTATTAATTAATATTAGAGAGGATTTAATGTAGTCAAATACATATATGGAAAAAGTGACTGCCCGAACCGGGAATCGAACCCTGGGTCTCTGAATCAACGTTTCGGCGCTCTAACCTTTGAGCTATTGAGACACGGTCAGAACAGTCAGTGATTTCTCTATATACCGACAGATTAAATTCGCTGCTTTCACTCGACACCAACAGGCAGACATCTCATTTAACCATAACGTGGAGCAAGCCCTCTCGAGCGCACTTTCAAGGAAGCGAAGCGATATACAACTTCTTGTATACAGAGGGCTTTTAAGAATAATAATTAATATTAGAGAGGATTTAATATAGTGAAATACATTTATGGAAAAAGTGACTGTCCCAACAGGGAATTATGAAAAGTAGTGCGAAGTGTATTTTGTTTCTTCAGGTTATATCGACGTGGGACTTGGTATGACAATGGATGCTATTGCTAATATTCAGGGGAAGATGATGGAATCAATGGGAAGTATTGGTAGTGATATGACGAAACAAATAACAACCCTAGGTGAATACGACACAAGTGACGTCAAAGGTCTTCTTGATGACATAGATGCCCCTGCTGTTAAACATTTTGTAGGGAGAAGCAAAACCGAAAATCGCTGATTTCATTGAGGAAATGCAACGACTAGCCAAAAAGTATATTGATTTGGCCATTGAGAAAGGGAAACAAGCGAAGAAAGAAATTGAAAGCGAGGTTGGTTTCACAACAAGACATACATTTTTGGTGTGACGTCATGATGAGGGACATTGAGGTGTGACGTCATGATGAGGGTTACTCAAAATGCGACGTCATAACGAGGCTTTCTCTATGTGTGACATAGGTGGTGCCCCTGCCCTTCATTCTTCGTGCTCTTTTTGATGTAATTTCCTTTACGTATTTAGGCGAAGTCTGCCGCTGACCAGGCGACGAGCATGGGGAAGAATGTAGCTGGAAAAGCGACGTCTATGGGAAAAAAGATGGCGGACAAGGCGAAAGATGTTGGAATGAAAGCTGCTAATAAAGCAAAAGAAGCAGGCATGTCTGCCGTTAATAAGGCAAAGGATGCTGGGATGTCTGCCGTTAATAAAGCAAAAGAAGCTGGCATGTCTGCCGTTAATAAGGCAAAAGAAGCTGGCATGTCTGCCGTTAATAAGGCGAAGGATGCTGGGATGGGTGCTTTGAATAAAGCAAAGGCTGCTGGGATGGGTGCTTTAAGTAAGAGAAACTCTGCACTTCATTCCTTCCTATAACTTCCTTCCTTCCTGTAAGCTTCCCTCCTTCCTTCTCTCCTTTACCTCCTTCCTTCCCTCCTCTCCTTCCCTTCCTGCCCTCTCTGCTTCCCTCCTTCCTTCCTTCCCTCCTTTCTTCCTTCCTTCCTTCCCTCCTTCCTCCCTCCTTCTTTCCTTCCCTCCCTCCTTCCTTCCTTCCCACATTCCTTCCCTCCCTCCTTCCTTCCTTCCTCCCACCCTTCCTTCCTTCCTTCCTTCCTTCCTATAGCTTCCTTCCTCCTTTCTTCCTTTCCTTCCTTCCTTCTTTCCTCCCTCCCTTCCTTCCTTCCTTCCTCCCTTTCCTTCATCCTTTCTTCCTTTCCTTCCTTCCTTCTTTCCTCCCTCCCTTCCTTCCTTCCTCCCTTTCCTTCCTCCTTTCTTCCTTTCCTTCCTTCCTTCTTTCCTCCCTTCCTTCCTTCCTTCCTCCCTTTCCTTCCTCCTTTCTTCCTTTCCTTCCTTCCTTCTTTCCTCCCTCCCTTCCTTCCTTCCTTCCTCCCTTTCCTTCCTCCTTTCTTCCTTTCCTTCCTTCCTTCTTTCCTCCCTCCCTTCCTTCCTTCCTCCCTTTCCTTCCTCCTTTCTTCCTTTCCTTCCTTCCTTCTTTCCTCCCTCCCTTCCTTCCTTCCTTCCTCCCTTTCCTTCCTCCTTTCTTCCTTTCCTTCCTTCTTTCCTTCCTTCCTTCCTCCCTTTCCTTCCTCCTTTCTTCCTTTCCTTCCTTCTTTCCTTCCTTCCTTCCTTCCTTCCTTCCTTCCTTCCTTCCTTCCTATAGCTTCCTTCCTTCTTGACTAGTTCTTTGGGTACTTTATAGATAAAGCAAAAGGCGCTGGAATGGGAGCTTTTAGTAATCTGAAGAAGACCGGGATGGATGCTCTTGGACAAGCCAAAGGAATGGGAATGGGAGCTTTCGGTCAACTGCAAGGTCTTGGAAAGGGCATGCTTGGCAAGGTATGTGAGACAATGGAGATAACATGAGCTGTATTAGGTGGGTTATCACGATAATCAGTGTCTCGATAACGATTCCTTGAAACATAATAAAGTGAAACATAAACTGTATTTTATGTTGTGTTTTAGCTTAGTGCTGGTGGAATGAAACTGTTAGAGAAAGGTAAAGATGTAAAACCTTCTCAATTGAAACAAATGCAACAGATTCAGATGTTGCAACAGCTGAAACAAATGAAGAAAATGAACGAGCTTCAAAAGATAATGGAAGAGGAACAAGATCGACAGTGGAAAGAATTTGAAAAACTAAGCAAAGAACTTGAAGGTAACATTTATTTGTTTAAAGCTTTGTTATACCTCGTTTGAATCTTCTCGATATGGCGAAGGAAAAGTGCTGGGCTATGAAACTATAAATCAAAATTTGGTGGGGCTAGGAAAACCTTTTGATTAGTATCAAAAGTAATCGAAGAAAACAAATATTCATAACATAGGAATTGATATATACGCTATGTAAGTCCAAGAAATATCCATATCACACCCAAAGAAAAGTTGTATTGAGAATCCCTTATCCCCAGAAATTATGTACATGTATATATAGTTTGGATTTCAGTGGTTCGAGACTAAGAGTTCAGGAATGCAAAAACCTGGCTGAAAACAAAGTTGATTGTTTCCCTTGCTCTATATGGCAGACTACCCTCAGTTGCCAGCACTCCTGTGTTGTAGGTATGAAACCATCCAGGGAAATTTGGTTGGGTCACCAAACTTTAACAAGAATTTTCGGTTTTCCTTCTGCCCCCTCCCGGGTGGAATTAATGACATCTCCCTTAACTCTTTTCTGTCCGACCCAGTCAAAAGGGGCCATAGAAGACCCCCGAAGTCGTCTATCGAAAAACACGGCACACGGTAACGCAAGATTAAATATTGAAATTCGACAAGCGCCAGGGACATGAAATCCACTCACACGCCAAATTTTATTTGATTTCATAAACAACTCTGCGATTGGTGGCATTTTGAATTTTCATGATGCTACGCGGGCGTGCAAGATGGCCTTTTCTAGAAAAATGGAAGTTTTTCAACCTGATTTATGATAATTAATGTTAATTTATATTAACATAATGTGTCTTGTTCGGAAAATTCAAAAGCATTGGTAACAGCCGGTTTATTGGGCTTTCAGAAAAGGTATAGGTTTCGCAACAGTTATGGATATTTCCCAAGATATCAATAGAACAAAGAGGTAGTTCAATTTTGGATGTTTTTCAGCCGGACAGGAAAGAGTTAATTACATTTTTTTGTATGATTTTGTAACACATTTTAAACGCAATTGTTTTATTTTATTTCAGCTGAAGAGGATATTTTGAAGAACCTCAAAGAATCCAGCGATGGTGGCGAAACCTAAACCTTAAACACAAAGATTTCAGGTCATTGATGTAGTTCTTAACTTTTCTTAAACGGGGTTATTGTCTTGGCATTGTAGCTGTCAACATCTTTTAGTAATACAGTTTCTTTTCTATAAAAACGTTTTTAATCTTTTTTGCTTAGATAAATGTTAAAGTAAATGGTTTGAACATAGGAGTATCATTAGATGTGTGAAGTTGATCGTCCAGGTTGTTGTAAGTCTTGAGAAAGACAATTGTTGGTGACTGACGTTTCGACGGCCTCAGCGGCGGTCATCTTGAGACCGTTGAAACGTCAGTCACCAACAATAGTCTTTCTCAAGACTACAATAACCTGGACGATCAACTTCACACATCTAATTAAATGATAATGATAACTTAGAATATTAAACTTAATAAATGTAAACTAATCTAATTAAAAGCAATACGGTAAATTAAAAATCGGTGTATAAAATAATTAATCTGTCGAGTTTTAACTGTAACAAGAGTTAACAAGTAAAAATAAAGGTTGAACCATGTGATTCTTGTATAAATTCCTGATGTAGTCTAAAAACGTATCTTTTTTAAATCATCCATATGTGTATATACAATAAAACATTGAAACATTAATGGCAATAATAATTAATAATAAAATGGAGAGAGACTGGTAAAATACTAAAATTATATTTCATTTTATTTTGCCACTATTGTAAATCCGTTCAGAATCGTATCTAGAGAGATTGTGTTTATGATAAGCGGCAGATTTTATGCAAATTAGTTTTCTGCATTTATTGGAAACACGATTTCTCCACTCAGGTAAACTTTGAGGGTATATACTGTATTATATATTATATATCTGCATTACGAACATTTTTATGCGGAAAAATGCAATTGGAGATCAAGCCACCTTAATACGATATTTGATACGAGATTTACAAGTGACTGGGTTCGCTAAATACGGTTGTCGTGCGTGTTACACTCGCGCGTGTTTTTTCATGTTCGTCTATAAGGAATGTCACAGCATTCCCACGGACAGTATGTTCTGCATTTCTGTCTACACCCCCCTGGGCATCTTTGTGCCTTCACACCCCCGGGAGCATGCGTTCCTGGTAAAGAACTCCGGGTATACTTTTCCTGTATATAAGTACTTTTTCCAAGCTTTCTGTAAGGCAGATAACAACAGGACGGGGGGCAGTGCGCTGTGCAATGTATCTTACAGATCGACAGACATTTGTCGTTAGCTTTGGGATGAATCTGTTTAAGTATTGCCTTATTTTGGAATGTATTAACTGTTCGTGGTATAGGAAGATTGTTTTGGTTTATACCTCCTGGTTTGGGAGGGATTAATGTTCGTCGAGTGAAACAGCAATGCCAGGGGCATTGGTACGAGCAGTGAAGTCTGCAGTTATAAGGGCATGCGGTCGCTAGCGGTTGAGCAACGGGCGTGGGAATGCGTTGGGGCTGGACTGCACGTGGGTTCACGTTACAGCAACGTGCATCACAATAAGGAGAACAATATCTTGAAGAACAACTTGGAGAACACGGTCTTTGAGACTTCTTTATCGCGATGTGACAACATACTTGAGGACAAAGGGCGAGACAATGGTCTTTACATATTATGGGGCACCAGGAATACATTGAAGAGGGATCCTTGGGGGAAGAGTATGGTGTTGGTGTGATATAAGGAGAGCGCGGTGAAGGAGGAGGGGGTCGAGGAGGTGGGGGAGGAGGGAGAGGTGGGGGAGAGGGTTGGTAATGAGGACGTGGCGATGTATAAGGTGGAGGTAAGGGTGGAGGTGGGGGTGGCGGTGGGGGTGGTGGTGGGGGAGGAGGTGGGGGAGAGGGAGCTTGTTGGTAACGAGGAGGGGGTATATAGGGTTGTGGTGAAGGTGGTGGGCTAGAGTAGACCGAGTACTGATTGTTTAACGGTGTAAAATAATTTTCGTTTGTTGGCATGTAGGATGGCTGTGATGAGGCGGACGATTCGCTTCGTAGTAAGAGTTTGTTGATATCTGGGCAGCATTTCACTGGACATTCACCAATGCAGCTCCTTTTGCAAATATCAGGACACGGAATAGAGGAGGATGTAACGTGATTTATAAAAGAGCAACAGGACTGAGGACATTCCGTCGTACAATGAACTTGACAGTTTGCAGAACACGACTCCTCGGCATTGTCGTTCGTTGCTGCTGCTGTATTGGTTTGTAAAAAGGACTTCTCTACCACCTGGTGTTCATGGGAAGGATGAATGTTAATGTTTTTTCCTGAAGAAAGATGTGAGATAAAAGGTGAGAAAACTGGTTGGATGTTAAAGTACCTATACGGAGTTTGGGGATTTTACATATTTCTGATCTTTGGATTTTGGAATCTCTTGCGAAGAATTGTAAAACATCTTGTCGTGCGAAAATTTCATCTTCATGTCTTTTACCAATGCTAAACTGATTTACTATTCACAGGAAATGACGTCAAAGCAGGGACACGCAAAAACATTGCACGCACATTGATTCAGCAGTGAAATACAATGAAAGTTTGGGAATTGAGCGAATTTTGTCTAAACAGGTGTGTTTAAAGTTCAGAGCCAAACTTTCTTTGTATTTCACTGTTGAATTAGTGTGCAAGGACTTCGCGTGTCCCTGCTTTGACGTCATTTCCTGTGAATAGTAAATCAACTTTAACAAGGCGAAAAGGCATGAAGCTGAAATTTTCCAACGACAAGATATATTATATTTCTTCTTGGTATAGAACCCAAAGATTACGAATATGTAAAGTCCCCGGATAGGTACTTTAATAATGAGATCAAAACTGTTTATTTGATGGGTTTTTAAGAGTCTGACGCATCTCGCTGGTGGCCATTTTTCTGAACAATCCTTGGTATAAAGTATTCATATTCTTCTTTTCTTGTAAGAAGACATACCTGTCAATACTTTAACTTACCTACACAATATCCCCAGGCCCCATCATTGTCGTAATCACTCGTCAACGAACACCAAGGTCGGGAGTCGCCGTCAACTACGCAATGATGACGTAATTTCTTGTGATAAAGGAAGGGTAGTTGACAACAGCCACCATGTGCGTTACCTCCATTAGTACTGATACAATCTAGATTAAATATGGTTTACAGTATTGGAAATTACTGTATCTGTTTGTACGGTACTCAATCTGCTCTACTCTACTCTACTCTACTCTGCTACTCTACTCTACTCTACTCTACTCTACTCTACTCTACTCTACTCTGCTCTGCTCTACTCTACTCTACTCTACTCTACTCTACCCTACCCTACTCTACCCTACCCTACTCTACTCTACTCTACTCTACTCTACTCTACTCTACTCTACTCTACTCTACTCTCTACTTTGCTCTGCTCTACATACTCTACTCTACTCTACTCTACTCTACTCTACTCTACTCTACTCTACTCTACTCTACTCTACTCTACTCTACTCTTTACAATATCTTACAACTTACCCTGACAATATCCCCACTGATGGTCCCTGTCATAATCTACTGTAGTTGCGCACCATATCTTGTTATCTCGGCCAGCCTTCGTACAACGATCGTAAACCGAGTCTCGATAAATGAACGGAAACCGACAACAAGCTCCTCCTGCGTTTCCACCGTGTGTCACATGACATCCTTAAAGTAGCGACAAAAACATCTTTAGTCTTCGGTAGTTTCGGTAGGTTTCGGTAATCTTCGGTAGTCTTCGGCAGTTTTCTGTAGTTTTTGGTAGTCTACGGTAGTTTTCGTCAGTCTACGGTAGTTTTCGTCAGTCTATCGTAGTCTACGGTAGTCTTCGTTAGTCTTCGGTGGTCTACGGTAGTTTTCGGTAGTCCACGGCAGTTTTCGGTAGTTTTTGTCAACGGTAGTCTACAGTAGTTTTCGGTAATCTTCGATAGTCTTCGGCAGTTTTCGGTAGTTTTTGTCAGAATACGGTAGTCTTCGGTATTCTTCGGTAATCTACGGTAGTCTATGGTAGTTTACGATAGTCTTCGGTAGTCTTCGGTAGTCTTCAGTAGTCTTCAGCTCAACACAGTCAGACATGGTATTTTGAAATTTAATACAATATTTAATGTATTTTTGGTATAAATTAAATATTCTAAAAACAAAACTTATTATTTGACAATTCTAAAAAAATGCTTTTTTTCTAAAAAAAATAACATCATCATTTCTCTTATTGGTCTTTCTTATTATCTTTCTTTTCAACTGAATATTTTTTCTGTAAATGATATTCATCTCCATTAATAAATGTTTGATCAACCCCATCTTCTGGGTTCTCAGTTGTTCTTCTCATCGTTGGAATATCTGCTTCGTCAACAGTCTCGAAAGCAGTTTGAGTTTTATCTTCCGTCATTTTAGAAAATTCCTCATTCTCGTCCCCATGCTCTTCTTGGTGGTAATCTGATCCGACAGTATTTGTGGCCGGCTGTTGAGGTTGTATCCTGGATTGCCTTTCTGTTGTAAGCCCAGTATATTGTCTCAGGGATGGTCTATTTTCTATTGTGTTATCTTGAGGTGCATACTCCGGCATTTCTTTCATTAATTGTGTATCTTCTTGACGCCATTGTGACGCTCCTGGTGTCCCTTTCTGGTTTCCCGTTGGGTCCGCACCGTAACTGTAGATCCCTGGGAATACATTTCGTGTCTTTTTGACTATTTGTCTAGTTGCAGTATTGTCAGCTCTATTATTTTGTTCATTAAAAGATGGTGTCCAGCTCTGGGTTCTTTGTGTCTCTTGTTTTACGAAGGGTTTTGTAAACATGTTTGCCGTATTCCACGCATAGCTTGCTTCTTTATTAACAAAGTCTGGTATAGGATAAGTAGGGAGGTTTAGGGATGGTCGTGGGTTATTGTGGGTTGTTCTGAGTTGGTTTACATTGTCCTGGTACTTCATGTCTTGCTGTGCATCTTCGTTTGAAAATGGATGTGTGAACATTTCTGCCGTATTTGACACATGATTTGCTGCCATAAAGGACGGTGTAGGATAAGAAGGAACCTCTGGGGATAGACTAGAGCTGTATTGAGAAGTCTGTCCTTGATATCCCTCTCTGTCTTGTACATTGATCGCGAAGTCCCTAGAAGTCTCTTTTCTCACCTCGTGACCATATGGTGAAAGCTCTTCAGACTTTCCAAGATCTTTTGATATCACGTTATCCAAGTAAGCCTTGTTCTCTTTTCCAGTCCTTTCACGGCTATGTACTTCCGGACGCACCTCGGCTCCTGTCGTCATATGTTCGTAATGATTTACAGAGCGCTCGGGTCCATGATATCCGGGTTCTAGATTTGTATCAGAGTTCCCCCCAGTCTCTTCATTTGGTTGCTCGTCCTTGAGGATTTTGTAAGTGATTCTTGAGTTCATATATGGAGCAGTATCAGTTCCCTTAGCGTGATCATCGTAAATGTCCGTCACCGATGACTCCCCGACGCTCGTTGTATCCTTGGCAACGTCGACATCTCCAAAGGACTTCATATCACTTTCTAGCTGGA
Source organism: Chrysogorgia sp. JL179-B06 (assembly GCA_035772405.1). Taxonomy (NCBI): domain Eukaryota; kingdom Metazoa; phylum Cnidaria; class Anthozoa; order Scleralcyonacea; family Chrysogorgiidae; genus Chrysogorgia; species Chrysogorgia sp. JL179-B06. The sequence continues at coordinate 810,790 of JAYKKM010000496.1, read as the reverse complement.
TCATTCGAAGCTTTTCTAAAAGATGTTCCTTTTCTTGATGCAGTTTACGAATTTTTGTTTTCAGTTTTCTTAAGACAGGCACTCTTTTGTTAACATTGTCAACTCGTGCTGTTTCTGGCATTATTTTTGTAGTTAATTTCTTACTCATTGGTAAAGCCAAGTTCTTTCCCAACATTTGTTCTTCCACAGCAAGCTGATGCTCTAGTCGTCGTTGTTGTCTCCATAGCAACCCCTCTTGGTATTTTAATAGAGCAATTGTATCATCTGTCGGGGGCTTTGTGTCCTGCGGTGACACTCGGTGCGTTTCACTTGATATTGCTTTTTTATCCATCTTTTTCAACCGTTTGTGAAGTAATTCCACAAATGTTTCTAGTAAACTATCCAACTTTCCGTTATCTGCAGCTTGCTTTGGACTTTCTTGGGGTCTGTTGTGGAGTTTATCATAATTCATTTCATTCATCCTACTTTCATCTGTTTTTTCTTCACTAAGAGGGTTTTCTTTAGGTGATAATTTTGATCCAGAGCTATCCAACTTGTCCACACTGAGATCCACTGGGGTCTCTTTAAGTTTACCAATAGTTTCAATCTTAAATTTCTCGTATGATTTCTCTCCTAAATCTTTAACCAGACTCGTCAAAAGTGCATCCACGATACGTTTTGGCACCATTTGCTCCCTATGCTCCTTATCATCAATGATGGTCTTTGTGCTGTTTAATACATTATTTGCTTGTGCTACTGCTGTATTTTGATTTTCTCTGTTGTTTGTTTGATTTACTAATGCCTTATTAGTGTGATAGATGGGATTTACTAGCTCATAATTCACTCCTGTCTCAATTTTGCGTGGAAAGTGAGTTGTTGCCTCTGCCTGACGATTAACAAGAACCTGGATAGCATTTGAGAACTGACTAGCACTTAGTGTATGCAAATCCTTGATCCCTCCTGATGCTGTGGTACTCGGTGACTCAGTGGTTCCTGGTGATTCTGTGGTTCCAGGTAATCCTGTGGTTCCAGGTAATCCTGTGGTTCCTGGTGATCCTGTGGTTCCAGGTGATTCTGTGGTTCCTGGTGATCCTGTTGTTCCTGGTGATCCTGTGGTTCCAGGTGATCCTGTGGTTCCTGGTGTTCCTGTGGTTCCTGGTGATTCTGTGGTTCCAGGTGTTCCTGGTGATCCTGTTCCAGGTGATCCTGTGGTTCCAGGTGATCCTGTGGTTCCAGGTGATCCTGTGGTTCCAGGTGATCCTGTGGTTCCAGGTGATCCTGTGGTTCCAGGTGATCCTGTTGTTTCAGGTGATCCTGCGGTTCCAGGTGATCCTGTTGTTCCTGGTGATCCTGTTGTTCCAGGTAATCCTGTGGCTCCAGGTGATCCTGTGGTTCCTGGTGATCCTGTTGTTCCTGGTGATCCTGTGGTTCCAGGTGATGCTGTGGCTCCAGGTGATCCTGTGGTTCCAGGTGATCCTGTGGTTCCTGATATTGCCTTGGTACCCAAAGACGCAGTGGTTCCTGTAGATCCCGTGTTACCCGATGATTTAGTTGTTTCCAGCGATACTTTGGTTCCAAGTGATAGTGCCTTTTCCTTTGACCCTGTAATACCTGGTGATCCCACTGTTGACCCAATGTTTCCCGATGATCCAATGGCTTCCTCACTAACCCCCAGTTGTTTAGTGATACCTGCTGATTCCTCACCAAGGGATCCATGCAACATCGACTTAATATCTTGAAGGTTTAGACTTTTATTTTGTGTTAAAACATCATCGTCGATGATCTCAACATCTTCCATGTCGCCTTCAACGTCTCCTTGTTTAGAGCTCTCTTGAGTGAGCTCGTTCTGTTTCTCCTCGTCCACAACCTCAACATGGACGTCGCTCGCTCTCTCACGTGAGCTATCACGTGGTACCCAATAACTTTCTAAACCACTTGCTCCTGTGACGTAGTTACCATTTGTTGTCGACGGCTTTGGCAATGGTTCTTGTTTATTTTCATTCTTTATTGCTGAGAAAGATTGTGTTTTGGGGGATATTGACTTCAAATTCTCAGAATTATTACCACTGCGATCCTGGAAATAATCACCATGGTTAATAACGTCTTTGTTTACACCAATACGTTGCCTAGAAACCTTGTGATGTTTAGCTTTGCTCTCGTGGGATCTCTCTCTCGTGGGATCTACAGCGTTTTGAGACTGTTTTCTCCCAACTTGATCAATTTCTTTAAATGATAGAATCATTTTGTCTTTCCTCTTCTGATGTTTATTTTCATCTTTATCTGCGAATTTCTTTCGTAGCTTTTTCTCAAGATCCTTCGCGTTAAAAACAGAAAATTGTGGGCCGACTTTCTTTTTTATACCACGAATTAAACTCTGTGAAAAAGCTTGGGGACTTTCTAATGGTTTCCTTGTCCTTATTGTGAGATCAGGTGCTAATTTTCTGGAAGATAAACTCGACTTCTCTTTTGGCATTGCAGACATCTTTTTAAAGTTCTCTGTCAATCCTGTCTTTGTTTTATTTCTGTGTTTATTTCGATGTATAATCTTTACGTGTTTTCCTGTGATTAAATACAAACCATTCGCATCCTTCACAATCTTGCTTTTACTCCCAAGTGCTTTAACGATTTCTTCAATTGCTTCGGCCTTGGAATGGATGAATCTTGGTTGACTTATCTTCGACTTCTCACTCGAACCCAAGTTCTCTGGTATTACATTGACAATATATAATCTACTGTCTTTATGAATGAAGCTTGTGCGATGAACAGATTTAGGACTATGGGATCCTTTCAAAATGAAAGTCTGTTTTTCGTCTGCGTTTCTAGAATTGTGGGTTCTGTTGGGCGAGTCAGAGGACTGCACTTGCTGAGTACCAGAAGTTCTTGTTTTTTTCATTCCTTGGAGGTCTTTGCTCATTCCCCTATCCTTTCCCGTAGTTGTTACACCTTTGTTTAACATCTGTGTCCCGCCAGTTTCCCCTTTCATTAATTTACTGTTCTTCAACAAAACTCCTTCACCATCATTGCTCATTTCTTCTCCACGCTCGCTGTCTTTTTGTGATTGGTATACGGGCATCATTGCCCACATTTTTTTCAGTAGTTTAACCTCTTGTTTTCTATGGCGTTTTCTTTGAGATTTCATTTCGTTTCCTTGTATGTTTATTGATAAAGGTCTCTTCTCATTATTTTTAAATAATTTCCGTCCCTTTCTTTCTTTTTCGTGTGAATTTCTATTCTTCAAACGAGAACTCTTATTGTCATTTTTCCAGAAATGATTGAAGATCGGTTTTCTGTATTGGAAGTCCTGGTCAACGTACGACATGTTCGTTTCACCGTCGTTATTCGTCGTCAAAAGATGTTCAGATAAACTGTTATGTTTGTCATTATCCTTGTCAGTCGTATCGTTTCGTTTACTTGCATGGTCAGCACCCAGTTCAAAGTCTTTCGTCACTGTCAGTTGTCTTAGAGTTTTTCTGTTGGATATTGTCGGAATGTCTTCGGTTTTTTTTACTACTTTCTTGTATTGTTCCTCGTTGTTGTCGTCATCAATGTTACCTTGGAAACGAATAAAACGTCAATGTAATTTTGTTTGTTGAATTCACACGACCAACCATATTGTTTGGGATTCTGTTGTTTATGTATGGTGCATTAATTCACGACATTTGAAGTAAAGTTTGATTTTAAATTAATGAATTAAAGATAAAGCAAGGGAAAGAAAGAAGCAATGCCAAGCTAACCTTTTTTATCAGTATCTTTTATTTGTTGTGAAATTGACTTTTTTCTATCTATAAGAAAGTGTCGATGACAGTCAACAGGAGTTTTGACCGGCAGAATCAAATAAGAGTTCATCGACTCTCATTCTTGTTTGACCAGGGGAAATAGAGTAAAAACAACTCTTATATACAAACTGAATGATATCAACGTGTTGTGTGCTTCTATACAACATACATCCATTTATCAATATAAGGTCTTTACTCTCTGTGTTCAGAGGTACAATTGTTCTACAACAAAGGCCATCTTAATACAGACAGCTATTGACAATTATAGCACGAAGCCCCTTGGCTATATTCTATATTTATTATTATGATATTATCTATTCATTCCTGTTCATTATGCTTTCATAAAGAACAGCCACCCTTAGTTATCAATGCTTAGCCTTAAGCAAGTAACATGTGCTTACTCTATATAATTTATACTGCGAATTCAAACAGTAAAGGTTGCTGACTAATGTCAGCAACCTTTACTGTTTGAATTCGCAGTATAAATTATATAGAGTAAGCACATGTTACTTGCTTAAGGCTAAGCATTGATAACTAAGGGTGGCTGTTATAAAATGCCTTAACCTCAAAGTAATTGTCTTACTTGAAGACTTTATCAAAGGAGAAGGAGAGCTGTATAGACAATAGTTTACAAACTATTGTCTATACAGCTCTCCTTCTCCTTTGATAAAGTCTTCAAGCAAGACAATTACTTTGAGGTTAAGGCATTTTATTTATTTTTGAATAAGCTGCATTAATATACCTGTACTAAGAGAAGAGGTCTTCTTATGGATAACTGGTGGTATTGCTTGGTTTATTTCATCTGTTGCAGAAGAGTCCCCTGGAAGATGAGTTTCAGAAAATAATGGAGATGTCTTTTCTTTTGTAGGAGATCCTGAGAAAGAGAAAATTAATGACTGGCAATCAAAGAATTGGAAGAATGAATTAAAAAACATTGGTAAGTTGCAAAATCAAAAGTGTGCCTAAACAGTGTACCTAAACGCGTATTGTAGAAAAACTGCATAATTCAACTTTTATACCTATATATTTGAGTCCATTTGTTGACAACATATGTCATAGTACTATACTTTAAGACGATAATGTGTCCTCAGTGAGATACTCTAACCATTGAGCTACCGGATGAAGAGCGAAGGTTACAATGATGCACTGGTTCGATTGATATATGTACTGCTTATGTAGCAGTCACTATATATATAAGTAATGCTTGGGAATGTTGTACAGTATATATATACATATATTATGGGCAGTGGACAGTGGCCATTAGGTTAACACCTGATCGCCCTTCAATGTAGAAGTAAGGCATCTCCTTCCCCACTCCACTAGCCTGGGGTTTCACCTTGAGCAAGTGATAGCAACCCCTAAGCTTCCCTACCTGGGTCACAGATTACATGGCAGGGGTGAAGATAGTGGCAGCAGGCTATCGGGTGCAACAATCTAACAGTAGACGTATGGTTTATCCCTGGTAGATGTTGCCAGTATCCAGTGACGTCTTTCTCAACTTAGGGAACCGTTCGATGAGTCCTATTTAGTTGGAAACTGCGAAGTGCTAAAGATCGCATCAAGCTTTAGTACTTTATTTAATGATGCTGCAGCCTATCCTGTCCCGAATGTATTGCTCTGCCATCATTTCATATTCGTGGAGTTTTTCGCTGTCAAAGTTACCGGATGTGATGTTACAAGAGGCATTCCAAACCAGTTTTCTTTTGTTACTTAAAATACCTCTTGTGACATCACATCCGATAACTTTAACAGCAAAAAACTCCATGAAGATGAAATTTTCGGCTGACAAAATATATTATGATTTTGCTCAGGAAGACCCAAATATTACGAATATGTAAAATCCCCAAACATGAGATAGACACTTTAAATTATGTACTTGTATATATATATATATATATATATATATATATATATATATATATATATATATATATATATATATATATATATATATTTCGTATATATTACGCTCACCGCTCGTGTGGTTTGAGCACTCTCATGGATTGGGCGGAGAGTCTCTCTCAATGAGACGTTTACTGTTAGCATTATGCATTGCTCACTGCTCGCAGTTTGAGCACTCTGGTGACTCCACAATGCAATCCAACAATGTGTAGCCGTACATAGTGGGTCCCAAGTCCACAGTTACCATAAAGCCATATGGTGATAGCCGGTAGGGCACATTGTATACTTTCGTATATATATATATATATATATATATATATATATATATATATATATATATCAGTAATGCTTGAGGATGTACACTGCTAGTGTGGGAGAGCTTGGGGTAGACAGACGATAAATGGGCGATCTTCAAGCTCAAATCCTCATGTAGTGAGCAAAATCTAATTGACAATGTTCAGCCTGTTCTGAAGATGTATTTCCTGCACATCTTACCTTCCTTTGCTGTTACAATCACATCAGAGAAATTATTACAATCTGCTTGCGGAGAAACAGAAATAGTTTTTTCACCGTCTAGTAAAATCTCCTTTTTACTATCAACGTCTGCTCCATGGAATATGACAAAATGTCGTAACTGAGAGTGTCTGAATATCGTCTTTAATTTATATTCGTCTGTTGTCACTGAGTATCCGTCAGGTTTCATTGTTGAAATTACCATGAAGTTGCCTCCAACGTGGTTTAGAAAGCGGAGAGCAATACATTTATCTAAAATATGTATCCCATGGTATGTTATACGCTCATTACATCAAACACATTATAGTTTAAAGTGGCACTACGATGAAAATTCACTCTCGTTTATTAGATTTTCTTTAGCATAGAATAGTATTTCAGGGTCGAAAGTGATTATCGATGTAAAAAAACACTAAAAAATGGTATTTTGAAGTAAGTATTTTGAGCTCTGAAATCACTACTATTTAGGCCACCATTACTAAGAACGTGTTCCAAGTGAGCCCGCTATTTCAAAAGTAATATTGTTTGTGACGTCAGACTCTCAAATGCTACGCCTGAATTTAAGTCGAGGTTACTTGTTTTCTTCGAGAAGTAGATGAAATGTCCAGCCTATCAGACGAAGAATTTGAAAAAAGGACCTTGATCACTAATGGATTTACTGTACTAAGAATTAGCCATGTGGAGTCTTTTTTCGTCACTTTCAGATCGATTAATGGCGGACATAACAACTCCAGATTCGGAGTCAGAAAAATAATACTTGCCATCGTCGAATCGCAAAACGGTTTCGACCGAGTATAAATATTTAGCAGCTCCGCTTTATAAATACGTAAAATATCGATAAGTAAAAATTTGATCGTAGTACCACTTTAACATATAATACATATCATAAACACATAAATCTCACATATATGAATACATGCAACCGTCATAATGGAGATAACGTCATAATGGAGATAACATAATGGAGATAACGCTCGCTATTGGAAAATAATATGTCGGTAAAATGTAATCATGAGACTCAACTGACACGTGCCATGCGTGAGATTTAAATATAGATACGAGAGTCTGACAGCCATACTATTTTCTTGTTAAAGTTTGTATAAAATGTTGGTTAAAGTTCAGTTTTACTTACATTGATTATCGGTTGGAATACTTGTTGATCTTGTAATTCCAGCGACGGAAAGAAACCAAAATATCAGTATTATAAATTTCCAAGGATGACTTGTTTTCATTGTAGTCGCACAACCCATAATCACTCATAAAAATGTTCATTATAAACATGAGATAACTCGTAATCTTCCACAAATGTCACTGAGAAAAACCATTTTGTCGCAGACTCAAACCATGAACTCAAAACTAAATATATGTTTAATCCATTTTGTTTCTTCGAACGCCGGAAACTCTACTGGAATTATGACTTTCAGATATGAACATTGGGTGCAGGTGGATGAATATATAGAAGAACAAATCTTGTGATCTCACGCTAGCTTGGTTGTTCGAAAAACGGGTGGCAATAAGGATGCTGTCGTGGCTTTTGTTGCCTTTTTGATATATTAAAGAGATATAAACGAACTTCAATATTTTGAAAAATACTTAAGTAAAACTATTTACATATTGACGGTATTTTGGATGATATGTCCTGGTCAGGTCTGAAGATAGACGGGATCTCGTCTACGAGGGCTGGAAATTTTCCATGTAAACGCACTCAAGAGGCTGGCCCTCGTAGGCTATACACGCGACAAAGTTGGTCTTCGCCCGTATATTTTAAGACAACTCTTTATTTCACAAGTTCTGTTTGTTCATACGTAGGTTTTAAATTGAAAACTTGTGCGGGAAAATGAGATTCAGCGGGTTACGTTGGAAAATACATGTTGTCAACTCGGTAAACAAGTCAGCCCTCCTAGAAGGGCATGTAAACGCGAGAATCCATCCCTTTTACTAGGGCTAGCCCTCCTTCATGTAAACACACCCCCCCTCTTAGAAACCTCCTACATTATGATATAACAGACGTCAAAGGATATTGTGACGATGCGTTGTTTTAAAATTATATTTAAAAAATTGACTTGCCTATAAAGCATTTATTTCTTTACAATTTCCGTATTTTCGCAACTGCATACTTTTTTACAAGTTCTCGGAATGCCATTATCACAAACATTACGACACTGGCATTTCTGATCATTAGTGTACGTGTCTTGATAAGGTTGTTGACTTGAGCAGCAGTAAGAGGGACAACCATAGCTACACGTGACAGGGCACGTGATAGGGCATGGTGGTGGGGGAGGTGGTGGTGGTGGTGGTGGGGATGGTGGTGATGGTGGTGGTGGTGGTGGTGGTGGTGGTGGTGGTGGTGGTGGTGGTGGTGGTGGTGGTGGTGGTGGTGGTGATGATGATGATGATGATGATGGTGGTGGTGATGATGGTGGTGGTGGTGGTGGTGGTGATGTCGGTGGTGATCGTGGTGGAGATGCATGTACTATTATAATCTTTAGCTTACATAGTTTATTATCAGACGAGCTCTCGCATGGGCTTGAGTGTTTGTATCCCGGAGGACCTGGTGGCCCCGGATGTCCTGGACGTCCTGCTTGCCCTGGTGGACCAGCAGGTCCTGGTGGTCCTTGTTGTCCTGGTATCCCCGGTGATCCCGGAGGTCCAGCGGGACCCGGTGGTCCATAACTTGTGCATACTGGTATTGCAAGGAATCTTAATGGAGATGTATAAAAATACTTAGACGTGTTTGAGCTTGGTATGTCTGACCTTTGTGTAATAATTGTTGCTTCTTTAGGATTATCATTCAATGGAGATTGTTGGGACTCTGAATGACTAACTAATACCTCCTCCTTGTCTCTACATAATGGATTTAAGCATTTAGGATCCACACATAAACAGTTTGTGTCTAACTTTGACGGTGTATCTATTTTTGCACTTCCGGCTGCTGAACCTTTTTGACCAGGTGCTCCTGGTGGTCCTAGTGGTCCAGCTATCCCACGTAGTCCTCGTATCCCCGGTGGCCCCATTGTTCCTGGTTTTCCTGATGGTCCCGGAGGTCCAGGAGGTCCTGGGCATATTATTATAATTTTTTTTGTTGGTAGCTTTGTTTTTAACTTTTTGTGTTCTTTTGGCTTGATTGGTGGAGCAGCGGTCATCGGTACCACTGTAGGAGCTTGTGTTGGTGAGATAGCTGAGGAAGAAAGAAATATTGTCAATAATTTAAATAAAGAACGAAGAACAAAGATGCCATTAAGATCAATTTTGTTCATAGCACGCCATTCTCGAGTGACGTCACATTTTCGAGTGACGTCAGCTGTTGTGGTCTAGTTCTCGAGTGACGTCAGCTGTTGTGGTCTAGTTCTCGAGTGACGTCAGCTGTTGTGGTTAATTTCTCGAGTGACGTCAGCTGTTGTGGTCTAGTTCTCGAGTGACGTCAGCTGTTGTGGTCTAGTTCTCGAGTGACGTCAGCTGTTGTGGTCTAGTTCTCGAGTGACGTCAGCTGTTGTGGTCTAGTTCTCGAGTGACGTCAGCTGTTGTGTTGAAATCCGGGGTTCGGGTCTTCTTGGAAAACGACCTTAAATCGTAAGCCCTCGGAATCCCTATCAGTTGGGTTTTTCGTTCACCTAAGAGTGATAAACTGAATACTCGAGCGCTTAAAACATGAGCCTCTGGCTTGGATAAATAGGGCAACCTTATCCTGTGTGATTGACTCTAAATAAATCATACGTCATACATACCTTTGTATTCGCAAGTTATTACAACATTGATGTTATTACAGTTGTTCGTTGGTAAACTTGTCAAAAATAATCTTCCGTTGATAAAACATTGTCTCTGAGTGAACTCTGGATCTGATGCGTTGAAGGTAACTGGGGCGTAGTTTGGTGGTTGAAACTTCATTTTCAATTCAAACGTCTTATCTGTTATTTTATATGGGGTAGGTTTTACTGAACTTTGAATAAGAATGGCTGTGTTGGCTTGGTTGGTGAAGGAAAGCTGCAGACAAGTTTCTAAAAGGAATAAAGAGTTTTAAAATAGAATTAGAAAGTTAGGTTCTGATGGGAATATGTAGTTTAACCACTGATCTCTATATTAAGACTTCGTTATATTAAGTTTTAATATAGAGATCAGTGAGTTTAACCTTTAATAACACGTTTGATATCAGTAATATATGTAATTATTGTATTTTTAGTTTCATACCCATCATCATCATCACCATCATCATCACCATCATCATTATCATCACCATCATCATCACCATCATCATCACCACCATCATCATCACCACCATCATCATCATCACCACCATCATCACCATCATCATCATCATCATCACCATCATCATCACCATCATCATCATCATCACCATCATCACCATAATCATCACCATCATCATCATCACCATAATCATCACCATCATCACCATCATCATCACCATCATCACCATCATCACCATAATCACCATAATCATCATCATCACCATCATCATCACCATCATCACCATCATCATCATCATCATCACCATCATCATCACCATCATCATCACCATCATCACCATCATCATCACCATCATCACCATCATCATCACCATAATCATCACCATCATCACCATCATCATCACCATCATCACCATCATCACCATAATCACCATAATCATCACCATCATCATCACCATCATCACCATCATCATCACCATCATCACCATCATCACCATAATCACCATAATCATCATCATCACCATCATCATCACCATCATCACCATCATCATCATCATCATCACCATCATCACCATCATCATCACCATCATCACCATCATCATCACCATCATCACCATCATCACCATAATCACCATAATCATCATCATCACCATCATCATCACCATCATCACCATCATCATCATCATCATCACCATCATCACCATCATCATCACCATCATCACCATCATCATCACCATCATCACCATCATCATCACCATAATCATCACCATCATCATCATCACCACCATCATCATCACCATAATCATCACCATCATCATCACCATCATCATCACCATCATTATCACCACCATCATCACCACCATAATTACCTGGTTCATGAGTTTTATTTATCGTCTTTGTTTTTTCTTTCACTGGAGGACTGTATTTACTTTGTGTACAGTTATCTACTGGCTCGACATAGAATGAACAATTTCTTATATATTTTTTGCTGTCATCGTCAAACAAGAACTTCATATTGTATCTTAATTTTCCAATCTCGTCGCCAACACAGAGAGCCCACCCCCAATGGTCAGCGGCTGTTAAAGTAAAGAACGATGTCCTTGGGGCACTCACACGTTTTCGCTCCGTGAACGATGTTTCAAGTTCTAAAAAAATACATTTGGATATTGAAAACTATCGTAACCTTTGAAAATACTTATTTACTACAATCAAAGATTATATAAGGCGCTGATCCGGATTCAATTTCATTCCGGATTGAACATGAATTCAAACCGCGTTTACATAGGAATTCTATCCCAGGATCGAAAATCGTGCGAAATCTGAAATTTCAAGATGGCAATCAATAACATTATATATAGCGGCGGAATTTCTTTCAACGATTTCTGCGCTTGTACATTTCAACATGTGCCTTAAACTGATAATTTGGAAAGGGGAAAGGGGAAAAGGGGAAAAGAAAACATAAAGGGGAAAAGCATTGCTCGCAACGATAATCGATGCGGTCGCAAGTAAATAAGCATTTAATTCACCTTTAATTTATAACGTCGTCGACAAAGAGCTATTTATATTGAACATTAGTATAAATTGACAAGTTTATATCACAAATCCTCAATTTTCATTGGCTATCGCAGGAGTTACTATCCGCTGATATAAACCTCTGGGGTAAAAGTCGCCTGATTTCGAAAGAATATTTACTTTTTTTCCATGAAAATGCGAAATAAAAGTTATTTCTTGGGTTAGAAAGTTGTAAATTTATACTAAAACAATTAGACAACTCGCCCTTGTTTTCTATGAGCGAGATAGTCAACTCGGCTCCGCCTCGTTGACTATCTGCTCATAGAAAACGCGGGCTCGTTGTCTAATTGTTAATTATGACGTCGGCGCAATTCCTATCTCTGCCTGCAAATTCTCGTCTATAAATGTTAAAAGCACGCATGTGTTGTTCTTTTCAGTCTCTAGGTCTTATTTTTCACTCCGGAATGAAATCTCGCACTGCCTTTACATGAAACCGGAATGAAATTTCAATCTCGAATGAAATTTCATTCCGGAATGAGAACTGGAATGAACTCAATCCGGATTGAGCTGCATCTCATTCCGGATTCATGTAAACACCTAAAGGGATTTTAACAGAACCGGTATGAGTTCAATCCGGAATGAAACTCAATCCGGATTCTTGTAAATAGCGCCTTAAAAATGATGGAATGTCGGTACTGGGCGAGTTATATATATATTATATATATATATATATATATGTGTGTGTGTGTGTGTGTGTGTGTGTGTGGTAAAAACCATCTCCAACTTACCAAATCGACTATTCTTCCGGTTTCCTTTTTCCACCACAAATCCATATTTTTTTTGCATTATAAAATACCCATCGCTGTTCATCAATTCAAAAGACACCGTCTGACTTTCATTGTAATGTGATTCTTTCGGTAAATTTCCAGGAGTGTGAGGAATCCAGCAAGAGCCAAACTGTCCAAGAATGAGTTTATTTTTATACACCGTGATGGCGAGATTTTTTATATGATCGTCTTGCGGAGCTGGGAAGTCCATGGAGTAGAGACGGATGGGACCATGGTGTCCTGTAAAACATTGTTCTTGTTTAAAGAAATGCCGTAAACTACGCAGAAAGGATGTCAAAAGTAATTATTGTGACATCAAATAATTTCCCAACACAACCAAGTGATAAATCAGACATAGTTGTACAGTGCAGCGCAGCGCAGCACAGTACAGTACAGTACAGTACAGTACAGTACAGTACAGTACAGTACAGTACAGTACAGTACAGTACAGTACAGTACAGAATAAATAAATAAATACAAATATACAAATATATTTACATATATTTTTTAAATATATTTTTTATACGAATAAATACAAATATATTTACCTAATTACCTGTAGCTTTCCATCCTTGTATTAATGAAGGTTTTAGTCCCAACATCATTCCCTCTGCAGCAGCTGTAATATTCACTTCTTCAATATACTTCACCGCTTTCCTCTTGCCATCACCTGTGGGTAACTCTAAGACGTGCATGGCTTGTTTGACGGCTTCTTCTGCCGCTTCCTTTGCCGCCTCTGCCGCGTTTTTCTTCGCTTTCTTTAAGACATCTTCTCCAGCTTTTATCCCAGCTGCAACTCCAGCGTCCATCGGGTCATCAAGCTTACCTCCTTTACTTTTTGAACTCTTGTAATAATAAAAAAGGTAGCGTTCTTCAATTGGTCCAATAAATCTACCATCTTGCATTTTAACACCGACTTCAAGATTATCTTCTCCAAAAAGCTCTTTGTGAACAGCCTCTATGTAGTAATAGTTCCCTTTTATCATGGGAATAGGAGGCGATCTTTGGCTGTCATACCTAATAAAAAATAAAAAAACTCAACACTGCTTAGTGACGACTTTTAAAGATGACGCCATCATACCTTTTATAGGAAACGAGCTAACACATTGTTGAACATTATTATTATTATTATTTGTCTTCTTCGCACAACTTGATGTTCGGTTGGTGTTCATCAGTGACAGCTGTCTACAACCAGTAGACTAAGGTGACAGTGGGTTGTTTAGCTTTCTAATGTTTTTCTTACATGTAGTATCCTAAATTGCTGTTCCAAGCAGCGTCGTTTTCTGGATTTGCTCAATCTTCACCTTGATTCCAATCTTTTCTATCCACTGTTCAAACTTTTTACTCACAGCTCCTAGAGCTCCAACTACAACTGGAACCGAATTCTACCTTCCTCATCGACCACAGCTGTTTAACCTCGCGTTTCAATTCATCATATTTCTCTATCTTTTCTCCTTCCTTCTTTCCGACTCTGTTGTCTCCCGGGATAGCAATATCGATTATCATGCATTTCCCTTCTTGTTTGTCTACTCGATTATATCTGGTCTTCTACACTCTATGTAGTGGTCACATTGAATCATAAAATCCCAAAGCATCTTTATCTTATTTGATTTATTATTATTATTATGAAAAATTCGCACAGTGTAGATGTTATCGCTGGATACCTCAGAGCGGGACTGTCTACTGCCTGTAGACTAAGCTCCGTCCTTACTGCATTGTTGCAATACCTTTCTTAGAATGTGCGCTGTACCAAGTAAGGATGTCTTTTGTACCTGTGGTATCTTAGGTCTAGTTTCTCTATCCAATTTCCGAGTCTCTTGCTGACATATCCAAGTGCTCCTATCACCACCGGCACAACCTCCACCTTCTTTATTTTCTACTTTCACTCCTCAACTCCTCATACCTGTCAACCTTCTCGTCATCCCTTGTTGCTACTTTACCGTCCTCAAGGATTGCCACATCAACTATCACACACTTCTTCTTCTTTTTTTCTATCAACACAATGTCTGGTTTTCTATGTTTGATCTTTCTATCACACTACACCATAAAATCCCACAACACCTTCGCCTCCTCATTCTCCATGACTCCCTCAGCCTCATGTTCGTACCACTTGTCAGTTCTTTCAACCCATATTTTCCACTCATGTTCCAGTGCACAATCCTTGCCACTGCATCATACCTCTTCTTATACTCCGTTTGTGCCAACTTACTTCAACCCACTATGCCACACTGTCTTCCCTTTCTCACCACTCATCCGGCATGATGGGTCCTCCTATGTCTTGTTCATTATTATGCGATATAATGTAAGCAATAAAACATTATATTATCCTATAACGAAGCAAGGGAATTATTCTCAAAAATGTTACGTACTTAAACCAATCTCCCTTGGATGTGTAGTCATGGTTAGCAATTTCAGAAACCAATCTCTTATTCTTTGGATCATCATCAGTACTTATATAAAGTCTTCCATCTTGGTTACTGGCTAATAACAATAATGGAAACGTTTATTAAAATTCATGTTTTAGATTTAAGATACACACAGAAAAAGTTAAAATAAACATAATAAGTTAAAACTCTTGTGTTTATCTCAGGCGTAAATGCTAGGCAGTCCACAGAGATGGCCAACCGGGAATCCTGGTCTCCGAATCAACGTTTTGGCGCTCTAACCTTTGAGCTATTGAGACACTAGGTCAGAACAGTCAGTGATTTCTCACTCAGGGTTCGATTCCCGATTGAGGCAGTCACTTTTTTCCATATATGTATTTGACTATATTAAATCCTCTCTAATATTAATTATTATTCTTAAAGCCCTCTGTATACAATAAGTTCTGTATCGCTTCGCTACTTTGGGAAGTGCGCTCGAGAGGCCTTGCTCCACGTTATGGTTAGATGCGATGTCTGCCTGTTAGTGTCGAGTAAAAGCACCGAATTTAATATGTATATGGAGAAATCTCTGACTGTTCTGACTGTGTCTCAATAGCTCAAAGGTTAGAGCGCCGAAACGTTGATTCGGAGACCAGGGTTCGATTCGCGGTTGGGGCAGTCACTTTTTTCCATATATGTATTTGACTATATTAAATCCTCTGTAATCTTAATTAATATAATAATAATGTGATAATGTATACCAATAAAGAAAACGAAATGTCCCGTCGATGGTGGAGAAAACCAAGCGTACAACCGAGAACCAAAACTCTCTCCGATATTTGGTGGTTCCTTGAATTTATGAGTCAATGTTTTTAAGTCAGGAGTTTTAGGATATCTGAAGTTCTTCTCAAGCGACTTAATGGAACTACCCTCCATATCGAACCATACTTCCAAGTTAACACCATGAGCTCCGAGTGCTAAAAAAACATTGCAATATTAGAAATGTGTTTTGTATTAATACAACCGTAAATTTAGTCATTTTTAGACATCCAAAAAATTGGCAAAAAAGCAAAACTTTTTAAAAAAGTCTTAACTTTTTGACGATTTTCGACCATTTTTAACTTGTCAAAATAAGCTTAAAATATGAAAATATAGCCTAAATAATGCCTTAGATATTAATCTGAGCAGAAACTAGCGTAAATTTAGTCATTTTTTGACATCCAAAAATTTGGCAAAAATAGCCAAATTTGGCCAAAAAGTAAAGGGGTTAAACCATAACTTTTTGACGATTTTCGACCATTTTTAACTTGTCATAATAAGCTTAAAATATGAAAATATAGCCTAAATAATGCCTTAGATATTAATATGAGCAGAAACTAGCGTAAATTTAGCCATTTTTTGACATCCAAAAATTTGGCAAAAATGGCCAAATTTGGCCAAAAAGTAAAGGGGTTAAACCTTAACTTTTTGACGATTTTCGACCAGTTTTAACTTGTCAAAATAAGCTTAAAATATGAAAATATAGCCTAAATAATGCCTTAGATATTAATCTGAGCAGAAACTAGCGTATATTTAGTCATTTTTTTATTTTATTATTTTAGTCTTATTTAAGCAAAAATGGTCGAAAATCGTCAAAAAGTTAAGGTTAACCCCTTTACTTTTTGGCCAAATTTGGCCATTTTTGCCAAATTTTTGGATGTCAAAAAATGATTAAATATACGCTAGTTTCTGCTCAGATTAATATCTAAGGCATTATTTAGGCAATATTTTCATATTTTAAGCTTATTTTGACTAGTTAAAAATGGTCGAAAATCGTCAAAAAGTTAAGGTTAACCCCTTTACTTTTGGGCCAAATTTGGCCATTTTTGCCAAATTTTTGGATGTCAAAAAATGATTAAATATACGCTAGTTTCTCCTCAGATTAATATCTAAGGCATTATTTAGGCAATATTTTCATATTTTAAGCTTATTTTGACTAGTTAAAAATGGTCGAAAATTGTCAAAAAGTTAAGGTTAACCCCTTTACTTTTTGGCCAAATTTGGCCATTTTTGCCAACTTTTTGGATGTGAAAAAATGACTAAATTTACGCTAGTTTCTGCTCAGATTAATATCTAAGACATTATTTAGGCTATATTTTCATATTTTAAGCTTATTTTGACAAGTTAAAAATGGTCGAAAATCGTCAAAAAGTTAAGGTTAACCCCTTTACTTTTTGACCAAATTTGGCCATTTGTGCCAATTTTTTGGATGTCACAAAATGACTAAATTTACGCTAGTTTCTGCTCAGATTAATATCTAAGGCATTATTTAGGCTATATTTTCATATTTTAAGCTTATTTTGACTTGTTAAAAATGCTCGAAAATCGTCAAAAAGTTAACGTTAACCCCTTTACTTTTTGGCCAAATTTGGCCATTTTTGCCAATTTTTTGGATGTCAAAAAATGACTAAATTTACGCTATTTTCTGCTCATATTAATATCTAAGGCATTATTTAGGCTATATTTTCATATTTTAAGCTTATTTTGACTAGTTAAAAATGGTCGAAAATCGTCAAAAAGTTAACGTTAACCCCTTTACTTTTTGGCCAAATTTAGCCATTTTTGCCAATTTTTTGGATGTCAAAAAATGACTAAATTTACGCTAGTTTCTGCTCATATTAATATCTAAGGCATTATTTAGGCTATATTTTCATATTTTAAGCTTATTTTGACAAGTTAAAAATGGTCGAAAATCGTCATTTGGCCAAATTTGGTCATTTTTTGCCAAATTTTTGGATGTCAAAAAATGACTAAATTTACGCTAGTTTCTGCTCAGATTAATATCTAAGGCATTATTTAGGCTATATTTTCATATTTTAAGCTTATTTTGACAAGTTAAAAATGGTCGAAAATCGTCAAAAAGTTAAGGTTAACCCCTTTACTTTTTGGCCAAATTTGGCAATTTTTGCCAACTTTTTGGATGTCAAAAAATGATTAAATATACGCTAGTTTCTGCTCAGATTAATATCTAAGGCATTATTTAGGCAATATTTTCATATTTTAAGCTTATTTTGACTAGTTAAAAATGGTCGAAAATTGTCAAAAAGTTAAGGTTAACCCCTTTACTTTTTGGCCAAATTTGGATATTTTTGCCAACTTTTTGGATGTGAAAAAATGACTAAATTTACGCTAGTTTCTGCTCAGATTAATATCTAAGGCATTATTTAGGCTATATTTTCATATTTTAAGCTTATTTTGACAAGTTAAAAATGGTCGAAAATCGTCAAAAAGTTAAGGTTAACCCCTTTACTTTTTGGCCAAATTTGGCCATTTTTGCCAATTTTTTGGATGTCACAAAATGACTAAATTTACGCTAGTTTCTGCTCAGATTAATATCTAAGGCATTATTTAGGCTATATTTTCATATTTTAAGCTTATTTTGACTTGTTAAAAATGCTCGAAAATCGTCAAAAAGTTAACGTTAACCCCTTTACTTTTTGGCCAAATTTGGCCATTTTTGCCAATTTTTTGGATGTCAAAAAATGACTAAATTTACGCTATTTTCTGCTCATATTAATATCTAAGGCATTATTTAGGCTATATTTTCATATTTTAAGCTTATTTTGACTAGTTAAAAATGGTCGAAAATCGTCAAAAAGTTAACGTTAACCCCTTTACTTTTTGGCCAAATTTAGCCATTTTTGCCAATTTTTTGGATGTCAAAAAATGACTAAATTTACGCTAGTTTCTGCTCATATTAATATCTAAGGCATTATTTAGGCTATATTTTCATATTTTAAGCTTATTTTGACAAGTTAAAAATGGTCGAAAATCGTCATTTGGCCAAATTTGGTCATTTTTGCCAAATTTTTGGATGTCAAAAAATGACTAAATTTACGCTAGTTTCTGCTCAGATTAATATCTAAGGCATTATTTAGGCTATATTTTCATATTTTAAGCTTATTTTGACAAGTTAAAAATGGTCGAAAATCGTCAAAAAGTTAAGGTTAACCCCTTTACTTTTTGGCCAAATTTGGCAATTTTTGCCAACTTTTTGGATGTGAAAAAATGACTAAATTTACGCTAGTTTCTGCTCAGATTAATATCTAAGGCATTATTTAGGCTATATTTTCATATTTTAAGCTTATTTTGACAAGTTAAAAATGGTCGAAAATCGTCAAAAAGTTAAGGTTAACCCCTTTACTTTTTGACCAAATTTGGCCATTTGTGCCAATTTTTTGGATGTCACAAAATGACTAAATTTACGCTAGTTTCTGCTCAGATTAATATCTAAGGCATTATTTAGGCTATATTTTCATATTTTAAGCTTATTTTGACTTGTTAAAAATGCTCGAAAATCGTCAAAAAGTTAACGTTAACCCCTTTACTTTTTGGCCAAATTTGGCCATTTTTGCCAATTTTTTGGATGTCAAAAAATGACTAAATTTACGCTATTTTCTGCTCATATTAATATCTAAGGCATTATTTAGGCTATATTTTCATATTTTAAGCTTATTTTGACTAGTTAAAAATGGTCGAAAATCGTCAAAAAGTTAACGTTAACCCCTTTACTTTTTGGCCAAATTTAGCCATTTTTGCCAATTTTTTGGATGTCAAAAAATGACTAAATTTACGCTAGTTTCTGCTCATATTAATATCTAAGGCATTATTTAGGCTATATTTTCATATTTTAAGCTTATTTTGACAAGTTAAAAATGGTCGAAAATCGTCATTTGGCCAAATTTGGTCATTTTTGCCAAATTTTTGGATGTCAAAAAATGACTAAATTTACGCTAGTTTCTGCTCAGATTAATATCTAAGGCATTATTTAGGCTATATTTTCATATTTTAAGCTTATTTTGACAAGTTAAAAATGGTCGAAAATCGTCAAAAAGTTAAGGTTAACCCCTTTACTTTTTGGCCAAATTTGGCAATTTTTGCCAACTTTTTGGATGTCAAAAAATGATTAAATATACGCTAGTTTCTGCTCAGATTAATATCTAAGGCATTATTTAGGCAATATTTTCATATTTTAAGCTTATTTTGACTAGTTAAAAATGGTCGAAAATTGTCAAAAAGTTAAGGTTAACCCCTTTACTTTTTGGCCAAATTTGGATATTTTTGCCAACTTTTTGGATGTGAAAAAATGACTAAATTTACGCTAGTTTCTGCTCAGATTAATATCTAAGGCATTATTTAGGCTATATTTTCATATTTTAAGCTTATTTTGACAAGTTAAAAATGGTCGAAAATCGTCAAAAAGTTAAGGTTAACCCCTTTACTTTTTGGCCAAATTTGGCCATTTTTGCCAATTTTTTGGATGTCACAAAATGACTAAATTTACGCTAGTTTCTGCTCAGATTAATATCTAAGGCATTATTTAGGCTATATTTTCATATTTTAAGCTTATTTTGACTTGTTAAAAATGCTCGAAAATCGTCAAAAAGTTAACGTTAACCCCTTTACTTTTTGGCCAAATTTGGCCATTTTTGCCAATTTTTTGGATGTCAAAAAATGACTAAATTTACGCTATTTTCTGCTCATATTAATATCTAAGGCATTATTTAGGCTATATTTTCATATTTTAAGCTTATTTTGACTAGTTAAAAATGGTCGAAAATCGTCAAAAAGTTAACGTTAACCCCTTTACTTTTTGGCCAAATTTAGCCATTTTTGCCAATTTTTTGGATGTCAAAAAATGACTAAATTTACGCTAGTTTCTGCTCATATTAATATCTAAGGCATTATTTAGGCTATATTTTCATATTTTAAGCTTATTTTGACAAGTTAAAAATGGTCGAAAATCGTCATTTGGCCAAATTTGGTCATTTTTGCCAAATTTTTGGATGTCAAAAAATGACTAAATTTACGCTAGTTTCTGCTCAGATTAATATCTAAGGCATTATTTAGGCTATATTTTCATATTTTAAGCTTATTTTGACAAGTTAAAAATGGTCGAAAATCGTCAAAAAGTTAAGGTTAACCCCTTTACTTTTTGGCCAAATTTGGCAATTTTTGCCAACTTTTTGGATGTGAAAAAATGACTAAATTTACGCTAGTTTCTGCTCAGATTAATATCTAAGGCATTATTTAGGCTATATTTTCATATTTTAAGCTTATCTTGACAAGTTAAAAATGGTCGAAAATCGTCAAAAAGTTAAGGTTAACCCCTTTACTTTTTGGCCAAATTTGGCCATTTTTGCCAAATCTGAGCAGAAACTAGCGTAAATTTAGTCATTTTTTGACATCCAAAAAATTGGCAAAAATGGCCAAATTTGGCCAAAAAGTAAAGGGGTTAACCTTAACTTTTTGACGATTTTCGACCACTTTTAACTTGTCAAAATAAGCTTAAAATATGAAAATATAGCCTAAATAATGCCTTAGGTATTAATCTGAGCAGAAACTAGCGTAAATTTAGTCATTTTTTGACATCCAAAAAATTGGCAAAAATTGCCAAATTTGGCCAAAAAGTAAAGGGGTTAACCTTAACTTTTTGACGATTTTCGACCATTTTTAACTTGTCAAAATAAGCTTAAAATATGAAAATATAGCCTAAATAATGCCTTAGGTATTAATCTGAGCAGAAACTAGCGTAAATTTAGTCATTTTTTGACATCCAAAAAATTGGCAAAAATGGCCAAATTTGGCCAAAAAGTAAAGGGGTTAACACCTTAACTTTTTGACGATTTTCGACCACTTTTAACTTGTCAAAATAAGCTTAAAATATGAAAATATAGCCTAAATAATGCCTTAGGTATTAATCTGAGCAGAAACTAGCGTAAATTTAGTCATTTTTTGACATCCAAAAAATTGGCAAAAATGGCCAAATTTGGCCAAAAAGTAAAGGGGTTAACACCTTAACTTTTTGACGATTTTTGACCACTTTTAACTTGTCAAAATAAGCTTAAAATATAGCCTAAATAATAGGTATTAATCTGAGCAGAAACTAGCGTAAATGTAGTCATTTTTTGACATCAAAAAAATTGGCAAAAATGGCGAAATTTGGCCAAAAAGTAAAGGGGTTAACCTTAACTTTTTGACGATTTTCGACCACTTTTAACTTGTCAAAATAAGCTTAAAATATGAAAATATAGCCTAAATAATGCCTTAGGTATTAATCTGAGCAGAAACTAGCGTAAATTTAGTCATTTTTTGACATCCAAAAAATTGGCAAAAATGGCCAAATTTGGCCAAAAAGTAAAGGGGTTAACCTTAACTTTTTGACGATTTTCGACCACTTTTAACTTGTCAAAATAAGCTTAAAATATGAAAATATAGCCTAAATAATGCCTTAGGTATTAATCTGAGCAGAAACTAGCGTAAATTTAGTCATTTTTTGATATCCAAAAAATTGGCAAAAATGGCCAAATTTGGCCAAAAAGTAAAGGGGTTAACCTTAACTTTTTGACGATTTTCGACCACTTTTAACTTGTCAAAATAAGCTTAAAATATGAAAATATAGCCTAAATAATGCCTTAGGTATTAATCTGAGCAGAAACTAGCGTAAATTTAGTCATTTTTTGACATCCAAAAAATTGGCAAAAATGGCCAAATTTGGCCAAAAAGTAAAGGGGTTAAACTTTTTGACGATTTTCGACCATTTTTAACTTGTCAAAATAAGCTTAAAATATGAAAATATAGCCTAAATAATGCCTTAGGTATTAATCTGAGCATAAACTAGCGTAAATTTAGTCATTTTTTGACATCCAAAAAATAGGCAAAAATGGCCAAATTTGGCCAAAAAGTAAAGGGGTTAACCTTAACTTTTTGACGATTTTCGACCACTTTTAACTTGTCAAAATAAGCTTAAAATATGAAAATATAGCCTAAATAATGCCTTAGGTATTAATCTGAGCAGAAACTAGCGTAAATTTAGTCATTTTTTGACATCCAAAAAATTGACAAAAATGGCCAAATTTGGCCAAAAAGTAAAGGGGTTAACCTTAATTTTTGACGATTTTCGACCACTTTTAACTTGTCAAAATAAGCTTAAAATATGAAAATATAGCCTAAATAATGCCTTAGGTATTAATCTGAGCAGAAACTAGCGTAAATTTAGTCATTTTTTGACATCCAAAAAATTGGCAAAAATGGCCAAATTTGGCCAAAAAGTAAAGGGGTTAACCTTAACTTTTTGACGATTTTCGACCACTTTTAACTTGTCAAAATAAGCTTAAAATATGAAAATATAGCCTAAATAATGCCTTAGGTATTAATCTGAGCAGAAACTAGCGTAAATTTAGTCATTTTTTGACATCCAAAAAATTGGCAAAAATGGCCAAATTTGGCCATAAAGTAAAGGGGTTAACCTTAACTTTTTGACGATTTTCGACCACTTTTAACTTGTCAAAATAAGCTTAAAATATGAAAATATAGCCTAAATAATGCCTTAGATATTAATCTGAGCAGAAACTAGCGTAAATTTAGTCATTTTTTGACATCCAAAAAATTGGCAAAAATGGCCAAATTTGGCCAAAAAGTAAAGGGGTTAATCTTAACTTTTTGACGATTTTCGACCATTTTTAACTTGTCAAAATAAGCTTAAAATATGAAAATATAGCCTAAATAATGCCTTAGGTATTAATCTGAGCAGAAACTAGCGTAAATTTAGTCATTTTTTGACATCCAAAAAATTGGCAAAAATGGCCAAATTTTGCCAAAAAGTAAAGGGGTTAACCTTAACTTTTTGACGATTTTCGACCACTTTTAACTTGTCAAAATAAGCTTAAAATATGAAAATATAGCCTAAATAATGCCTTAGGTATTAATCTGAGCAGAAACTAGCGTAAATTTAGTCATTTTTTGACATCCAAAAAATTGGCAAAAATGGCCAAATTTGACCAAAAAGTAAAGGGGTTAACCTTAACTTTTTGACGATTTTCGACCACTTTTAACTTGTCAAAATAAGCTTAAAATATGAAAATATAGCCTAAATAATGCCTTAGGTATTAATCTGAGCAGAAACTAGCGTAAATTTAGTAATTTTTTCGACATTCAAAAAATTGCCAAAAATGGCCAAATTTGGCCAAAAAGTAAAGGGGTTAACCTTAACTTTTTGACGATTTTCGACCATTTTTAACTTGTCAAAATAAGCTTAAAATATGAAAATATAGCCTAAATAATGCCTTAGGTATTAATCTGAGCAGAAACTAGCGTAAATTTAGTCATTTTTTGACATCCAAAAAATTGACAAAAATGGCCAAATTTGGCCAAAAAGTAAAGGGGTTAACCTTAACTTTTTGACGATTTTCGACCACTTTTAACTTGTCAAAATAAGCTTAAAATATGAAAATATAGCCTAAATAATGCCTTAGATATTAATCTGAGCAGAAACTAGCGTAAATTTAGTCATTTTTTGACATCCAAAAAATTGGCAAAAATGGCCAAATTTGGCCAAAAAGTAAAGGGGTTAACCTTAACTTTTTGACGATTTTCGACCATTTTTAACTTGTCAAAATAAGCTTAAAATATGAAAATATAGCCTTAATAATGACTTAGGTATTAATCTGAGCAGAAACTAGCGTAAATTTAGTCATTTTTTGACATCCAAAAATTGGCAAAAATGGCCAAATTTGGCCAAAAAGTAAAGGGGTTAACCTTAACTTTTTGACGATTTTCGACCATTTTTAACTTGTCAAAATAAGCTTAAAATATGAAAATATAGCCTAAATAATGCCTTAGGTATTAATCTGAGCAGAAACTAGCGTAAATTTAGTCATTTTTTGACATCCAAAAAATTGGCAAAAATGGCCAAATTTGGCCAAAAAGTAAAGGGGTTAACCTTAACTTTTTGACGATTTTCGACCACTTTTAACTTGTCAAAATAAGCTTAAAATATGAAAATATAGCCTAAATAATGCCTTAGGTATTAATCTGAGCAGAAACTAGCGTAAATTTAGTCATTTTTTGACATCCAAAAAATAGGCAAAAATGGCCAAATTTGGCCAAAAAGTAAAGGGGTTAACCTTAACTTTTTGACGATTTTCGACCACTTTTAACTTGTCAAAATAAGCTTAAAATATGAAAATATAGCCTAAATAATGCCTTAGGTATTAATCTGAGCAGAAACTAGCGTAAATTTAGTCATTTTTTGACATCCAAAAAATTGACAAAAATGGCCAAATTTGGCCAAAAAGTAAAGGGGTTAACCTTAATTTTTGACGATTTTCGACCACTTTTAACTTGTCAAAATAAGCTTAAAATATCAAAATATAGCCTAAATAATGCCTTAGGTATTAATCTGAGCAGAAACTAGCGTAAATTTAGTCATTTTTTGACATCCAAAAAATTGGCAAAAATGGCCAAATTTGGCCAAAAAGTAAAGGGGTTAACCTTAACTTTTTGACGATTTTCGACCACTTTTAACTTGTCAAAATAAGCTTAAAATATGAAAATATAGCCTAAATAATGCCTTAGGTATTAATCTGAGCAGAAACTAGCGTAAATTTAGTCATTTTTTGACATCCAAAAAATTGGCAAAAATGGCCAAATTTGGCCAAAAAGTAAAGGGGTTAAACTTTTTGACGATTTTCGACCATTTTTAACTTGTCAAAATAAGCTTAAAATATGAAAATATAGCCTAAATAATGCCTTAGGTATTAATCTGAGCATAAACTAGCGTAAATTTAGTCATTTTTTGACATCCAAAAAATAGGCAAAAATGGCCAAATTTGGCCAAAAAGTAAAGGGGTTAACCTTAACTTTTTGACGATTTTCGACCACTTTTAACTTGTCAAAATAAGCTTAAAATATGAAAATATAGCCTAAATAATGCCTTAGGTATTAATCTGAGCAGAAACTAGCGTAAATTTAGTCATTTTTTGACATCCAAAAAATTGACAAAAATGGCCAAATTTGGCCAAAAAGTAAAGGGGTTAACCTTAATTTTTGACGATTTTCGACCACTTTTAACTTGTCAAAATAAGCTTAAAATATGAAAATATAGCCTAAATAATGCCTTAGGTATTAATCTGAGCAGAAACTAGCGTAAATTTAGTCATTTTTTGACATCCAAAAAATTGGCAAAAATGGCCAAATTTGGCCAAAAAGTAAAGGGGTTAACCTTAACTTTTTGACGATTTTCGACCACTTTTAACTTGTCAAAATAAGCTTAAAATATGAAAATATAGCCTAAATAATGCCTTAGGTATTAATCTGAGCAGAAACTAGCGTAAATTTAGTCATTTTTTGACATCCAAAAAATTGGCAAAAATGGCCAAATTTGGCCATAAAGTAAAGGGGTTAACCTTAACTTTTTGACGATTTTCGACCACTTTTAACTTGTCAAAATAAGCTTAAAATATGAAAATATAGCCTAAATAATGCCTTAGATATTAATCTGAGCAGAAACTAGCGTAAATTTAGTCATTTTTTGACATCCAAAAAATTGGCAAAAATGGCCAAATTTGGCCAAAAAGTAAAGGGGTTAATCTTAACTTTTTGACGATTTTCGACCATTTTTAACTTGTCAAAATAAGCTTAAAATATGAAAATATAGCCTAAATAATGCCTTAGGTATTAATCTGAGCAGAAACTAGCGTAAATTTAGTCATTTTTTGACATCCAAAAAATTGGCAAAAATGGCCAAATTTTGCCAAAAAGTAAAGGGGTTAACCTTAACTTTTTGACGATTTTCGACCATTTTTAACTTGTCAAAATAAGCTTAAAATATGAAAATATAGCCTAAATAATGCCTTAGGTATTAATCTGAGCAGAAACTAGCGTAAATTTAGTCATTTTTTGACATCCAAAAAATTGGCAAAAATGGCCAAATTTGGCCAAAAAGTAAAGGGGTTAACCTTAACTTTTTGACGATTTTCGACCACTTTTAACTTGTCAAAATAAGCTTAAAATATGAAAATATAGCCTAAATAATGCCTTAGGTATTAATCTGAGCAGAAACTAGCGTAAATTTAGTCATTTTTTGACATCCAAAAAATTGGCAAAAATGGCCAAATTTGGCCAAAAAGTAAAGGGGTTAACCTTAACTTTTTGACGATTTTCGACCACTTTTAACTTGTCAAAATAAGCTTAAAATATGAAAATATAGCCTAAATAATGCCTTAGGTATTAATCTGAGCAGAAACTAGCGTAAATTTAGTCATTTTTTGACATCCAAAAAATTGGCAAAAATGGCCAAATTTGACCAAAAAGTAAAGGGGTTAACCTTAACTTTTTGACGATTTTCGACCACTTTTAACTTGTCAAAATAAGCTTAAAATATGAAAATATAGCCTAAATAATGCCTTAGGTATTAATCTGAGCAGAAACTAGCGTAAATTTAGTCATTTTTTGACATCCAAAAAATTGGCAAAAATGGCCAAATTTGGCCAAAAAGTAAAGGGGTTAACCTTAACTTTTTGACGATTTTCGACCATTTTTAACTTGTCAAAATAAGCTTAAAATATGAAAATATAGCCTTAATAATGACTTAGGTATTAATCTGAGCAGAAACTAGCGTAAATTTAGTCATTTTTTGACATCCAAAAATTGGCAAAAATGGCCAAATTTGGCCAAAAAGTAAAGGGGTTAACCTTAACTTTTTGACGATTTTCGACCATTTTTAACTTGTCAAAATAAGCTTAAAATATGAAAATATAGCCTAAATAATGCCTTAGGTATTAATCTGAGCAGAAACTAGCGTAAATTTAGTCATTTTTTGACATCCAAAAAATAGGCAAAAATGGCCAAATTTGGCCAAAAAGTAAAGGGGTTAACCTTAACTTTTTGACGATTTTCGACCACTTTTAACTTGTCAAAATAAGCTTAAAATATGAAAATATAGCCTAAATAATGCCTTAGGTATTAATCTGAGCAGAAACTAGCGTAAATTTAGTCATTTTTTGACATCCAAAAAATTGGCAAAAATGGCCAAATTTGGCCAAAAAGTAAAGGGGTTAACCTTAACTTTTTGACGATTTTCGACCACTTTTAACTTGTCAAAATAAGCTTAAAATATGAAAATATAGCCTAAATAATGCCTTAGGTATTAATCTGAGCAGAAACTAGCGTAAATGTAGTCATTTTTTGACATCCAAAAAATTGGCAAAAATGGCCAAATTTGGCCAAAAAGTAAAGGGGTTAACCTTAACTTTTTGACGATTTTCGACCACTTTTAACTTGTCAAAATAAGCTTAAAATATGAAAATATAGCCTAAATAATGCCTTAGGTATTAATCTGAGCAGAAACTAGCGTAAATTTAGTCATTTTTTGACATCCAAAAAATAGGCAAAAATGGCCAAATTTGGCCAAAAAGTAAAGGGGTTAACCTTAACTTTTTGACGATTTTCGACCACTTTTAACTTGTCAAAATAAGCTTAAAATATGAAAATATAGCCTAAATAATGCCTTAGGTATTAATCTGAGCAGAAACTAGCGTAAATTTAGTCATTTTTTGACATCCAAAAAATTGGCAAAAATGGCCAAATTTGGCCAAAAAGTAAAGGGGTTAACCTTAACTTTTTGACGATTTTCGACCACTTTTAACTTGTCAAAATAAGCTTAAAATATGAAAATATAGCCTAAATAATGCCTTAGGTATTAATCTGAGCAGAAACTAGCGTAAATGTAGTCATTTTTTGACATCCAAAAAATTGGCAAAAATGGCCAAATTTGGCCAAAAAGTAAAGGGGTTAACCTTAACTTTTTGACGATTTTCGACCACTTTTAACTTGTCAAAATAAGCTTAAAATATGAAAATATAGCCTAAATAATGCCTTAGGTATTAATCTGAGCAGAAACTAGCGTAAATTTAGTCATTTTTTGACATCCAAAAAATTGACAAAAATGGCCAAATTTGGCCAAAAAGTAAAGGGGTTAACCTTAATTTTTGACGATTTTCGACCACTTTTAACTTGTCAAAATAAGCTTAAAATATGAAAATATAGCCTAAATAATGCCTTAGGTATTAATCTGAGCAGAAACTAGCGTAAATTTAGTCATTTTTTGACATCCAAAAAATTGGCAAAAATGGCCAAATTTGGCCAAAAAGTAAAGGGGTTAACCTTAACTTTTTGACGATTTTCGACCACTTTTAACTTGTCAAAATAAGCTTAAAATATGAACATATAGCCTAAATAATGCCTTAGGTATTAATCTGAGCAGAAACTAGCGTAAATTTAGTCATTTTTTGACATCCAAAAAATTGGCAAAAATGGCCAAATTTGGCCAAAAAGTAAAGGGGTTAACCTTAACTTTTTGACGATTTTCGACCACTTTTAACTTGTCAAAATAAGCTTAAAATATGAAAATATAGCCTAAATAATGCCTTAGGTATTAATCTGAGCAGAAACTAGCGTAAATGTAGTCATTTTTTGACATCCAAAAAATTGGCAAAAATGGCCAAATTTGGCCAAAAAGTAAAGGGGTTAACCTTAACTTTTTGACGATTTTCGACCACTTTTAACTTGTCAAAATAAGCTTAAAATATGAAAATATAGCCTAAATAATGCCTTAGGTATTAATCTGAGCAGAAACTAGCGTAAATTTAGTCATTTTTTGACATCCAAAAAATTGACAAAAATGGCCAAATTTGGCCAAAAAGTAAAGGGGTTAACCTTAATTTTTGACGATTTTCGACCACTTTTAACTTGTCAAAATAAGCTTAAAATATGAAAATATAGCCTAAATAATGCCTTAGGTATTAATCTGAGCAGAAACTAGCGTAAATTTAGTCATTTTTTGACATCCAAAAAATTGGCAAAAATGGCCAAATTTGGCCAAAAAGTAAAGGGGTTAACCTTAACTTTTTGACGATTTTCGACCACTTTTAACTTGTCAAAATAAGCTTAAAATATGAAAATATAGCCTAAATAATGCCTTAGGTATTAATCTGAGCAGAAACTAGCGTAAATGTAGTCATTTTTTGACATCCAAAAAATTGGCAAAAATGGCCAAATTTGGCCAAAAAGTAAAGGGGTTAACCTTAACTTTTTGACGATTTTCGACCACTTTTAACTTGTCAAAATAAGCTTAAAATATGAAAATATAGCCTAAATAATGCCTTAGGTATTAATCTGAGCAGAAACTAGCGTAAATTTAGTCATTTTTTGACATCCAAAAAATTGGCAAAAATGGCCAAATTTGGCCTAAAAGTAAAGGGGTTAACCTTAACTTTTTGACGATTTTCGACCACTTTTAACTTGTCAAAATAAGCTTAAAATATGAAAATATAGCCTAAATAATGCCTTAGGTATTAATCTGAGCAGAAACTAGCGAAAATTTAGTCATTTTTTGACATCCAAAAAATTGGCAAAAATGGCCAAATTTGGCCAAAAAGTAAAGGGGTTAACCTTAACTTTTTGACGATTTTCGACCATTTTTAACTTGTCAAAATAAGCTTAAAATATGAAAATATAGCCTTAATAATGACTTAGGTATTAATCTGAGCAGAAACTAGCGTAAATTTAGTCATTTTTTGACATCCAAAAATTGGCAAAAATGGCCAAATTTGGCCAAAAAGTAAAGGGGTTAACCTTAACTTTTTGACGATTTTCGACCATTTTTAACTTGTCAAAATAAGCTTAAAATATGAAAATATAGCCTAAATAATGCCTTAGGTATTAATCTGAGCAGAAACTAGCGTAAATTTAGTCATTTTTTGACATCCAAAAAATAGGCAAAAATGGCCAAATTTGGCCAAAAAGTAAAGGGGTTAACCTTAACTTTTTGACGATTTTCGACCACTTTTAACTTGTCAAAATAAGCTTAAAATATGAAAATATAGCCTAAATAATGCCTTAGGTATTAATCTGAGCAGAAACTAGCGTAAATTTAGTCATTTTTTGACATCCAAAAAATTGGCAAAAATGGCCAAATTTGGCCAAAAAGTAAAGGGGTTAACCTTAACTTTTTGACGATTTTCGACCACTTTTAACTTGTCAAAATAAGCTTAAAATATGAAAATATAGCCTAAATAATGCCTTAGGTATTAATCTGAGCAGAAACTAGCGTAAATTTAGTCATTGTTTTCGACATTCAAAAAATTGTCAAAAATGGCCAAATTTGGCCAAAAAGTAAAGGGGTTAACCTTAACTTTTTGACGATTTTCGACCATTTTTAACTTATCAAAACAAGCTTAAAATATGAAAATGTAGCCTAAATAATGCCTTACGTATTAATCTGAGCAGAAACTAGCGTAAATTTAGTCATTTTTTGACATCCAAAAAATTGGCAAAAATGGCCAAATTTGGCCAAAAAGTAAAGGGGTTAACCTTAACTTTTTGACGATTTTCGACCACTTTTAACTTGTCAAAATAAGCTTAAAATATGAAAATATAGCCTAAATAATGCCTTAGGTATTAATCTGAGCAGAAACTAGCGTAAATTTAGTCATTTTTTGACATCCAAAAAATTGGCAAAAATGGCCAAATTTGGCCAAAAAGTAAAGGGGTTAACCTTAACTTTTTGACGATTTTCGACCACTTTTAACTTGTCAAAATAAGCTTAAAATATGAAAATATAGCCTAAATAATGCCTTAGGTATTAATCTGAGCAGAAACTAGCGTAAATTTAGTCATTTTTTGACATCCAAAAAATAGGCAAAAATGGCCAAATTTGGCCAAAAAGTAAAGGGGTTAACCTTAACTTTTTGACGATTTTCGACCACTTTTAACTTGTCAAAATAAGCTGAAAATATGAAAATATAGCCTAAATAATGCCTTAGGTATTAATCTGAGCAGAAACTAGCGTAAATTTAGTCATTGTTTTCGACATTCAAAAAATTGGCAAAAATGGCCAAATTTGGCCAAAAAGTAAAGGGGTTAACCTTAACTTTTTGACGATTTTCGACCATTTTTAACTTGTCAAAACAAGCTTAAAATATGAAAATGTAGCCTAAATAATGCCTTACGTATTAATCTGAGCAGAAACTAGCGTAAATTTAGTCATTTTTTGACATCCAAAAAATTGGCAAAAATGGCCAAATTTGGCCAAAAAGTAAAGGGGTTAACCTTAACTTTTTGACGATTTTCGACCACTTTTAACTTGTCAAAATAAGCTTAAAATATGAAAATATAGCCTAAATAATGCCTTAGGTATTAATCTGAGCAGAAACTAGCGTAAATTTAGTCATTTTTTTCGACATTCAAAAAATTGGCAAAAATGGCCAAATTTGGCCAAAAAGTAAAGGGGTTAACCTTAACTTTTTGACGATTTTCGACCATTTTTAACTTGTCAAAACAAGCTTAAAATATGAAAATGTAGCCTAAATAATGCCTTACGTATTAATCTGAGCAGAAACTAGCGTAAATTTAGTCATTTTTTGACATCCAAAAAATTGGCAAAAATGGCCAAATTTGGCCAAAAAGTAAAGGGGTTAACCTTAACTTTTTGACGATTTTCGACCACTTTTAACTTGTCAAAATAAGCTTAAAATATGAAAATATAGCCTAAATAATGCCTTAGGTATTAATCTGAGCAGAAACTAGCGTAAATTTAGTCATTTTTTGACATCCAAAAAATTGGCCAAATTTGGCCAAAAAGTAAAGGGGTTAACCTTAACTTTTTGACGATTTTCGACCACTTTTAACTTGTCAAAATAAGCTTAAAATATGAAAATATAGCCTAAATAATGCCTTAGGTATTAATCTGAGCAGAAACTAGCGTAAATTTAGTCATTTTTTGACATCCAAGAAATTGGCAAAAATGGCCAAATTTGGCCAAAAAGTAAAGGGGTTAACCTTAACTTTTTGACGATTTTCGACCACTTTTAACTTGTCAAAATAAGCTTAAAATATGAAAATATAGCCTAAATAATGCCTTAGGTATTAATCTGAGCAGAAACTAGCGTAAATTTAGTCATTTTTTGACATCCAAAAAATTGGCAAAAATGGCCAAATTTGGCCAAAAAGTAAAGGGGTTAACCTTAACTTTTTGACGATTTTCGACCACTTTTAACTTGTCAAAATAAGCTTAAAATATGAAAATATAGCCTAAATAATGCCTTAGGTATTAATCTGAGCAGAAACTAGCGTAAATTTAGTCATTTTTTGACATCCAAAAAATTGGCAAAAATGGCCAAATTTGGCCAAAAAGTAAAGGGGTTAACCTTAACTTTTTGACGATTTTCGACCACTTTTAACTTGTCAAAATAAGCTGAAAATATGAAAATAGAGCCTAAATAATGCCTTAGAAGAGAAATTTCATTTTATTACCTCTTTTGTCCCTTTGCAGATTATCATCTTCCAATGAGGTCAAAGATGCTTCTTGTTTATAATTTTCTTGTTCATCATTTTTCAACTTTTCTTTTCCTTGATACAATTACATATACCATGATAACATTTGTAAGAAATACCCTTAATGATTACTAAAATTTATTTTTAAATTACCCTGTTTAATGTTAAAGAGATACTCCAGCCAAAATACAAATATAGTTCATATGAAAGATCTTACTGACTTTATTTTACTTCCAAAGTTTCAACATTCCTATCAATTTAGTTAAG
This sequence comes from Chrysogorgia sp. JL179-B06, assembly GCA_035772405.1. Lineage (NCBI taxonomy): Eukaryota > Metazoa > Cnidaria > Anthozoa > Scleralcyonacea > Chrysogorgiidae > Chrysogorgia > Chrysogorgia sp. JL179-B06. The sequence continues at coordinate 777,299 of JAYKKM010000496.1, read as the reverse complement.
AAGATATGGCTAGTTGAAGTTGAAAATTGGAGGATTTTGACACCATATTGCTTTTGAAAATATGACGTCATTGAGTGCTTCTTTATCGGCAGTGGAGTTGTCTTGATGGCGATCACATAGTGATAGCTGTTGTGAATGCTCTTTGGACGAAAAATAGTCAAAATAAACTATTTAGTTCCTCATGCAGGAAAGTAGAGGAGCTTCTTAGGCATAATACGAGATAGAATCACTCAGTGACGTCATATTTGAGAAACAAATATGGCGTCGAAATTGGACAAACTCTCCAACTTCAACTAGCCATATCTTCTTAAGTAAATTGATAGGAATGCTGAAACATTGGAAATAAACTAAAGTCAGTAAGATCTTTCATATGAACTACATTTGTATTTTGGATGGAGTATCCCTTTAAATGACCCTGTTAATTGTTACACTGAAGATGATTATGAAACTTACTAAAATTGTAAAGCTATTTAAAATTCAACTCGAATAATCTAATAAGGTTAGTGTACTGCAGAAATAGTGAGTGGAAGGTCTCACGTTCCAGCAAAGATCCTTCTTCGCTTCACTGTTTCACTCTCTGATGAAGGGCCTTCCCTCGAAACGACAGACCTCCTACACACTATTACGGTAGTACACCAACCTTTTAGATTATTTTCGAGTTGTATTTCCACACTACCTACACAGTACAACACTTTTGTTTTAAAGTCACGTGTACTGGACCATAAACAATATGAAATATAACCTTAATATATTGAACAAAAAAGCTAAACACCTCGAGAAATTTTTAACATGTCTTTACGCAAAGAATAACAATGAAAAATAAGTCATTTGAACTATTGTTTGGTTATATAATAAATCTCAATTACATAAATAGAACAGAACAGAACAGCAGAAACGAAAATGGACGAATGCTTTGCTTCTTATACACATACTTTGTTACTATTCGTATTTCGATGAAGCTATAGTTAAGTCGGGCTTCGGCCAGCAAATCGAGCAAAACATCTCGAGCAAAACTCTAATTGTCCTAATTGTTAAATAGTATACGTTGTAACCACGAATCAAGAAATAGTAAGTTGAAAAAGAGTTAATATAATTTTCAATTACTGTCAAATTGATTTTATACTGAAAGATATAACTGAGGCCGTCGAAACGTCAGTCACCAATAATAGTCTTTCTCAAGACTACAACAACCTGGACGATCAACTTCACACATATCTAATAATACTCCTAGGTTCAAACCATTCACTTTGTAAGAGTGTAACTCAAATGTCAAAGATAATACTATAGCTTGTCCTGCATTGAAAGATAACTTACACAGCTTATACTGCAAAACAACGTGATACTTACGTGCGAATGTCCATGATTTCTTCACATTATATCCATACTTTATATTCCCGTTGTTCTTGATCAAATGTTGGACGACAGGTTGCGTTGAGACAGAGTACTGAATTGCCAAAATCCCGTAAAGAATGGCATAAAACCAACTACACATAGTTTATTTTCCAGCATGTCAATTTCTGTGTGTGAGAAACGCACTTCTGCGGCAAGATTTCACGTCGAAATAACGAGCCATATTGTCGAATTTATGCCATTATTAGTACAGACCAAAACCTTTGAATTAAGCTAGCTATTTATAATTAAAAGGAAGCTGGGAACAATGACTGATCAATTTGTTTTCCTTTAATTGTTTATCTTAACTTAGCTGTAAGATATAAACACCAGTAAAACCAGAAAAAATAAACAGAGATCACCACTTTATATATTTTTCATTCTTCCACAAACAACAAGATTAAAGATATTTTTATTTCATATTTAATACGAATTGAGCACACACGAATCATATAATTAAGTTAAAGTTAAATCAGAATATCCAATTACATTTTGTTGGCTGATATGAAATAATTTATAAATATTGACTTAAAACGACTGGTGGTGTGTTTTAAGCTCGAAAAACACTAATGTGGTTTTCGTCTTGTTATTTGAAGTTAGCTAGGGATAATTTGAATATAGTTATAATTCTAATAAACACTTTTTAAGATTTTTTTTTAAGATTAAAAAAGTAAAATTAATAGTTTTGGAACAATATGATGTAACTATAAATCAAATATCTAAAAAGGCTGGTGTACTGCTGAAATAGCGTGTAAGTAGTATAACGTTGCACTCTCTGACGAAGGGCCTTCTCTCCAAACGTTAGACTACTCACACGCTATTTCGGCAGTACACCAACCTTTTTAGATATTTGATTTGTATTTCTACACTGCCTACGCTGCAGTACAACATGTTTTATTACTCATTTTGATGTAACTATACGAGGGTGGTGCTGCACTGGATGATTTTTTACGACGTTATGTTTAGTGCAACATTCTTACGTTACAACCTCGTGTCATGTACCACGGCGCGCGCGCAACGATTTTTAGCGCAATTTTACATTCGGTAAGAAGTTGCGTGTTTTTATCTCAAATATTGCGCGAAAAATCATCGCGTCGAACATCAACAGTTTCAATAAAATGTGACAAAAAAGACAGGAAAAGTTAGAAATACTCATAGCGTTTTATTTAACCTTCATTCTTCTATTTTTGAATATGTATTTACGACAACCACTTTAGATCTTTTTTGACCAAACATTCTAAGCACACAATTAAATAAGAATAAAGCTGTAACGACTTACTTAAAGTATTTTATGTAGCGAAAAATTTAATTTGAAATAAACTCTCTTACTTGAAAGAACTAGAGAAATTATAATGATTGACGTTTACAATTCTTCCATATCTCACTTTGTTCTTGAGATATTAAGATTTGTTTGATATGTATAAATGACATCACTTTGACATCATACTGCATAATGACTTATTGAAAAAGCCTGTATGTCTTTGGGATTATGTAACGAAATTATGAAAGTGTACATGTGTGTGTGTGTCCCATGATACTAAACACACGAAGTTATGTTTCGAGTGATTTGATAATCTCAAAGATATACAGGTTTTTTCAGTAAGTTATTATGCAATGTGATGTGACACTCGAGAACAAAGTGAGATATGGAAGAGTTGTAAACACCAATCTTTATAATTTTTATAGTTCTTTCAAGTAAGAGAGTTTATTTCAAACTGAATTTTTCACTGCATACTTATATTCATTTAGTAACCAGCACTTCATGAATATTAAACTTATTCTTTCTTTTGCAATGCTTTGGCGATATCGTGAGCTCTTTTTCACAAACGTGACATTTACCAAAGTATAATTCACAACAACGAAAGCTCAGCGAAGATGAGAAATTGCATTTTTCCCCATTAAAAGTTTTGTAATGCAGATCTGAGCTTTATTTTGGTTCATTGCATAGCTCTAGCGGTGGTCTTGATTATTGAAACGTTTCACACTTGTAGCATTTGTATATCTAGAGAAATTGTGTTTGTGATATAAAGCGACAGATTTTATGAAACACGATTTCTCCACTCAGGTAAACTTTGAGGGTATAAAACGTTTCAGTAAACAAGACCACCACTAGAACTATGCAATGAACCACGATGAAGCTCAGATCTGCATTACAAACATTTCTCATGATATAGACTATCGAGTCACCTTAAAAAATAAAACATCCAAGTACATACTGTAAAAGTTCTTGCTCATCAAATTCCAACCATCGTCTCAAGTTTTAAAAGCTCCAGTGTTTCATTAATAAAATCTAAAATCTTGAACAAACTATTTTAAGGTTTATAAATGTTAAATTTCTTTACCATTTCAGTCTCTTCACAACTACAAACGTAACGGCAGTTCGTTTTGGAGTTATCGTCACAGACATTTCGACACGAGCATTGTTTGGTGTCAGAGATGGGTGCTTGACTTGTTGAGCAGCAAGAAGCTGGACAAGTTGGAGGACATGGTTGGTAGGTACACCATGTTGGACAAGCTACATAAGACGAAAGAAAATCAATGTAAAAGACTAAAAGGTTGCATGTGTGAAGATCGTCCAGGTTGTTGTAGTCTTGAGAAAGACTATTGTTGGTGACTGACGTTTCGACGGCCTCAGCGGTGGTCATCTTCAGAGTCAAGATAGTCTTTCTCAAGACTAGAACAACCTGGACGATCAACTTCACACATCTAATGATACTCCTAGGTTCAAACCATTTACAGTAAAAGGTTGGGTAAAAGGAAAACTAGAAACAAATAAACGGCCAAACATAAGAAACGAGCGGTGCAGGAATTGGAAGGAAGGAACGGATGGGTGTGCGATAATTGAACAGACGCCACTTCAAATGAGAGGTGATCACTGATCTCCAAAATAGGACTGCATTGAGCTTTCTATTGTATCTGATGAGCTGATTTTGAAGCTTGCATATTTGCATAATGTAAATTTTACGGGAGATCATGATCTGAGTTTGCAAGCAAATTAAACTGTGACGCTCGCGAAATAGGTTTAGTGTCTGGCCAATATAGTTTATTTGTTAACATTAAATGAATAAAATCTTGAACATAATTTGACGTCTCATATTAGGCTTCTCTCACTGGATAATTAGAGCCAACGGCGGCCATTACTAAGGGACCAAAGTCGCAGTAAATCTGTAGGTAGGCCATGAATCGTTTTACCCAGTAATTTGAAAAATGTCTTCTGGTCCTCTTTATAGTAAAATTATTTTATTTTGTCGATGGTAAGAGCACATAAACCAACAAAAAACCTCATAAGATCCTCAGTTGGTCCCTTGGTAATGGCGGACTTCCGGCTTCATTTTCTGAACAATAGTTGCTCGATCCAGTCTTCTTTCGAGATCAGTGGAGGTGATGGGACGGAAAGACGGTCCAGTCCTTGAACTCCACATGAGTAACGGGAAACGAACGAAAGGGTGGACGATTACGAAATGTCATTCAAGGAAGAAAGAATACAAAATATACTTGACATGAACTTACCTGGAGGAGCAGGTGGTGGTACAGGAGGTGGTAAAGGAGGTGGTACAGGAGGTGGTGGAGGAGGTGGTGGTACAGGAGGTGGTGGAGGAGGTGGTGGAGGAGGAGCACACCTACCAGGTTTCCCAGGAGGTCCAGGACTCCCAGGTGGCCCTGGCGCACCAAACGGACCGGGTAAACCTGGGGGTCCAGGAGGACCCGGGGGACCTGGAGGGAACCTGAAACGGCATACTATAGAGGGATCTGTAAGGGGAGGCATGACAATGATAGAACGTGTGATAAGGTTTGTTGCTTGAACAGGATTATGGGGCTGTCTATATGCTGGCTTCTCTGTCGTATTTAGCTCTGGAGTTTGAGTTGGCTCTGGAGTTTGAGGACATGCTGGTGGTCCACGGGGTCCTGAGGGTCCAGGAGGTCCTGCTGGTCCTGCCGGTCCTCGTTTGCCTGGAGGTCCTCTGGGACCAGGAGGTCCTGGTAATCCAGGACAGATGTAGATTTTTTGGGTGGGTACCATTGGTGTGGGTGTGGTGGAGAATTGTCTTGATTTAACTTCAGATGTAGGATGTGACGTAGTGGTATGACGTATAGGACTAACTTCAGTTGTTCGAGGATGTGATGTAGTTTGAACTAAAAATAACAAACAGTGTTTTCATCAGGGTTTACATATTAAGAGATGAAGGATGGTGGTTATAAAGTAATGTAAATTTTATATTTGAAAGAAGTCAAAGTTGTCTACCATATTTCATACTTGAAGATAGGACTTGTACAACATTCTTTCGTCATTCGTTCGTCATTCGTTCGTTATTCCTTCATCATTCCTTCGTCATTCCTTCGCTATTCCTTCGTCATTCCTTCGTCATTTCTTCATCATTCCTTCGTCATTCCTTCGTCATTCCTTCGTCATTCCCACGTCATTCGTTCGTTATTCCTTCATCATTCCTTCGTCATTCCTTCGCTATTCCTTCGTCATTCCTTCGCTATTCCTTCGTCATTCCTTCATCATTCCTTCGTCATTCCTTCGTCATTCCTTCGTCATTCCCACGTCATTCCTTCGTCATTCCTTCGTCATTCCTTCGTCATTCCTTCATCATTCCGTCGTAATTCCTTCGTCATTCTTTCGTCATTCCTTCGTCATCCCCTCGTCATTCTTTCGTCATTCCTTCGTCATTTCTTCATCATTCCTTCGTCATTCCTTCGTCTTTCTACAGTAACCACCATACCTCTATTCTGACATGTTATGATGACCAGAGTGTAATTCAGACAATTGGTATTGGCTTGCACAGCAATCTTCAATCGTAAATTCATGTAGCATATTCTCCATGTGAATTCTGGGTCGTAAATGGTACAAGTTATTACAGCTGCACTTGGAGGAGAGAAAACAAGTTTCAACTCAAAGATATTGTTGACTATTTTATAAGGTTGAGATGGTTTGTTGGAACAGTTCAGCAACAGTGATACCGTTGGAGGCTTGATAAACCGGAGAAGAATGCAGGTTTCTAGATAAAAAGGGAATTGAATTGAAAAACTTTATTTCACGAGGGTAAAAAGACGTGACAGTATATTATAACTAGTGTTTCATTATATTATCTAAAATTATTTAAACCTTAAAAATGTTTTCTGGTGTTCCAAAAAATGTTCTAAAATCTAAATTGTCCCAATCTCTAATTGTTATCACTGTGAAAGTTCTACCACCTTTGGTAAACTTCTTACGATCGTGGACGTCAGAGTACCTCTTGAGGAGAATGTCTAAGTGTATTTCTACTTAATATTTTAATATTTAACCGATAGAGAGAGGGGGAGGGATGGAAGGGGAGAGAGAGTGTGATAGAGAGTGTGTGTGAGAGAAGGGGGAGAGAGAGAGGGAGGGAGGGAAGGAAGGAGAGAGAGAGAGAGGGGGAGGGATGGAAGGAGAGAGAGGGAGGAGGGAGGGAAGGAAGGAGAGAGAGGGAGAGGGAGGGAACGAAGGAGAGAGAGTGTGTGTGTGAGAGAAGGAAGGAGAGGAGGGAAGGAAGGAGAGAGAGGGGGGAGGGAGGGAAGGAAGGAGAGTGTGAGGGAGAGTGTGAGAGAGAGTGTGTGAGAGAGAGGGGGAGAGAGAGGGAGGGAAGGAGAGGGGGGATGGAGGGAAGGAGAGAGAGGGAGAGTGTGAGAGTGTGTGTATGTGAGAGAGGGGGGAGAGGGAGAGAGAAAGAAAGTGAGTAACTCGGCTGTTCCTACGTTGGGTTCGCAATTTTTAAAGTTCTTCAAAACTAACAACTTTACCTTTCTGTATTTTCTTTTCTACAGCGTGCGAACAATTTGGGTTAGGCTCGATGAAAAAAGAACAGTTCCTCAAAAAACTGTTGCTTTCGTCATCAAACAGGAACCTCATTCTGTAGCGAAGACGAGATATCTGTTCACCAATGCACAAAAACCAACCATAATGTTTCGCCTCGTAAAGTTGGAAGGAAGAAGTGTGGGGAAGACTAACTCTATGTCGCTCTGTAAAAGATGATTCCTTTCCTGAAATAAAAATAAATTCAAATTCACTGTCGGACCTCCACTCAGTGTCTTAAAAATAATTGAGGAGAAAGTGCTGCCTTTGCAATAATATCAGCAAATGGTAAGACTTTCGGGTCTTCTCAGATAACGACCTTAAATCGTAGGCCCTCGGAACCCCTATCAATTGGGCTTCTAGCCTGTTGGGGTATTCCGTTCACCTAAAAGAGTGATAAGTGTAATAATCTAAACTATATTAAAACCAAAATAGAAATTAGTTTAGCGAAATGGAATTGTATTTAGTTTAATTTATATTTTTTGAGTTTTTTTTTAGTTTATCAGATTTATCACTCTTTTAGGTGAACAGGCTAGATGATAGGGGTTCCGAGGGCCTACGATTTAAGGTCGTTATCCGAGAAGACCCAAAAGTCTTACCATTTTCTGGTATTGCAAAGGCAGCACTTTCTCCTCAATTATTTTCAAGACCCTGAGTGGAGGTGAGTGGTGGTCCTACTCAAGATTTTGAACCTGTGTCTCCCAGCTCATAAACATGTGTGGTAACCAGTGATCACGTCTAGACCACAACAGCTGGTTGTAGTTGAAACAATTGAAAAGGGGGATCATAGGGGGAAATTGAATATTACGTAAGTAGGCATTTACAACTTTCTCTCATACAAAGCAATTAACTTACTAAAAATATAGTCAACGGATTTCTTTCTCGCCACAAATTTGTAGTTTTTCTGTAGTATGTAATATCCTGGTTGACTTTTGACCTCCAATGACACTGTTTGACCCATATAGATCCCTCCTGATCCATTCAAATTGCCTGGCGTATGAGGAGTGAAGCAATCACCGAACTGACCCAAAACTACTTCACCATCCACGACTTTCAATGCTAAATTCTTTCGATAGTCTACCTGTTGAGCTGGGAAGTCCAACGAGTATATTTTTATAGCACCCCGAAACCCTAATGACAAGCGTGAAGGAGTCAGAGCATTAAGATAATGCTACTACGAAGACTTAAATCTGTTTTAGTCCTGTTAACTTGCCTATCTCACGTTTGGGGATATTTCATATCTGTAATATTTGGGTATTCCTTAGCAAAATCATAAATCATAAATCTTGTCAGTCGAAAATGTCATGTTCATGGAGTTTTTCGCTGTCAAAGTTATCGGATGTGATATGTCACAAGAGGCATTCCGAACAGTTTTCTTTTGCGATGTGTTAATATATACACTACTGTAGTGAATGTGGGAGAGCTTGGAGTAGACAGACGATACATGGACGATCCTCAAGCTCGTATCCTCAGAAAAATTATTCTGAGTCCCAGGAATCGAACCTGTAACCTTCTGATTGCCGGTGAGACGCTCTAACCATTGAGCTAACGAGACTCAGATGGAGAGCGAAGGTTACAATGATGTAATGGTTCGATTGATATACGTACTGCTTATGCGGCAGTCACTATATATATCGGTAATGCTTGGATGTATTAATATATACACTGCTGTAGTGAATGGTGGAGAGCTTGGAGTACTTGCTACAAAAATGCCTCTTATGACATCACATCTGATAACTTTAACAGCAAAAAGTCCATGAAGATGAAATTTTCGGCTGACAAGATATATTATGATTTTGCTCGTGCGTGAAGTTGCGTGAAGTTGATCGTCCAGGTTGTTGTAGTCTTGAGAAAGACTATTGTTGGTGACTGATGTTTCGGACGGCGTCAGCGGCGGTCATCTTCAGAGTTGACTAAAGTAAGACTACTTTAATATGTAAAATCCCCAAACGTGAGACCTACACTTTAATATGTTAAGACATTGTATAATTTTAAAGTTGACTTATGTTATATATCATTAGTAATTTTCAAATGTTATTTCTAATACAAAGTTTGGCGTTTAGGCTACTTCACCATGATTGTATTAAAACGTTTATCTCAGGTGGACCCAGCCATAACCATAAAACATTTCTTAACGATGCGCAATTAGGATGAAATGAAATCAATTACCTGTCGCACTGCTCGATATTACCGTTACTTTTTCCTTGTTGCTGATCAACGAACCAAGAACCATGGTTACGTTCATTTCTTCAATATACCTCGTAGTCACATTACTTGCAACACCAGGAGGTAACACGGAAATATTTAGTAGTTTTTCAACTTCCTTTTTGGCTTCAAATTTCGCTGTAATTTCAGCCTTTATCTTTGCTTTTCTCATGATGTTATCGCTGGCTTTCACAGCTGCTTTTATTCCTGCATCTTCTGCATCCAAAGGTTGTTGTTCTAGAAATAAACAACGAAAGGAATCTCAAATGATGTTTTATTAAAACTTTATTTCAATACGGAATCCAATTCACAAAAAGTCCTCTTCCTTGGGAGCTTTCGTATACATAAGTGACTAACTAAACAATTTAAAAATAACTATACAAAGAAAGACAAGAAATTAAATATTGGTTATCAATTTCTCACTAGAGATGTAAAAATAGATAAAGAAGGAGCTGATGTATTTTCCTGAGGGAAGCTATTCCAAAGAACGGCCCCCACAAATATTTTATAATTTGAGGCAACGTAGATTATGATTATGTATTGTATTTGTTTGAACAAATTTCTGGAAAAGATATTCAGGAACCAAATTATTAAAGGTTTTATACATTGTAACACCAAAGTGCTGAGAACATCTCTCCTCAAGAGTGGACCAGCCTAACTCAGACAATAAATCAACTGATCTAATAGAATAATCAGCTTCTAGAATAATTCTGGCTGCACGAGATTGATTGTTGAAGTTTAAGAGGTATGGATTGATATGGGGAGAGGGAGTGATATGGATAGAGAGGGAGTGATATGGATAGAGGGTGTGACATGAATAGAGAAGGAGTGATATGGATAGAGGGAGTGATATGGATAGAGAGGGAGTGATATGGATAGAGAGGGAGTGATATGGATAGAGAGGGAGTGACATAGATAGAGAGGGAGTGATATGGATAGAGAGGGAGTGATATGGATAGAGAGAGAGTAACATGAATATAGAGAAGGAGTGATATGGATAGAGGGAGTGACATGGATAGAGAGGGAGTGATATGAGAGAGGGAGTGATACGGATAGAGAGAGAGAGAGTAACATGGATAGAGAGGGAGTGATATGGATAGAGAGGGAGTGACATGGGTTATACATACGATAATTAACCTTGCTCTGCCATCTGAGTTCTTGTGGCTCAATGGTTAAAGCATCTGGCTATCATTCAGAAGGTTGTGGGTTTGAGTCCTATCTGAAGTATTGACAACTTAACAAAGCTTGCACAACAAAAACCTTTACAACTTTACTAACTTCAAGCTGTAATTACTACTCTTAACCAACCTTTATATGTCGTCGACTTGTAATAATAATAAAGATATTGTTCAGTGATAGGTGTGCAAGGGGTACCGTTGGGAAAGGTAACGCCTACTCCAAAATTATCAATGCCAAAAAGTTCTTTATGTAATCCTTCCAAATAGTAATAATGGTTTTTAATCATTGGTATCAATGCAGATCGTTGACTTTCAACCCTAATAATAAAAATGATTTAAATTGAAGGGTCAATCAGTGGTAACTAGATTTAATGACACCTTGTCGCCTCGTGTGTCCTAACCTTTCTCGTATGTCCTAACCTCGTGTGTCCTAACCTTTCTCGTGTGTCCTAACCTTTCTCGTGTGTCCTAACCTTTCTCGTGTGTCCTAACCTTTCTCGTGTGTCCTAACCTTTCTCGTGTGTCCTGGTAGGGCTGGCCCTAGTAAAAGGGATGGATTTCACCTCGCGTTTACATGGGAATATTCTAGCCTTCTAGGACGGCTGACTTGTTTACCAAGTTGACAACATGTATTTTTCCACGTAACCCGCTGAATCCCATTTTCCCGCACAAGTTTTAAAATCTACGTACTTAATAAAAAGTTGTCTTAAAATATACGGGCAAAGAACAACTTTGTCGCGTGTACGGAGCTTTAACTTGCCAGCCCTCCTAGGAAAATGTCCAGCCCTCGTAGGCGAGAAGCCGCCGGGTAGTCAATAGCGAGATCTCGCCTAGATGGTTTGACTGAGATGTGGGATCTCGGTAGGTTTGTTCTTCACTTACTTGTGCCATTCCTCGTCTAAACTAGAGTCAGGATTTCTTAAATAAGAAACCAACCGTTTGTTTTTCGGATTATCGTTCGTGCTAATAAATAGTTGACCTTCGTGGTTACTTGCTGCGATAAAGAGAACAAGGTAAATAAATTAACAGCGTGTACTTCTCCAATTTCCTTGACATTACTTTTATACAAGATCTAGATAAGTTTTTAGCAAAATTAACAACAGCAAATTATTTTAAAACGTATTTAAATCCCTTTCTTGATGAACTTAAAGTGCCCCTAGCCTCAACATTTTTTATTGTCCTATTTGGAAGAACTTTTAAAATGATAAAGTAACTTCTTTTGAAAATTTTAGTTTCTTCGCTTTGTTTTTGAGATATATCAGTTTGTTTGATATGCAAATGTCCAGAATTTATGTCACACATGCATAATGAGTTATCAGAGAATGTTATATATCTTTGCGTTCATCAAATAAAAACACTAAAGTGTGAATAACATGTGTGTGCGTGTTTCTTCCACAACACCAAACGTCTCGATTTTAAAGGAAAAAACTGATATATAAGCGAAGAAACGAAAATCTTCAACATAAGTTACTTTATCATTTTAAAAGTTCTTCCAAATAAGACAATAAAAAATTTATGAGGTTAGGGGCACTTTAATAAGTAACTGATATTTACTTACAAACAAAGAACTGGTAATTTCCTGTTTCGGGAGCAGCAAACCAGCCGTAAATTCGTGACGCATAACTTTCTCCAAGATTCGGAGGTTCTTTAAAACTATGTGCTAAGGCCCGCAGGTCAGGTGTATTCGGATATCTTGGATCTTTAAGAAATTTATCAACTGAAAATCCATCCATATTGAGCCACACTTCTAGGTTAACCCCATGAGAACCAAAAGCTTTGACGGAAAAAGGAAGAAAGACAAGATTAAAATAGGTACAAGAAATATAAATCCATGTCAAACTCACTAATATATAATTCATAAAGATAACGGGATGCTATATCAAATACTAGAAAGAGAGTTCCGTCCACTATCCAGCCGAGTTTTCTCAAAACATTTTAGCGATATAGTGTACCCAATTAGTTGACAAAGCTAAACACTTTGACACGTCAATTTTTCATTCATTCATAGGACGTAGACATGTGTAACGCTACTCTCCGCTGTGAGATAACTGTCATAGGTCTCCAGCTGCGAGATAGAACACGTCTTATACTAAAGATGAGTGAGGTAATCCAAGCACACTGACCTATACCAGCACTATACTGACAGCAAACTAGCTAAAATCACAGCTGAGGTGAATCCATCAAAATAAAGAGCTCGTTTTTTCACAAGAAAATTTAAAATTTTACCTTGCAGAGGACTATCCTTCAGTATCACTGTGTCTTTAGTACGTATATAAAAATGAAAAGGTAGTGCAGTAGGTTAGATATCGCAGTACGTTGCATATCGTGTGGAACTATGAAGGGAATTACATAAAAATTTACAAGCCAAAAGAGTTTGAGAAAAGAAAATGAAACATATTGTTTACATGATATCGAGTGTTTTGGTAAATATAAATGACATTATGCATACATAAATGTAACAACTAGTATTCTTGAGGAAAGATACTGCATATGGCATTACGTTGTTGGTTTACTTACCATTTAAATTGACATCAGTGTCGTTCAAAAATCCCTTGCTCATCTCAGGTTTCATATCTTCATTTATCGAGCGCATTTCCACGAAGACCATCACAAACCAAAATATTATTACTAAATTGGTTCCATGTCGGGCCATTTCTTGACATTAACATAGTCTTTACCTCAAATTCTTACTCTTTCTCATATACCTAACGTTTACTGACACATTTCTTAAAATTCTTGCTGGAAAAACACATTTTGTAGTCCGCTTTGTTGTCATTTTCTTTTCAATACAAAACTAGTACTAAATATTTAATAAGCAGCGAAACTAATCGCAGCGATACTGGTAATTTTAATTGTGCACCAGTTTGAATTGTCCACGACCTGCTATGAGAGTTAAAAAAATTCTTATTGAGGAAGTTAAGAAATTATTCAGTGACATAAAAGAAGTTCATTTTATCACCAGAGAGATGACTAAAATTGTCCTAATGACAAGCGAGTCCATCGTCAGAAAGATTTTGAGTGGGTTAATTCAAAGACGTTAGTGACTGTTGACTTTTGATCGTATGTTTATTATACTTTGTTTATGTATGTATATATTAAGACGGCAATATTTGGCGTTTTACGAATTGGCTGGGAACCATGAGGTCCGGCTATCCTTTACAATAATAATAACAATAATTATTATTATATTAATAACACGACGAAGTATGCCTGAATCTTCATTGGATCCTATGTAAAAAGTTCGGCTTAGAAGTAACGTAGTATCTTCACCGTGTAACACAAAACATAACAATAATTATAATAATTATAATAAACTTTATTACCCACAGAAATCTTACAGCTTACGCTGATTTCAAAAGATACTGTCCTATAGTAACGTACAATCATATACTACTTCATACTAAATAAAAAATAAAAAACTATACACTAAATATCAACAGGGAAGCTATATGTGATGGAAGCGTTCAGTAGACATTATGTATATATAAACGGACAAAAAGTAGTACTGATCTAGTGTAAAACTTTAATTTTAATGAAGTATTACACTAGATCAGTTTCAACTTTTCGTCCGTTTACTATATACATACTTTTTGACCGTTGGAAAAACAACGCAATATAAATCACATTCAAGTACTGTCACTTGCTATCTTTCTGTAAGGCTTTCAACTTCGTATCCATCATTGTACCTACTGTTACCACCTGTTTAATAAAACAAACAAATGGTTACATCCTCTGGCATAGCTACACCCGAACCTGTGTCGGGGTGAAACATGTGTGTGCCTGAGTGAAATATAGCAGACAGATCTGAGTGGGAGAACCACTGTACTTAATATATAAGTGGAAGATGCATGAAGAAGCTGAGTTATGTGCCCTTATTGTGCTCACATAATGACTGTATCCTAGCATACTATATATCATTATACCCTCACATATAATCAACTGTCTCTATTAGCATCACGTGGCAGTCAATATTTTACAAGTAGGACAGCTACAAATTAGACAGCAACCTTTTTACTGTTTACGTGCGAAGAAACATCTTTGTGTTAAGATATTTTGTTCGATATAATAAAACACCTATTGGATTCATCTTTGCCCACTATTACAAAATATTTAAGTCTCGATTTGCAATATTAGGCTCGACCTTCAGTCTCACCCAATATTGAATTCTCGACTTAAATATTTTGTAATATTGGGCTCAGAGGAATCCAATAAGTAATAATATGTCTCATATAAACGTACCTGATTGTATTAGGTTACTATCTGGCGTTGTAACGACATCAAAACCAGAACGACCAACTGAATCTGTCTCACCTTTCGTGAAGAAATAAAACGAATAAAAAGAGCATGTTTTGCACCGACATTAAGTCCCCAAATAATGCAAAAGGTTTCTTTATTTATACACCCCATTACCTTCATGTTCTGCTCCTTGACTGTTAAATGGAAAGCCATTGCTAAAATTTTCATTTTCAAGTTCATGTTCGTCAGCTAGTTGGTCAGTAACCATTGGTTTCACTGCTATATCAAAATATGTTGAAGGTTAAGGCCATTAAAATCCGTAAATAATGTGGAAATATTACAATAGGGAAGGCAAGAGGTGAGACGGTCTAACTAGAAAGGAAAAATTTATAATCACGGAACTTTTATTCAAAAGGTAAATTATTTTTAAATAAAAGGTCTTTAAGTATAATATTTAGAAATGTTAATAGTTTTATGATATCTGCTTTTGTACTCGAGAAATAACGTTTTTATTCTCGTATTTTATGCTTCTGGACGCCGCCAATTTAGAGTTTGCTCGACGGCTCAATGTACAGCGGTAGTTTTCTTTTCAATTTTGACGTCATTGAGTGTTTGTCATCCTTGCACTCGATGACGTCAAAATTGATAACAAAACCGCCGTTGCATGTGAATGTTGAACGTTGTGCGAACTGTAAAATGGCCGTGTCCAGAAGCATAAAATACGAGAATGAAAACGTTATTTCTCGAGTACAAGGGCAGATACCGTAAAACTTTTAACATTTCTAAACATTATACTTAAAGGCCTTTTATTTAAAAGTTTGTTTTTTTTTGACTACAGTTCTCCTGGGACTTACCATTAATTTTATTCAAAAAAGCATCGTTAAATAATTTCCCACTTGGAACAGAATAATCAGATTCTAAGAAAAGATAGTGACATTAACCATCAAGATGAAGGAAGGACGGAAGGAAGGGAGAAAGGAAGGAAGGGAGAAAGGGAGAAAGGAAGGAAGAAGGGAGGAAGGAAGGGAGAAAGGAACGAGGGAAGGACGGATGGGAGAAAGGAAGGAAGGAGGGAGGAACGGGAGGGGGATGAAGGAAGGAGGGAAGAAAGGAAAGAGGGAAGCAAGGGAAGGAGGGAGGATTGAAGGAAGGAAGGAAGGAGAAAAGGAAGGAAGTAAGGGAGAGAGGGAGAAAGGAAGCAAGGAAGCAAGGAAGGAAGGAAGGAAGGAAGGAAGGAAGGAAGGAAGGAAGGAAGGAAGGAAGGAAGGAAGGAAGGAAGGAAGGAAGGAAGGAAGGGAAGGAAGGAAGGGAAGGAAGGAAGGAAGGAAGGAAGGGAAGGAAGGAAGCAAGCAAGGAAGGATGTTAAATTACCACAATTGCAATCAAAGACTGAATTATAGTGGTGGCCAATATAATTATATAATAATTATTAGATAAAACACAAAGTATTTTAGTATTTACCACGAGCGTAATCATATGGGGATGGTGCTACTTGAGGTGTGACCACATTTCCAGTTTCATATTTATACTCGTCAAAATCTGAAAATGTGTTTTATAAATGGAAAGACAGTGAATGTTTATTATTTTTATATTATTTTTTAACAAAATAAAAAAATATATATATAAAATATACATGTTTATCCAAACCTTTATAAGACTTCTCTCTTGGTCTGGTATAAATTTGTTTATATTTATATTTATCTAAATGAGATTTGCAGAAACAAAGATTTAGTATTCTTTCACTACTATTTCTTTATATATGGAATTCATGATTTCCTCACGAATTGTTTAATACGTTTTTTCAGGTATTTTAAGATAATTTATATGTATTTTTGCTTTCAAGTTTCTTCTTCTTGTATTAACAATACTCACGATGATTCTTTGTACTTTTTGTTGTGCTTATTTCGCCGTCGAAAAACTCTTCGTCTCGCTCGGAGTTTGTATCGTCATCTGGGATGGACTTGTCTTCATTTTCATCTATAAAAACATCAGAAAACTGAAAACGTTTGGTGGTGATTTTGACTTTCAATTTTAAAAACCAAAGACCACATCTCTCTAGTCAATTCATTTTACTCGACTTTTCTTGTAGTGAAAACGTTTTTCATCAGCGAATAACTTGGCTCAAAGTCAGATCACCTGAAGAATTAGGACACGTCAAGGACACATTGTCCTAAACGTCGCTCATGAATATATATAAGTACTCTTACTTAAGTATTTATCAACACATTGAAGTTCTCTTATTTCTCCTTTTCATATTATATCCAAGATATGAAGCTCATTCCTATAAGGGTAGCAGTTTGTTTATAAAAATAACAGAGATACAAAAAAGCTGATAGTTCCCGTACCTGTCTCTACACATTCTTCAACTATTTTCCTGTTGTGTGGTCCTTTGCGAGCAAGAAGTATCTTGTATGGTCTGAAAAATAAGAACTAACATGTTGAACCAACTAACATCTTATCACCAATGTATGTGGTCTGTACAGAGAGGTATTTGCCTGAGGTTTTCGTACAAACAAATAGCTACGAAAGAGCGATAACTGTGCGTAAAAACTTAGGTTAATAAGGCATTTATTATATGAATTTTCGTTCTTTCTTTATTGTTTTTGATAACGCTGTTTTGTTTTGAGGAGGAGGTTTAAGTTTACTAATTATAACTGCGACTTCATATCTTTTTGATCATCCCTTTAGCTTTGAACTATACATTGAACTATACATTCTAAATCAATCTTCTGTTGTTATAATCTATCGTATAAAACGTACCTAATCTTGTTTGTTTCTCTGTTTCAAATCGACTCAGAATTTCTCCCGCCAAAACTATTCCACCAGTCAGGGTGTGTCATTTTGAGTAGACGGAATAATTGGCTGAGCCATATAATGTGCCATATTTAAATAACATTGTAACATAACGTTTGTATTGTTAAAAAAACTATTATATATCAATCTGTGGTTGCACTATGTCAGTGCTACGCTTCTGGAAGTTGAAGTTCTATGTGAAACAGGTTTACATACATGGTGTATAATCACAAATTGAGGTATAATCTTGCAAACAAGATTGTTTTTCTTTGAACGTACGATTTAAATGCCTTGACAACGTTGTTTGATTCCTCAACTTGACCTTGCTTATCCAAAACATCTCCTTCAATATCATCTCTCTTTGTATTGTCTTTCTTGCTTGATTTATGGATGATAAACCGTTTGGTAACCGCATCTTGGATGATACTTCTTAGCTCTCCCTTACGTGGTGTACAGCGAAGTTTAGCGACTGAAAACAATGATGTAAAAATGAATATATGTATCGAATTAGAGATCTAGAATAGATGACTTTGTATCGAGTCCACATAATACAGGTTTTGGTAACATTATCTTGAAATAATCAAACATAAAGAGCTATTTGAATAAAGTCCTGAAAGTCCTAATAACACTGAAGTTGAAGATAAAACAGTTTTGTATTCGAGAGATTTTATATACCTTTCTTTCCTTTCAAAATGATTGAATGTTCATGGACGTAATTATCAGAATGCGGTCCAACTGTAAAAGAAATAGAATGTAATAAGTTTTAGTTAAACACACTCTTCACTTACAATATTATTATTAATTCACAATATGTATCCTAATTTTGAGAAAATCATTGATAATTTTTACATTACCTATATGAAGATTTGTTTTTCGGTGCTCTGAACCTGCAGTTGTATAAAACAAGACATTAAACTTCACGAAAACAGATTATTAAAGTCGAAACAGTGTCAAATTATATTAAAAGCATAAACGTTCATCAAGCTTCTTTCATTTATTCCATTTACGAGAACAAATATCGTTCCCTAGTAAGATACATTTAGGTCACACAGGAATATCCGATAGTAACAACCACTCTCTGGTCTGTTCGTCGAGTTCAACTAAGCCATCTCGGCCACGGGGCGACTTGTAAATCGGCGGAGATTAGAGCACTCTACCGTCCACAGCTCGGATCTAACCGAAATCTGCTACTTGAGCCGAAATCCAAAATGGTGACTCGTGGAGACAGAACATTCTCAGTTGCAGCACCAAAACTGTGGAATTCATTACCAGTACAGGAAATTAGAAGCATTGATATTTTAAGTAGTTTTAAGTCAGCACTTAAGACTTTTCTTTTTTTAAATTAATAGTATTTTGTTCATTAAGAATATTAAGAATATATATTTGTACATTAAGAATGTATTGTTGTAAGAGCATTGAGACTATTGTATAATGCTTCTAATACGTCTTTATTATTATTATTATTATTATCTTGTGAAGGAAGGAGCGAGTCTCCCACCCAGTAGTAAACCCATTAGATAACATGCACCAATTCTTATCGGTCCTAATATGATAAATATACTACTCACTTGGTTTAGAGTTCCCATTCATCTCGAGATTGTTGTGATGATGTGCATCCGGACACACTCCTACATTACAGTCTTCTGAATCAATAGACGGTCCTAATCTCCAACAAGATTTCCCGTTGAACTTCGCAGGAGGTCTTGTGCATGTTCTTCGACGGTATTTAACGCCTTGGCCACACGTAACACTACATTCAGTAAAGTTACCAAACTCACTATATCCTCCATCAACTGCGGGACACAATAAATGAAAAAAACACTACTTTTATCTTAAGTAATTACGATTAATCTGTCATCAGGAAACAGAGTAAATTCACGCAAACAGAAAGGAGAATATTGATATAGGTGGAGATTGCATTTCGGGAGAGAATGATGAGAAAGAGGAAGGGAGGAGGTGAGAAATGGGGTGAATAAGGAGGAAGGGAGGGAAGTTGGGAGGAAAGGATGAAGGCAAGGATGGATGGATGGATGAAGGGACGGATGGAAGGAACGAGGGAGATAGCGACGGAGGGAAGGAATGAATGAAGTTGGGAGGGAAGTTGTGAAGGAAGGAGGGAGGGGAGGATGGAGGGAAAGAGGGAGGGGAGGAGGGATGGAAGGAGGGAGGGAAGGAGGGGAGGATGGAACGGAGGATGGAAGGAGCGAGGGAGAGAGATAGACGGATGGAATGAATGAAGTTGGGAGGGATGTTGTGAAGGAAGGAGGGAAGGAAGGATGGAGGAGGGATGGAAGGAGGGAGAGAGGGGGAACGGAGGATGGAGGGTAGTGAGGATGGAGGAAAGGATGGGAGGACGAAGGAAAGAATGGAACGAAGGAGCAAGGGAGGGAGGGAGAGAGAGAGGAGGGAGGGAAGGATGAAGGGAAGGATGGAGGGATGGAAGGAGGGAAGAAATGAAGGAGGGAAGGCAGGAGAGAGAAACCATACTTACTAGGACAAGGCTTAGTGTTACAACGACGTGTCTGTAAATATTCACGATGGTTAATCTTGATCATGCGCATTTGACGTCCTCTACCACAACTCTTTGTACACGAAGTAAAACCAGTATCCACTAAGTTGGCTAGAAAGATAAAACGAAAACTTTCGTTAATCACTCAAGCTGCTCCATGGAAAATTATAGTTGGGAATGAGAAGTTGGACTTATTTCATAAACTCACCACACAAGTTACATGACTTTCGACAAACTGTGGACATAAGAGACTTGAAAGCCAAACAGTGACCCTTTTTAGCCATTTCTTCACACGACGAAGGAATCTCGTCAATGCATTCTGAAAAAAAACCATTTAGACACAATTATCTTAATTTATTTTCTATTTTAATTTCATTTATTTCAATATTAGTAATGTAGCTAGTACTTGACTCTACAAGAAGTAATTTCGTACCCTATTTTGAGCTACCACATCCTATCTTATATTACCCTATCCTACCATATCCTACCATATCCTATCTTATCCTATATTAACACTATACCTACCTTGTGCTACCATATCCAAATTTCGGGCTACGAGCAGGCTATCCTATCTTATGCTACCATATCCTACCCTATCCTACCCTATCCTACCCTATCCTATCCCACCCTATCCTATCCTACCCTACCCTATCCTATCCTACCCTATCCTATCCTATCCTATCCTACCCTATCCTATCCTACCCTATCCTACCCTATCCTACCCTATCCTATCCTACCCTATCCTATCCTACCCTATCCTATCCTATCCTACCTATCCTATCTAATCCTATCCTATATTGCCATATCATATCAATCTTGTGCTACTATAATGTATTATCCTATCTCATGCTATGTCTAACTTTTTATATGTTTTCGTGGACGTGCCACTGTGTCTTTTAAAGCTGCGTTTTCATCCATTGTGTCATCAGCTACCAACAATTTACCTTTTGAAGGGAAAAAATACAACAGAAACGTTTGAGAGAGGAAAGTCTACTGAAATACAGCGAACAAGTTCAGTTCCCTATATTTTATACATTGCAAGCTATGTTATAAGCTTAGCTATATCTTCTTAGCTATGTTTTCTTAGCCATCTAAAATAATTCTCGGAGCATCTCAAATATTAAAGTAATAAGTTTATATACTTACAGTTTTTCCCACCATTCTGAAGATCCCTTAATGTTTCCTCAACTACAAAGAGATAAAACTGATATTCACAAAACCAAGAGCTGGATGTTGTAATGATATGCAGCATGTTCTCAGCAGAACATAACTACACATGTTCTGTTTTTTCTTTCATAAAACGTTTGACGAAATAACAACACAACTTACTATCGTACATATCATTTTCATCCATCAAATTAGACATCTCGTTAATTTTCTGCTTGGTAGTTGGTACTTTTGTCGGATGGTCTGAAACGAAGATTTGAATTCAGTTATATAAAAGTGTTGTGTTGCTCAGTGCTAAGGTAGTGTAGAAATACAAATTGAATACTCTAGGTTGATAAGTCCCTGTACTCGGCAGGACCTTAGCGTGACGATCTTTCATGTATCGTCTGTCTACTCCATGCTCCCACATTCACTACAGCATAATAAAAATATTTTATTGGCTCAATTTTTAGAAATTATAGTGATAGGTAGAGTATAATACATTTTTTATGTTGTTTTTAACAACGAGAAAAGAAATAAGTTTATATATGTTTGAGCGTAGAGGCTAAAGGAACAAGAAGGTTTTCGAGTTAGCCTCTAGCCATTGTTCTAAAATAAATTATTTAGCAAAAATAGAAACACAATAAGGAAGGAAAAAACGGAACTTAAGATAGTATAAATTAATTATCTGCATATGATAACAATCAATATTATAACAATCAAATTTATATATATAACACACTCTAAACTAGCTGCCTAAATAGTGTGTATGAGGTCTAACGATTCGAGTGAAGGTCCTTCGTCAGAGAGTGAAACGCGAATTGACCTCCTACGCAGCTCACCAACTTTTTAGAGTATTCGACTTGTTAGATTAAATCTGTCCAGGTCGGACCACCACTCAGGGTCTTAAAAATATTTGAGGAGATGGTGCTGCCTTTGCAATAATAAAGACTTTCGGGTCTTCTCACCTTAACTAACCCCTAACCCTAACCCTAACCCCTCTGGCTTCTAGCCTGTTGGGCTATTCCGTTTACTCAAAAGAGTGAAAAATCTAATAAACTAAACACTGTTTTGTAAGTGGTTATTTATTCCCTGGCAATTTTGGGAGTCGATGGAACTATTTCCGACAATCAACCGATATTTTAAGCTAGGTCTATAGTGTCAGTTAAGCATTATTTGAAATCTAGTACTGTCATGGTGGAAATAAGGGTGTCTTTTAAACACTTACCTACAATTTGTTGTTGTTGTTGTTGTTGATGATAATAATTATCACGTGAAATATCAGCAGAAGGCTCGAAGCCTGTCTTTGACGTTTCCATCCCTTATGTAAGAAAAGGCATCGAAGTGATTAGAAAGACGTGGATTGGGGAACTATACAGGGAAAAGACAGAGAAAAGCAAAGAGAAGAAAAAGGAAAAGAGAATAAATTATTAAAAAGAAAGAGATGGAGGAAAGAGGGAAAGGAAGACAGAGGAATGAAACTGGTGGAATAAATATTAAGAAAAAAAGGAAAATTTAAACTATATATACAAAACTACCATCTCCTGCATTCTTGTCTTGTTCCACCAACGAATGCAATATGAAGTCAGGGACTAACGAACGAAAATAAATATTATAAATAAACAACTATTTTCCCTTTAATAGAGATGTATGGTACAAGACTCCATGATGTTTGACTCACCTTCAAAATTTTCAAATGAATATTCATTAAAAAGAGGATTTGGTTTCCCTTTATTGGTTACAGCTTTAAAAAATAATAAAATATATAAAGCTTTAAGCGTCATCTGTTGACAAAATCTTTCTATGAATGTGTCAGTACAATGTGTCAGTAAATAAACGAGGCTGTGAACCAGAGACTGATCAAACGACATTGCGTAGAAACTTGTCGCACTAACCTGTAACATATGTGGTGTCTATTGGTCGATTCAACGTTGGATCAGAGGTAATCGATCCAGAACCTACAAAGAACCAGATCAATGAAATCCTAAAATAACTTTTAAAAACCTGTTGACTGATATAAACAATCCATAAAAAGCAACATTTAAAAAATCAGAATTAACATTGAGTACCTGGTTTGTCGTCACCTTTCGTAACATTTGCTTTATCTTTAGATGATTCAACAACTATCAAAAAAAGTAGCAGTTGGTATTTTGGTAGAATATTAGCCAAATGAATAATCTACTATCTGATATACATACCATACTATACCATACCATACCATCCCTTGATCCCATACCACACCACACCACACCACACCACACCACACCATACCATACCATCCCACACCACACCATCCCACACCACACAACCATACCACACCATACCACACTACATCACACCACACCTTACCTTACCACACCACATCATATCATAACACACCATACCACACCTTACCACACCTTACCATACCATACCATACCATACCACACCACACCATACGACACCACACACCATACCAAACCATACCACACCATACCACCTGCACCATACTAAACCACATCACACCATACCACACCACACCATACCATACCACACCACACCATAACACACCACATCATACACCAAACCACACAATGTATTTACACTATACACTGTCCTATTTCTAAGAAAATAATACATGAATAACCTTTTCTTGGACTGCTGTCCTTGTGCATCATACATGGCTGGGAGACAATCAAAAGGTTTAAACCAGTTCTATGATGTGCAATGCCTTCAGAAATATCAAACCGAAGAGGCCCTTTGTCTGGCTGCGAGAAAAGCTTCCAAGATCGATGTGAGAATAATTTGAAAGTCGTATAAGATTCTTTTCTCTCATGATGATCCATCATAAAAGTCGCATCACTTTCTAAATAAGAAACACTAATTAGTGAAATTCTAGAAACCTGGAGTTTATTTTAGTTTATTACGAATATTTATACAGGATTTAAACACTCTATAGCACATAAAACCTGCGCTCTTCTTTTTTATTTAGTGTTAATTCAAAAGAAAAACACAGGCGGGGGGGGGGGGGGTGTGGTGGTGGGGGGGGGGTGTTAGGGTTACAATGAAGTTGAAGACGGGGGGTTAGAGTTAGGAAGACACTGAAGGCGGGGGGATAGGGTTATAATTGGTAAAGTAAATGGTTTGAACCTAGGAATATCATTAGATGTGTGAAGTTGATCGTCCAGGTTGTTGTAGTCTTGCGAAAGACTATTGTTGGTGACTGACGTTTCGACGGCCTCAGCGGCGGTCATCTTCAATCACGAACAATAGTCTTTCTCAAGACTACAACAACCTGGACGATCAACTTCACACATCTAAAGTTAGAATTGATGTTGTGTTGGGGTGATGGGTTCTATTTTGACCATTATCATCAAAATAACACGAATTGCCAATTATCATCAAAATATCGGTGCGAACAACCTGGTTCTCAATAACGTTTAAAATATTTTATATTTTGGAGCAAATAAGGAAATAACTTTTTTTTAAATGAACTTCATTTTTGAACTGAAACTTACTAAAGGTCTCCGACGGTTGCTCTCCTTCAAGTACAATGCTGTGATTGGCTCGACGTAGAAACAGTCCTGGATATTTCTCAGATTCCAAAGCAAATAATCCCGGAGCATCGATAAACTTTCCGTGTTTCACCTTGAAGGTGTCCGGGTCGTTAGTGAAATAAACATTATTAGTTTGGTCTGCAGAAAGACCTTGAATGTCTTTAAGATATTCAGTTAATTCGCCATCTTCATTAAAAGATGATTGATTCACAAATACAATGACGGCACATCTAGACTTGTCGGACCTGTCGGTTCCTACAACGAAATCAGTAATAAGGTAGCTTTTAGTATTAGTAGATTAATTGTTAGTTAATAATATATCTATGTTCTAAAGATTTATAGTGAAGGAAAATTTCGAGTGTTGAAATATATATATTTTTAAGACCAAACCGGGACCAGTTGCGAAAAATGCACGCGACTCTGCGATGATAGTGCAGTGCTCTGACCACTGAGCTACGGAGACCGTTGCCAAGAGCTTAATCACGAGTTCTGTATATATAGTGGTGGTAATACCGGGAGAAGATTCTGGGTATATTACAAGTAATATTTGGCATTTCACTCGATTAAACTACAGAGCAGTGAGCTCTACATATATATGGAACTCACAATGAGCTGGCTGGACCATATAGGTTCTGGGGCGGATAGTGAATGTGTAGATTTAAAGTTAGTTAATAATATATTCATGGTCTGGTTATTCTTGTTGGTTATCAATGCTGGACAGTTAGACTAAACGGTTGAAAATACAGTTCAAGTTTGACATTTTTAATGGTTTACGCTTGGTCATAATCTTTTAATTCGTTGTGTTCTTGATTAGATAATAATGGGTTAACATAACTACTTTAAACCACTTGAAGCCGTTAGAATATGGTCGTTAACTGATGCCGATATATAGCAACATCAATTCATTGTTTTTGCACAAAGTCAAGGAGTCAATGAAGATGCAGGAAACCATGAAATTATATAAATATATAGGTTTCATTTACTTTAAGAAGTTAACTTGTACAATTATGTTATTCCTTAACCTTCAAAATAACATAATATACACATAACATAACATTACACTCACATAATCTACAAACAAGAACCTGATTATACATCATTTTTAAAAGAGAAAATGTGATATTATCTTTCAGTAGGACTCTATTTAAACAACTGAATGCATGAAGTATCTCTTACCTTGCCCTTGGGTTAAAAATACAATGTTCCAAAGGCAGAACACAACAAGAAGAATGCCAATCATTTTATTTCCTTAAAAGAGGAAACAACGTCACAAGAAACGGTTCACATGCTTCAAAGAAATGAAAAATAACAACACATTGAACTAAAATTGATTTTCTTTTAATAATTTCTAGTCAATTAGATATTTATTTCTCATGTGTGCTATTCCACGCTTGTTGCTCGGTTATTAGTTAACTGATCAACCGTGAGATATTTTTGAAGTTCCACCAGTTCGAGATTAACAATTGTGGACAAGACACAGAAACGCAACTAGAACTGATTATACCCTATTTTTCGAGACTTGGCGTGTTCATGCATAATGCAGCTTGGAGTTTAGTTTTAGAAGGGGAACTTAGTATGAGGAATTAAACTGTACTATGACTTCCTTTTTTCTCGGTAAAAACAACTTTTCAAAAACCCGAGAGTAGTAAAAAAGTAGAGTGCTGCGTAGACAGTGTTTTGGATATATAGCAAAGTGAAAAGGTGGTAAACTGCCAAGATTTTTAGTGATGAAATACTGACGTTTCGAGCAGAGCCCTTCATCAGAGTAACTTCAGAACGAGGTTGCTGTGTAGACAGTCGGTTCCAGTCATTTGAATTACGCGCTCAATGTCGTCCGCGTGCTCGCCCGTCACAGGTCTGGGGTAACACAGGTAAAGAGCGATCTAAAGGCTTCAACAAACAATGATGTAACAATCGAAAAATTACGTCTGTGAAGTCTGAAATGTCAAAAGTTTGGTCACCAATAGTAGACATTCCCAGTCGATGAGACGTGCAGAAACGCAAATAACAACAACGAATACACACACGGATATATTAAACGATTTTGTATTTAAGAATGATTCTTATCATCGAACGAAAGAAGTTAATGGATCAGAATAATTTGTGGAGAATATTTCTTTTAAGTTTATTCTTAATAGCAGGTGGGTACTAGGTGATACAAATATTGTCACATGTGGGATGTCCAAGTTGAAGGCTTTGTCTGCTTGTTTAGGCTTTTTTACATCCGGTAGCGTGACAGATAATGAAGAAATTATACACTTCTTATAGGATCGTAAAATATGGCAACACTGAATGTTCACTTTTTTAGACAACGTAAATTCAAAGATTGTTGTCAACCGATATCCAAGCATATCACTTATTTATTTATTTAACTTTCTTTAAACACAGTAGCCTATCAACATTGTATAATATAAAAATATAGAAATAAAAATTAAAAATGTTGCTTTTCATAGGGGCGTGCGTCTACGAAAATACTTACAAGATAATACTATGACATTACTACCTACGTCTACATCTAATTACTTACAAGATAAAAGCACTGCTATATTATATATGAAAGCTTAAAGTTTCCTTCTCTTAGATGCCAAGTATTTCAACAAAGCACAAGACGCCAGAGGGCTGACTTCGGCTGCACTTCAGACATTATATAAACGACAATCAACAGTCAGACCAAATGTTTTATATCAAGACAAAGTTCGGTACACTGCAGCGTTGTCAAACAACAAGGTAGCCACGAATCATGTCGTTATAAACGAAGGTACAAGAACTTACTTTGCAAATACTGCATCTCGCAAACCATTTCAACTCGCCATAGCTATACCTAGGATGGGAGAAACTATGAGGAAAAACAAGTTCCAGAAAACAGCGAACAAAACAGACAAAGACGACGCACAAAAGGACATTGATATGGAGAAAGCTCAACGATGGAGGTTTAGGGAAATGCAAGGTACAGACAGACATTTGAAGGATATTTTTATTGGCAAGTGTTGGGATTATCAGAATAGGTTTCGGCTTGAAAAGCCAGTGGAGTGTACAAGACTTTGGGAAGCATTTATTGCTGGATTTACATACAAAGAACCTTGTGATGTAACACTAGAGGATTACAAGGAGTTTTTTGAAATGATTCATGAGGGACCGTTGGTGAACAGGGTATGTTATCACAATGTTAAAATAAGAAAGAAACCTGCCCAGAAATGAATGAGGAATTGATATACTGTCGTTTCGACGGCCATTTATCAGAGTAACAATGTGTAATTCTATTTTTTCTAGTCCATGTTGTGGTCTGGATCCCGTGATGTCACGCATGAATTATCGAGTTTTAATGCGAGATTTACGGCGCTGGAAGATACGTTTTCTGGGTAAGGAGGGTTTATTATGAAATAGATGACGACGATGATAATGATGGTGGTGATGATGGTGGTGATGATGATGATGGTGGTGATGATGATAGTGATGATGGTGGTGATGGTGGTGATGGTCATGATGATGATGGTGGTGATGATGATGATGGTGATGATGGTGGTGGTGATGATGATGATAGTGATGATGGTGATGATAGTGATGATGGTGATGATAGTGATGGTGGCGATTATTATGGTGATGATGATGGTGATGATGAAGGTGATGATGGTGGTGGTGATGATGGTGATAGTAATGATGGTGATAGTAATTATGGTGATAATGATGATGATGGTGGTGATGATGGTGATGATGATGGTAATGGTGGTGATGATGGTAATGATGGTGGTGATGATGGTGGTGATGATTGATGATGATGGTAATGATGATGATGATTATGATCATGATCATGATGGTGATGATATGATGATGACAATGTCGGTGATGATTACGATGACGACGCGGATAGTGATGATAATGATGATGATAATGATGACAATGATAATGATGATAATGACAACAACAACTCGGATTATGAATCTTAATTCTTAATTGTTCTCAAATGTTACCTGTATCACACAATCTAACGATGATTCTTGGTTTGTTTCGTATTTTAGTTATCTTCTCGATGGAATGCAATGGTGTGGTATGATTCAGGAACCTGGAATAAATTACAAACATTGTCCTTATGAGTGCGCAAAACAAAAAGCATTTTGGGGAGCGGCAGCTAAACAGGTCATCATGTTTTGTGTTTATCGTCGCTAAAACACAATCTCCAATATATCTTATCACGAGCATATTTTTATAAAGATGAATATTTTTGATCAAGAAGACCAATACGGCGTTAAATTGCTCTCATGACTAAAATAACCACATCTTTTTAGATGGCAGAAAGATCTGAAGGAATTGTTTATGCTGTTATAAATGGAACAAGACAACATTGGAAAGACAAACAGATATTCTCGGCGTATATGATGGATAGGTGCGCCATCAAAATTACTCAAACTATTATTGAAAATATCAAAATATTATTGCTAGCCAATCTATCAAAGAAGTAGGGAAACTGAGAATGAAAAATAGGGCAGCCGATGATGAAGTAGGGAAGCTGAGGATGAAAAGGGTATATTCGAGATGAGAGTGTGGTAATAAGGAACCATAAACAATGAATTAAAAATGAAGAACGTTCGTACCAACCTGTTAGCACCATTTAAGACGATCAGATACCAGAGCCAAGTGAACTGCATAAAAAACAAAGCCATGAAGGAAGGAAAGAGGGGAGGAGGAAGGAGGGAAGTAAGGAAGGAGGAAGGAAGGACGGAAGGAAAGAAGGAAGGGAAGAAGGAAGGAAGGGATGAGGAAGGAAGAAGGGGAGGAGGAAGCAGGAAAGGAAGGAAGGGAGGAGGAAGTAGGAAAGGAAGGGAGAGAGGTAGGAAGGAAGGAAGGTTGGAAGGAAGGAAAGAAGGGAAGGAAGGAAGAAAGGAGAGAGGGAAGGAGGAAAGGAAGGAATTGAGCGAGGGAGGGACATAAGGATGGATGGAAGGAGGGATGGAAGGACAAAAGAAGGAAAGGAGGAAGGGAAGGAAGGATAGAAAAAAGTTGTTCGAAGTGAGAGGTTAAGCTCTATGTGAAATGTAGATGCAATGTCTCCTAGTAGAGATTGGGGAGAAAGAACGGTGTTGAAAATTGTCTTACTGACCTTACCGTGTGCATCAGTTGCTTAGAACTGCTAATCAAACCAAAGACCTCGGGTTCTATTCCAGGTTGGACCAGTCAGATACATTTTCAAAATATTATTCTAAATTCAGTAAATCCGCTCTCCGTTAAATGTAATTAAATAAGTAATTGTTTTTTTCCTCAGTTATATGGCGAGAAATCAAGTACCAAATCTTGATGCAAAAAAAGTGAAAGAAGTACGTGTAATGGTGAGCCATTCATTACATCGAAAAGTTCTGTAAGTATATATCAGTTTTCTGTCTCTTTTTGAACTAAATCTCCACCATACTCAACGCAGTTTTAAGATGCTTTTTAAACTGAACGTTTTGTCAAAATCCTATTCAGATACAAGTTTTTTTTATATACTAAATATGTCCACAACTGATTTTCTTATTACAGAGAGCGTTGCGGTATATTCTCAGTCAAGGAGCTACAAAAACAAATTGAATCATTGGGAATAAAAACATCATGTGTTGATGATCCTCTGTGAGTATGATCCTCTGCAAAAGTACTTTATGGATATAATAATTATAATTGTGAGGAAATCATCCAATGAAAGCAAGTAAATATATATATATATACCAGGTAAAGTTTTCAATAAACTCACAGACACGCATGTTTTATCAGGTCTAAAACCATGTTTTAAAGCTGATAATCACCAATACAACCTCTACTGACCTCAAACCAAGTCGTATTACTTCTAATACGACCCTGTTTGACGTCAATGGATCCAAAGTATCTCAAACACGAGGAAACCTCGCTAGAAATTTCGGTAAACATGGTGTTACAAAGGAATACCATAAAAAGAAAGGTCCTGGTTAGATGGTCAGTTGAGGTGACCGCGTGAGGTACTAGGTCTGAGTCGTCTTCTGGACGATCCTTTTATTAGTATTAAGGTTAGTATTAGAAAACCATTAGGCGGGGGGTTAGAAAACCATTAGGCGCGCGAGGAGTTAGGGTTAGGATCTAAGTTGTTTTGGGGTTAGCAGTTCCATTATGTATTTCATCATACAGGCATGTCCAATCGTAACAATCTCTCATTTCGTGCAACCTCACGCGGATACTAAAAAAGATAGTCCAGAAGACTACTCAGATCAAAAAGAAATGCATTATAGCTATGAAACCTGCCACTCGATTCGCATCATTTAGTAAAATTTTACAAAATGATCCTTATCGAGTGGGAGTTTTCATAGCTAATTCACTTCTTTTTATAGGATTACTTATAAACACTACTCTTCGTTTATTAAACTATACATAATACAGCACAATATAACGATATAATATCAAATCATTTTTATCTTTTCATTATAGATCTATCCGAGCCCTAATGTGTCTTGACTACGCCAAAGACGATCTTTGTCAATTCCACTTAACTGCATTGCTATAACGAATGACTTTTTATGTTAGGAAAAGAATCAGTTTATTTTTTTCAAGTTATACAACAACATCTCTTTTATGTAACGCATTCAAGAACATTGTTCACATAATCCTATTTATATATATATGTAATTTTTTAAATACACATGTAACTTATCAAACTTTTTAAATTCTTGTTTCCCACAAATCGACCTTCGTGTCATCTTTAAACCGAGCATACGCTTGTCAAGTTTTTTTCCGTTTAAAGACCAGACTCCCATGTTACTGAGATCGCATGTTGTCTATCAATATAAGTGTCAATACTGCGGAGCATTGTATTTTGGGCAAACGTGCCGTCATTTACACACGCGCATCTCGGAACACACATGGGAGTCTCGACTTTAACGGACAAGAAACTGTCTCACCCTTCACTTTCAAACCTTCTGTGTCACTCTAACAAAACTCGCCACCCTATTTCTTTTAATGACTTTTCTGTTCTTCGTGGTAATTCAACATTTGAATTACTAATCACAGAAAGTTTTCTTATTTCTAAATTTAAACCTTGCCTCAACGGAAACGTCATCTCTGCAACCTCGTTCCCAGGGCATTTTGCCTCCACGGCGGAAGGTCGGCGAAAATGGCCCTGGGATCGGCTGGTCCATTCTATAATCCGATTGGCTTGTCATAAAACCAATTAATTCAGCCGAGTATACTTTATTCATCTAAATCTGAATGCCGTCTTCAAGTTTTAAAGATAACCATGGATGTATGGTGGATTATTAAGCTTGTTAGCTGCTTTTATGCCGACGAATGCTGACATGAACAACTCTGAAGAGCATTTAACATTTCTCAATTATTCAGGTCAACAAAGTAGACAAAGGAAATGGAACAAAGACCACAAAAATTATCATATCTAAACACCCAGTAATTCTGGGTGTCATGTGACTAGCCTTTCGCCGACCTTCAGCCGTGGAGGCAAAATGCCCTGGGTACGAGGTTGCTTTGATTGGCTTATTATTAATATCTGTAAATATATTTAAATATTAGTTTATACATCTTGTATTTCACTTTGAGAATGTTGCGCGTTGGCAATGAAACGTCAGTAAAATTTCTTTTAAAATTTGTTTCTTGTTTGTTCCATATTTGTTACGAGATGGCTCTCCACATTCGAATTTTCAACTGGGCTTTAATATTCATTTTACGTTTAAGATTTTATGGAAAAATCACTGACTGTTCTGACCGTGTCTCATTAGCTCAAAGGTCAGAGCGCCGAAACGTTGATTCGGAGACCAGGGTTCGATTCCCGGTTGGGGCAGTCACTTTTTCCATATATGTATTTGACAATATTAAATCCTCTCATATATCAATTAAATATATATATGTTATTTACCGGCTGGGAGGTCCGTACTGGAAAAATATTTTCCCTCAGTCTCAGAAGCGGCCCTCGACCGAAGAGACCGAAGGCCGCTTCTGAGACTGAGGGAAAATATTTTTCCAGTACGGACCGACCAAAACGGTAAATAACGTGTTTATTTTTTTCGAGCAAAGTCAATAAAAATTGCAATTTTTTGGCGAGAAAAGTTGCGAGAGGTCCGTACTGGTGTGATACGGACCTCGTACTCAGCCAATCAAAAGGCTCTATTTTAGTTACGGACCTGAGTTACGGACCTCAAAAAAAAAATAAAAAAATTTACAAATATATATGTCGACAAATAACTTTAATTTGAATATCCATACAGCCAAGAACTAAATACACATGTTTAAAAGCCTTTGCACTACAATTCACAGAAATATATTTGGTTTATTTGAGATATAATCTTAGGAGCTATATATATATATTATATATTGTTTCGTATTTCAGGTAATCTACGAGAATTTTACTGTTATTATTTGCTCAATGTTTATTTGTTGCCAATAGCAACTACTTCTTACAGATCATCTGGGATGGACTCATACAATGAAGCTCCATCATCCAGTTACATCCGGGGCTGCAACAAGCTGACGAATCCGTATAGACGAAAGAGCATCCTAGGAGAAATACAATTCATCTTTTTAATACACTTGCTTCGAATACATTTATACAATTCATCAGTCCTAGTTTATATATATTCTAAGGATTTATGGTGAAGAAAAATTTCGAGTGTTGGAATATATACATTTTAAGACCAAACCGGGACCACTTGCGAAAAATGCAACCTCAAGGCCTTCCGGCTGGAATTGAATCCGCGACCCTGCGATGCTAGTGCAGTGCTCTGACAAATGATATATTATACCGAAACAATCTTGAATGCTGTCTTGAAACATCTAGAAACGTCTTGAAACGTCTTGTTGTTCCTCCATTGTGTTATTTGGCGCGAAAACCAAATAACACGCGCGTGTTATTTGGTTTTCGCGCGTGGTATTTGGTTTCGCGCGTGATACTCGCGAGTTTAAATTGACTGGTCACGTGCTACAAATCTAGCTCTTTGATTGGACAATTTATAGTTGAGGTATAATATTTACATATATATTCTTTCATTAGTCCTAGTTATATTCACCTCGTTTCTGTAAATCACGAGAAACGTTGGCGCAATCCAATTGAGATTTCTCGACGTCAACGCCATAATCCGTGAACGAGTCCAGCTCCGCTTGAGTACAACTTGGTCTTGGATTATTAACTGTACAAAGATATAAGATTCATTACAAATAATTCCCAACACAACCAGGTGATAAATCAGACATAGTTTGACGCTACTCTGGATTTAAAAAAGTTTTTTGAACGTAACTTTAAAAGTTACTGTCGATGACCCAACGTTTCGACACTCCAATCTAGTGTCTTCATCATGGGGATTTAGTGTATCATCAGAGGCGTTGTCTGGAGGCTTGGCATATCAATAGCGCCCACGCCCCATTGAATCACGATGACGGTGGTTTATTACCAAAAGCTTATTTGCATCTTGTTAATAGATAACGTCATCATTGGTTCTATGAGATTATAAATAGGGATCCTAACTTTACAACGATCACCCCTGATGAAGACACTAGATTGCAGTGTCGAAACGTTGGGTCATGGACAGTAACTTTTAAAGTTACATTCAAAAAACTTATTAAAGCCAGAGTAGCGTCAAACTATGTTAAGATTCATTATATCGAGTAACAAAGTGTCTGAATTCAATGCTAGTTCAATCGCGTGATTTGTTACTATACAACAGAAATATTTTGCTATATTTTACTTATATTATCAAAATCGAATACGGTTACCCATGTGGAGACAGAACATTCTCGGTTGCAGCTGCAAAACTCAGGAATTCATTACCAGAGGAAATTAGAAATGGTTGCCGAAACGTAGACTCGGTGCTAGCTCGAGTAAGTGAGTTTACGTTTCATGAGACCCCTGCTCACTATATTACGGCAGTACCCCAACATCTTAGTAATATTCGATTCAAATTCTATAGTAGACTGTAAAGATACTTACATCTTCTGAATAAATATTCATTCAAAGAATTCTTGGATCTGGGAGCAGCAGCTAAAAGAAAAATACATGGGGAATGAATTTACTGACTTTAGAAATTAAAACAAATATGTTGTATACTTTGAGTCGTAGTTTAGGATTTTATTGTATTGATAAAAAAGGACGAAAGTTGTTTAAAAGACATTAGCCTCCTCCGTAGGCAACTCTGTGGCTTCTTTTTTCAGAGTCAAATAATGTCCAAGGCTGTGCGAGCAATGTTTTGGTTGTGGGTTACAGGGATTGCAGGGAAGTATAGGGATTGCAGGGAAGTATAGGGATTACAGGGAAGTATAGGGATTGCAGGGAAGTATAGGGATTACAGGGGAGTATAGGGATTACAGGGAAGTATAGGGATTACAGGGAAGTATAGGGATTACAGGGAAGTATAGGGATTACAGGGAAGTATAGGGATTGCAGGGAAGTATAGGGATTGCAGGGAAGTATAGGGATTGTAATCCCTAGGGAAGTATAGGGATTACAGGGAAGTATAGGGATTGCAGGGAAGTATAGGGATTGTGAAGGGATTGGTCGACGAAGAGGGGACAGCAAAGAGTTGCCTGCGGAGGAGGCTAGTTACGGAGTGTTTACATGAAGGAGGGCTGGCCCTGGTAAAAGGGATGGATTTCACCTCGGGTTTACATGGGAATATTCTAGCCCTTAGAGGAGGGCTAGCCCTTCTAGGACGACTGACTTGTTTACCGAGTCGACAACATGTATTTTCCCACGTAACCCGCTGAATCCCATTTTCCCGCTCAAATTTTCAATTTAAAACCTACGTATGAACAAATAGAACTTGTGAAATAAAGAGTTGTCTTAAAATATACGGGCGAAGACCAACTTTGTCGCGTGTACGCAGCTTTGACTTGCCAGCCCTCCTAGGAGGGACAGCCCTCTTGAGTGCGTTTACATGGAAAAATATCCACCCTCGTAGGCGAGATCCCGGGTAGTCAATAGCGAGATATTGCCTAGGAGGGCTGGCCCTTCTCTCATATAAACGAAAACAAATTTTACATATGGTTTGACTGAGAGGCCGGAGGATAGCACTACCAAGAGGGCTCCAAGAGCCCTCCTCCTATAAACACCACCCCTTATACATATTTTATATTGATAAACTAATCATAAAGGACGCTGTGGGCCAATATAAACTACGATTTCAATCGCAGTTAAGAGTTAAAAAACTCATCAAATCTAATTTCACCAAACCGATTTCCTAAGTGTAATTTATTTTCAGAAAACCTCAACAATAACAGAAAAGCCACTTCACAAGCTACCTTCACAAGAATCAAGACCACACCGATTTGACAGTGTAAAAGATCCACTAACTAATTGCCACGATAGGTGTGAGATATATGAACGACAAATCGATGCCATTAATATTGTATATAGTATCACAGTCGGAATTAATATTGAAAGAGGTTTTACGATAAAAACACGTATTATGCACATGAGCTTCTTAAGATTTATGTAAGACTTTTTCCAATTATCTTTAACCTCAACAAGGAAATTAAGAGCTGCCGAGAAAAATAAAGAATTGCGAAGAAAGTCGCGAACGACTCGCGAAGAAAGGCGAACTGTTTTTTAGCTTAAACATTAATAGCTTGGCATTATTTCCAACCGTGAAATTGTTTTGTTAGGTTAGTATGGTCGTATATTATTGCCCTTTCAAACACAATTCTTGACTAAAGTATAAGACGGAATTGATGTAAATGATGCAACAAACAGAGAAGGGTTTTGAGCTTAAGAACTCAGTTTATAAGTTTTTAAAACTGAACTCGTTTTCGCCAGTGCTTGAATTTAAGATCGAGATTTCGTATAGATGTTTATATTTGGCATATTAACACACAGTTTTAGATTTTACATATGTAAATAAGGCCTATAGTGTAAAAGTCCATCTTGTCTTGTGTTTCTTGACAAAGGGGCTGTGCCCCGAAACGTTAACAACAAAGTTTTTTTAAGAGTTTATAAATATATATATATATATATATATATATTGCTGTGGCGAATCCGTGGGCCTTAATAAAAAGCATGTTTAGATTTCTAGTTGACGCCTAGCCTAACAAATTTATAACGTCAAACAATGTAAATAAATAAATAATATAAAAAATAAAATTCAATTCAACCTGTATAACCTTCTGATGAGACGCTCTAACCATTAAGCTATGCGGATATGAAGAGTGAAGGTTACAATGATGTATTGATTCGATTGATATATGTACTGCCTATGCGGTATAGCGACTATAAGCACGGGCACCATCACGATCCATAATGACCTCGGAACACAGCTAAAGTTAGGGAGGGAGGGAAACCGGAGTACCCGGAGAAAAACCCTCGAAGCACGGGAGAGAATCAATAACTCTACTCACATAAATCTCACGAAGCTCAGGAATCGAAACGAGGTAGTAACCCATCCAAGTACTAACCTCGTCCGATCGGGCTTAACTTCAGAACTCAGCGTTGAGAAGCAGCGCCCTAACAGCACGTGCCGGCAGCCTGTGGCGCCTTTACTAAACCTTCGACTCAGCCGCGTTGAGCTGCGTCCGTCGTGTAGTTCGTAGGATGATTAGCATGACCCCTTTACCTTTATCAGTAATGTTTGCGTGTAATGATTCGCTTTGATATAGAATATGTATGTATGCCAATATTTCCAATGGGGACAATGAGACAGTGTTTATCAAATGATAAATACATAGAAAATAATAGTTCAAAATATTTATTGTAACTGAAACTGAATTAAGATGATGTTCGAATATTTGTTTGTATTGTTCTAGTATCGATATTTATACTACTTCACAAAAAAATGCGAACAAAAAAGACGCTGTTACACATCTTAACAAAAGGCGGTATAATAAATGGTTAAGCTATATAGCTGTGATAGAACCAAATTCTTGAAGAGTCAGCAAAGCTGTATTTCGCAATTTATTCATCTCAACTGATCGACGTGTGAACTAGAAAACGCTGTGGGGAATCTCGAACAAAATATTAACTTCGTCCGTCACTAAAGTTCTGTATCATTTAAGATCATAAACACAATTTCTCTAGATATACAAATGTTACACGTGTGAAACGTTTCAATAATCAAGACCACCGCTAGAGCTATGCAATTTTTGTATCATTTAACTCCGAATAACGTAAAATGCATAGATTGCAAAGCTGTATTTCTCAATTTATTCATGTTAACTTATCGACGTGTAAACTAAAACACACTTTGGTGAAGCTCGAACAAAATGTGGCTTCGTTCGCCACCAAAACAATAACTCTAACTCCGAATAACGTAGAACAACTATAGATTGGAGTGTTGAAACGTTGGGTCATACACAGTAACTTTTAAAGTTACGTTCAAAAAACGTTTTAAAGCCAGAGTAGCGTCAAAGTGTCAAACTATATGTTGATCTATCACCTGCGGGTTGCGTTGCGTTCAACGTTTCGACTAGCTTGAAGTCATCGACAGGAATGCTAATGAATTGACGTTTACAGCAGTGTAGAAAACGTTTTTAAGATGGGAGTGTCGACTGTGAACGATGTATGGAAGCCCAATCATTATAAAGGTTAAAAAACTATAGAAAGGTTGTGAAAATAAGGAAAGAGTGTTGAGATTTGAACGATAGGATAATATATATGGCAAGCCCAATCATGAAAGGAATATCTAGAAATGTTTTTAAAATAGGGAAAGAATGTCGATTGTGTAGAATTGAACAAAAAGCTAACATTCTTTGGCTTTTAGTCCCAAGAAAAAAGGATAACACATGCTTATTTGAAGAGAGTCAGGAATCAGTTTGGTGAAATTATAAGGCCTTGGAATATTCGAGAAAATAACCTCGACACAAAATATTTTAAATCCTTTTTCGTCTCAATCATGATTATTTGAAAATAGACCTTAACAAAGACAGTAAGTAGAGAAAGTATTTGATAAATCATAAACTTACCCGCAAACGCAGCAAGACTAAGCAAGATCAAAAGCTTGAATTCCATGTCTTCGAAATGTTGGGTTACGCTGATGTATTCTAGAGTTCCTCCGAGGTCCAACGAGGTGACGAGTGATGGCAAACTGGAGACCTTGCCAACAATTGTGCGCTATTTAAGGATTCCGGTCGCAATAACCCATAAAAATATGCAGAGCTTATCAGCAGGTGCGGGGGTGATCAAATTAAGTAGGTTTAATTTCTACCAACCAATAAAAGTCGAAATCAATCCAACACAATTGTTATCATTTGTTTCCGGTGATCGTAATGAGAAACTAGACTGCAGAGACGCACTTTCACACTTCTTATAACTTCAAAAGGTGATACAAAAGACAACCCTACCCCACCCCAAGAGTTTCTTTTCCCTAGTGTGATTGGTTAGAAGCTACACGTGAAGGCTGTAAGCCTTTTACACACGCTCTGTGCATAAGCAGAAGTGAAAAAAAGGCTTGATTGATTGGTTTTAAGACCGATCCGAAAATAATGACTTCGTGACAAACTTAGTTTGGCGATGGAAATTAAGCTGCATATTAAAATCGGTAAACAAATGAGTCTCCACAGAGATTAATGTGAATTATGTATGATGTGATCTTGCGGGCGAACTTTAATATGCGACCGCTGAGGGTGAAAATACTTCACATTCGGGGCCGCACTGCGACGTATTGTATATGCAAGGTTTTCTGATTAATAGTTTACCGCAAACGCCTACGTTCTATATCCTAAGCTTTCAATTTATCCAACGATTACAGCGTTCGGATATAATGTACTCTTTCTAAAATATCACTAACAGGAAATCGAATGTAATTTGTTTATAGCAACCCAAAAGGGCATTTTCTAACGGCTGTTAATTTCTCTTCTATATTCATAATATTCCAAGTTCATTTTTCCGCATATTCATGCGAAGGTTCTCCTAATTTCTTAAGCAAACACCTTGTGGGATGAAATGATGGCGAATAAGATGCCATACCGATTGTATTAAGAACGAAAAGAGATTAATTTCAACAATCTTATATGCTATCAACTATATATATATACGTGTCTTCTCTGTTGGAATATGATTGTTCGTTGATTTCTCGGTCAATTTTATTCTAAAGATATGAGTCTATACGATTGGTGTAGTTTGAATGTTTAAAAAAAGGTAAAAGATAGTTGTTCAATGTAATTCATCGTGATGTACCACCTGCCGGGTTATGTTATTGGTAGTAATATATTTAAATTAACATACGTGTATATGAAAGGTATTACCGAAACACCTCTTTCTACAGACCCTACAGACAACATCGTTTTGCATCAGCTTATCGAAACGATCGATACCCTTGATTCTTTTAAGTCATTTTTAAGGCATCTTGTCGTTCATAAACTGATTACAAAAACTGTGTCAAAATGTTTCATATATATATATATATATGATATACCCCTTGTATGTTTACGTACTTTCTAATTACCAACGGGGCTCTGAACATGTAATCAAAAGCTATTAAATTGAGCTAAGCATGATGTCTGTAGAAGTGGATAAAAGTTATTACTAGACTGAATGATATATCTAGACATGTCAATTCGTATTAAACTAAGACCGCGCTCTTTATTGACAAGAGATATTTACCCCCGTTAAGGAAAAGGAACAACAGTTAATGGTTTGAAAGGAAAGTTCCGACTTCGATAAAATATTGAAATCGACATTGATGGAGCGTGACAGACATCTGCACGAATGATAATTTGCTGTTTCTGTGTGTACTCTTTGACTTGAATTTACCCTTATTCCGAAATACTCAGAAATCTGTCTATTTTCAGGAAGACTAAAAACATTAATCGTTCTATACGATAGCAAAATAGTGATATAAATAGTGATATAAGAATAGGATGGTATATACTGCCGAAATAGCCTGCAGGTCTAATTAACGTTTCGAGCGAAGGCCCTTCGTCTGCATAGAGTCGTTGACTATACGTTTCTTTGAGCACCACATAGCAAAGTGAAAAGGTGGTAAACTGCCAAGATTTTTAGTAACGAAATACTGACGCGTTTCCAGAGGAGCCCTTCATCAGAGTAAGACCTAACTTATGAAAGGCTCCGCTCGAAACGTCAGTATTTCGTCACTAAAAATGTTGGCAGTTTACTACCTTTTCACTTTGCTATATATATATATATATATGTGTGTGTGTGTGTGTGTGTGTGTGTGTGTGTGTATGTTGCATTATTGCACGTTATTTTATGCGTTTCATATACGAGTATGTTGCATTATTGCACGTTATTTTATGCGTTTCATATATAGTAAAGCTTAGAACTGAAAATTATGGAGAGACATACCAAAAGAAAAATTTCAATATATTTTTTTAAACGAAAACCAATGCCAAAGGTTTATGTTTAGAAAATTACACATGGTATACAATTATAAACATATAGTATATATATTTAGTCAAATATATATGTATATCAAAATTTGACTGCCCCGACCGAGAATCGAACCCGAGGCCTCCGAATCAACGCATCGGCGCTCTAACCACTGAGCTATTGAGACACGGTCAGAACAGTAAAAAAAATTTAAAAAATAGTATATATAGTCCAATGAACTTCAAGAACAAAATTATACGACAGTACTTAAGAGATATTGTCCATCTGATCAGATGGGGTTTTTGTATACAGGAAATATAATCTTAAGACCTTAAAATATCAAATAACCACCATTATTCACCAAGGTTATTTTATACAGACGTATATATTGTGCTGCGGAGGTAGGGTAGAAATATAAATCCAATACTCTAATAGGTTGGTGTACTACCAAAATAATGTGGAGGACCTTTGATATCACTAATTTCGAATTGAAATAATAGATATGTCGACTAAAAGCAGAGCTTGAAATTAGGTTTCAAGGCTGAACAAGGGTTCCAAAGTGTAATTCTCTCGATATAATTCTTCCTAAAATATCACGTCTTCGTCAACACGCGCGATGACATTTTGACACAACCTCTTCGAGAAGGCAACCTTCTGTTTCAATGTTTATAATTCATTAGTTTAAATTACATTATTCATATGACAACCTATCGGTAGAATTTCGGTATTTTATGATGTCTGTTTATTCAGTTCTGGGGATTTTAGAGATATACTCCATGCAGTGGGTGTTGTGTGGGTATATAATAATGACGTAAACTGAATTGAAAGTATGGAATATTAACGTGAATGCACCGAGTCTCAGGTTGCTATATGAAACATCGTAAGTTTTGCTATATTTATTAACGTAATGATAATTCTCATAAATTTGTGGTTAAGAACTAGAATGTCGATAACTATATACTTCAAAATAGCCCATTGTGTAATGTAGTTGGAATTGGTTCTCTATGTATATTCCACCCCGTTTTTTTTATATCGAATAACTTTTGTGATGACAGTAAGTATATATCAAACCTAATTTGCATAAATTCTGTTCTGTTTTTACATCATATATATATGCAGATTCCTATAAAGTCTCACCAAGTTATTATTTCACTTTACGTTTCACTCTCGGCCTTCGCTCGAAACGTTAGATTACTTACACGCTATTTCGGCAGTACACCAACCTTTTTGGATATTTGATTTGTATTTCTACACCGCCTACGCAACACAACACATTTTATGACTCATACTCATACGTAGTACATCATAGACATTGATATGATATGCAACTTTCTAATATATCACTGGCAATGAAATAAAGAAATTTGCAGCGAAGAACGTTGTACCTCAGTAAGGATGTTAAAGCTATATATAAGATCACGTGGGATGTTTCTCGGTCTTTCATTGGTCATGATTGAGGTTGCATGAATCCTAGTTAAGGTGGCTTGATAGTCTATATCATGAGAAATTGCATTTTTCCGCATGAAAATGTTTCTAATGCAGATCTTAGCTTCATCGTGGTTCATTGCATAGCTCTAGTGGTGGTCTTGTTTACTGAAAAGTGTTATACCCTCAAAGTTTACCTGAGTGGAGAAATCGTGTTTCCAATAAATTCAGAAAACTAATTTGCATAAAATCTACCGCTTATTATAAACACAATTTCTCTAGATATACAAATACTACAAGTGTGAAACGTTTCAATAATCAAGACCACCGCTAGAGCTATGCAATGAACCAAAATAAAGCTCAGATATGCATTACAAAACTTTTTATGGGGAAAAATGCAATTTCTCGTGATTTAGACTGTCGAGCCATAATGACATCATTCCGTTCCTTGACATTTTTTAAAACTATACGCTCTCTTTTACTCTCTTTAGCTTACTGTTTATCAAACACCTTGATGTTATCAGTACACTTTCGAGTTAAATTTAGACCCAGTCTCTGTTATAGATTTTGCGACTTGAAAACAACGTCTTGTTGTAAACAAGGCTAACAACGAAAAACTGGAAAAACATTTTCGTTTCGTAGAACTCACAGTACGTGTTTCACTGGGTCTCAAACAGACTGACTCAGCTATTACCTCGCGTGTTTTAAACCTGCAATAAAACAGTGCAGTGCTTGTTTATTAAACATGCATTATATTAAACAGTTTCACTACTTTCAAGCATTTCTGAACCTCAAAATCATACCATTATCCAACATTCTTTATCACCTGCGCTTTTCTTAATGAGCTTTACACATTCTCATTAGTTGCTTTATATGTTTATAATTCTCTTTATTTCGTTATATTCTTGAAAATCATCTTTTCGCGATTTTAATAAGCTCCCTGCAGTGTCGCATGTTTGTCGGTAGTACATCAAATATCTTAACCAAGTCATAACTTGGCTACACACGAGAGAAATGAGTAAAATAGTATTAAAATATTTATTACGAAATGATTAAAATTATGGAGAAGAGAATTTCGGATATGGGTGATAGTCTAAACATCTACCCAAGACGTTAGAAAATCTTTATTATCAAGAGTTATTTGTGTCTTCATGGGTCATTTAGATTAAAGTGCCCCTAACCTCAAAATATTGTATTGTCTTGTTTGGAAGAACTTTTAAAATGATAAAGTAACTTCTTTTGAAGATTTTCGTTTCTTTGCTTTCTTTTTGAGATATATCAGTTTGTTTGACATGCAAATGTCTGGAATTTCGTCACACATGCATAATGACTTATTGGAGAAATGTGTATATCTCTTTCATTCTCGAACGAAATCCTTTAAAATTAAGAAGTTTGGTGTTGTGGGAGAAACGCACACACGTGTTATTCACACTTTAGTGTTTTTATTTCATGACTGCAAAGATATATAACATTCTCTGATAACTCATTATGCATGTGTGACGAAATTCCGTACATTTGCATATCAAACAAACTGATATATCTAAAAAAGAAAGCGAAGAAACGAGAGTGTCTTCAAAAGAAGTTACTTTATCATTTTAAAAGTTCTTCCAAATAATACAATAAAATTTTTTGAGGTGATGGGCACTTTAAGACATAATATATAGCTTTGAACATTACGTATATACCATGGTGATTGGTAATAACCTTAGAACGTTCTGAAACTACTTATATATAAACACATTTACCAAAATATAACAATGGCGTAATGTTGGAGCAATGGAAGAGAAAAAGAGATGAGTTCTTTGAAGAACTGTTTAAAGATATGAGAAAGCGTGGAAGTGACCACTTTTTCCCTGAAATATTTGTTCTTTTATAGCCTATTTTAGTGACATAAGAACGTTTTGAAGATTTTTCTGCTCAATATCTTCTAAATGTATATTGAAAATTAAAAATTGAAAAAAAGATTTTCGTTTCATACCGACATAGTATGTACAAGTTGTAACGTTTCGAGTGAAAATCCTTCTTCAGAGGGTGGGGAAGGTATAAAGCTAGACATAGCTAGACATAAAAAAGTAAAGTGCCGCGTAGACAGTGTTTTGGATATATAGCGAAGTGAAAAGGTGGTAAACTGCCAAGAATTTAGTGACGAGATACTGACGTTTCAAGTGGAGCTCTACATCAGAGTAAGACACAGACTAGACATAGCTAGATATGAAGACACAGGATTGTCGGCAATTTTAAATCATTTTATTAAATATTAACTTCTCATTTTAAAATAAAATATTATAGCTCATACTAGTATAACACTCTTACCAATAACATTTCATTAATTACATTCAAGTCCATTTTAATTATACTTGACTATAAATAATTCTAAGGAACATTTTCATTAAAGAAGAAAAAAAGTAGAAATATATATATACATATACATAAAGACGATACCGCTCGTTCAATAAATTTCACTATATAATAAAAATTAATAAATATGAAAGCTGCTAAGTT
Organism: Chrysogorgia sp. JL179-B06; assembly: GCA_035772405.1. NCBI lineage: Eukaryota > Metazoa > Cnidaria > Anthozoa > Scleralcyonacea > Chrysogorgiidae > Chrysogorgia > Chrysogorgia sp. JL179-B06. Next base: position 732,316 of record JAYKKM010000496.1, on the reverse strand, counting down.
CTCAAAAGAACTGGATATAATATGAAAAAGGAGAAATAAGAGAACTTCAATGTGTCGAGAAATGCTTTAGAGACGTTTCGGACGATGTGTCCTTCTTCAGGTCAGTATGTCCTCCTTCATGAGGTCTTCTTTTGACCTGAAGAAAGATACATCGTTCAAAACGTCGTCCATTAATATACGTAAGTACTCGCCACTACGATCAAATTTTTACCTATCGATATTTTTACGTATTTATAAAGCAGAGCTGCTAAATATTACTCGGTCGAAACCGTTTTGCGATTCGACGATGGCAAGTATTATTTTTCTGACTCCGAATCTGGAGTTGTTATGTCCGCCATTAATCGTTCATGTTCCTGACCAGCGTAACGAATTGTGACGTCAGATTCTCAACGCGAAGACTCCACGTGGCTAATTCTTCAAGTAAATCAAGGTCGTTTATTCAAATTCTTCATCTGAAAGGCTGAACATTTCATCTACTTCTCGAAGAAAACAAGAAAACAAGTAACCTCGACTGAAATTCAGGCGTAGCATTGAGAATTTGACGTCACAAACAATATTACCTTTTGAAATTGCGGGCTCACTTGGAACACATTTTTAGTAATGGTGGCCTAAATAATAGTGATTTCAGAGCTCAAAATACTTCAAAATACCAATTTTTAGTTTTCTTTTACATCGATGATCACTTTCGACCCTGAAATACTATTCTATGCTAAAGAAAATCTAAAAGACGGGGGGTGAATTTTCATCGTAGTGGCAACATTGAAGTTGAAGTTGAACACATTGAAGTTCTCTTATTTCTCCTTTTCATATTATATATTCACTATATTATATAACATGCTGTGCAGAGTGAGTCTAAATATTAAAGCAGCTGAAAATGTGATGGTTTTGGTACGGATTTACTGAGACAGGAAAGCCTCTCTTTATGTCACCTATATATATAACTCAATTTCTAAACCAGAAGTGACAGTGTTAGAATAACAACCTTGTATTAAACCATCCAAAGTCTTCTATAATGAAGAGTTTGTCCATTCAGTCAATTCGAACTTAACAAAACTCATCAGAAGAACAACGTTTACCAAGTATTATTGTTTCAAAATTAATTCGTATTATATAGTTCCAAACCATTTGTTACTTTTAATGGTTAAGGAAAATTTCCAAGTGATTTAAGTTATATTTTACAGCATGACTTGGAATTTTTCCTCATTAACAACGAGTGTAAATTCAAAATATTGTTTCAATATTTGATAACTTTAGAAACGATTTAAAGACCATTGAATTGAATTGTCTGCGTGTGAAAATTGTCAAATATCAAAAATGTCAACCAGACAACTACATGTCTTGTTTATTTGCCACTAAAAACTCTTAAGAATCATAATTGAAATCATCTTCAACGTCCATTCGAATGCTATCGAGAAAACTTGAATTTCGTTTCTTCATTTGTTGACGCTGTTTTTTGTACAGCTCCTGTTTTTCCTGCAACGAAAAATAAGCGTTAAAGAGTTTTCAAAAAGGATCAGGTTCTTGATTTCAATGAAACGATTAACAAACCCTTAGCTCCTGTATTAAAGTAATTACTGCTAGTACCAGTAGTACATCAAGTCGCAAACTCTAAAAGTTGAAGGCCTCTAACGAAGGTCCTTCGCTCAAAACGTTAGATCTCCTACACACTACTTTGGTAGTACACCAACCTTTTATAGTATTTAATTTGTAAATCTACACTACCTACATAGCACAACACTTTGATCTCCTTCACATTATTTTGGTAGTACACCAACCTTTTATAGTATTTAATTTGTAAATCTACACTACCTACGCAGTACAACACTTTGATCTTCTTCACATTATTTTGGTAGTACACCAACCTTTTATAGTATTTAATTTGTAAATCTACACTGCCTACACAGCACAACACAACACAACACAACACAACACAACACAACACAACACAACAATGTCTTATAGAACTAGTATATAAATCAAAGTGAAAAGGTGGTAAACTGCCAAGATTTTTAGTGACGAAATACTGACGTTTCGAGCGGAGCCCTTCGTCACTAAAAATCTTGGCAGTCTACCACCTTTTCACTTTGCTATATATCCAAAACACTGTCTACGCAGCACTCTACCTTTTTAGTATATCAATCGATCTTTCTGTTTGGCTATCTACCTCTGATACTCCCCGTGCGGTTATGTAATAAGCTCTATATTTTATCGGGAAAACAAGATATCACTTCACCTTTATCGACGTTATCGAGTCCGTTCTGTTCATCGAGGTTGTACTACCGTCATCACTTCGAGCAGAGCTAACACGTCTTGCAGAGGTTAGTCGACCCTGTGCCTTTCCCACCGTCTTTCCTTCGTTCTCTTCGTTCTCTTCCTCCTGTTTGATTTAGCAAACACACATAATCCACAACAAACCGATATTATTTCAATTAAACCTTTTTGAGGTTTAACTTAGACTTTTTTACCGAAATATATAAAACGTAAAGTATTATGTTTAGTTTAGTTCATTAGATTTATCACTCTTTTAGGTGAACGGAATACCCCAATAGCCTAGAAGCCCAATTGATAGGGGTTCCAAGGGCCTATGATTTATTAAGGTCGTTATCCAATAAGACCCGAAAGTCTTACCATTTGCTGGTATTATTGCAAAGGCAGCACTTTCTCCTCAATTATTTTAAGACCATGAATTGGGGTGCGACCTAGGATCTAACCTGGATCACCCAGACAAATGGAGTAACTACTGCACTATGTTCGCTGGTGTGTTTGTATTAGGAATAGACAACCTGGTACCTAGGGTTCTTCGTGCTTTTCCCGCATGCATCGAGAACTCAACAGAGCATGCAGCATTCATACCTCATCGTCGTTATCACTGACCCAACTTTCTTCACCGCTCCCCAGTCCTCCAACACCGCTGTCAGCTATCTTGCTATATGTTGCAGGGGTGTCACTCGTCGCTGAGTCCGTACTAAATATCGCGAAAAAAATAACGTCACTTTTTATAAGAAGAAAGGAAGGAGATAGAATAGGAAGAAGATAGGGTAGGAAGAAGGGAAGGAGATAGGGTAAGAAGAAGGGAAGGAGATAGGGTAAGAAGAAGGGAAGGAGATAAGGAAGGAGATGGGGTAAAAGGAGGGAAGGAGATATGGTAGGAAGAAAGGAAGGAGATAAGGTGGGAAGAAGGGAAGGGGATAGGGTAGAAGAAGGGAAGGAGAATGGAACTATCACGAAATTATAATGCACCTCTTTTTTCTATGTCCTTCGTATGTCATCAAGTGAGCAAGAGTACTATCGGTTCGCTTCATTTCTTTGCCTAATGATGAAAATATAAAAAATATGAAAAATACGAAAAAGAATATGGGGGAAAATAAAAAGTAAATTCTTACCAAAAGATCTCAGCAAATTTGAAACTTCTTCATGGCAATATTCCTGTTAACAACGTTAAAAGAAAAGAAAAATACGTTGATAGTATACAGTTTGAATACTGTCTGGCCAGCTCTGATATGAACAGGCCCTAAAGTAAAGGATATGGGAATTATGACAAAATTCAAAGTATACTGTAGCTAGACTAACCATGGCAATCTCTGTGGGAGTTCGACCATTCACATCTGTGACATCGTGTTTAACTCTGTTGGCTAGCAGCCACTTCACACACTCAACATGACCACTAACAGAAGAAAAAATATTATTGAACTACAATCACAGGTTTTTTTTAAATAAGGTTGTAGAGTTTCAATAAGTAGTCCGAATTTCAGCCACAATTAATCGTGATGGTTTTACCTCATAGCTGCCAGGTGAAGAGGTGTGTATTCGTCAATCGTTCGACAGCTTATTGCAGCTCCAAGACCAAAAAGAATCTGTAAGAATAAACGGAAGATAAACCACTTTCCTTCCTTCCTTCCTACCTACCTCCCTCCCTTCCTTCCTATCTTCCTTCCTTCCTCCCTCCCTGTCTTCCTTCCTTCCTCCCTCCCTCCCTTCCTCCCTCCCTCCCTCCCTTCCTACCTCCCTCCCTCCCTCCCTTCCTTCCTTCCTACCTCCCTCCCTACTTCCTTCCTTCCTTCCACCGACCCACCCTCCCTCCCTCCTTCATTCCTTCCCACCCACCCACCCACCCTTCCTTCCTTCCTTCCTTCCTTCCTTCCTCCCTCCTCCTCCTTCCCTCCCTTCGTCCCTCCACCGACCCATCCTTCCTCTTCCCACCCACCCACCCTTCCTTCCTTCCTTTCTCCCTCCTCCTTCCCTCCCTTCGTCCCTCCACCGACCCACCCTCCCTCCCTCCCTCCCTCCTTCCTTCCCACCCACCCACCCACCCACCCACCCTTCCTTCCTTCCTCCCTCCTCCTCCTTCCCTCCCTTCGTCCCTCCTATCCTCCCTTCCTTCCTCCCTCCCTCTCTTCCTTCTCCACCCTGCCCTCCCTCCTATTCTTCCTCCCTCTCTTCCTTCCTTCCTAACTTCCTCCCACCCTCCATCCTCCCTCCTTCCTCCCTCCCTCCCACCATACAAACAACTCATACTATTATCTCACCATCATACAGTTCACATGTCCATTCATGGCAGCCAAATGCATACTGGTATATCCTGTAGGTGTCTCTTGCTCCAGGTCTCCACCACTCAAAGTAATCACCTTGGTACACTCTAACTGACCGTTAGCACAACCAATATGAAGCGAGGTCCATCCTTTTTCGTCTGTTTGTTCTCTTAAAGATGGATTGTGCTGCAATAACTCTTTGACCCTCTCAACATTACCAGTGGCCACAGCAGAATGCAGTGACGGACCTAGAACACAAGGATTCCTCAAAGTCAGCGTCATACATCTAACTACACACTGATATAATTATTGATTAATAGAAAACATCTAGAGTATAAACAGCGGACACCTTAAACTTGTAGGTTCCACTGTATTAAAGTAAATAAAGTAAATGGTTTGAACCTAGGAGTATCATTAGATGTGTGAAGTTCATCGTCCAGGTTGTTGCAGTCTTGAGAAAGACTATTGTTGGTGACCGACGTTTCGTCGGCTTCAGCGGCGGTCATCTTCAGAGTCAAGTAAAGCTTGTTTATCTGGTTTGCCTATATATACATCTGGTTCATTACGTCATCGTTTGTTTGTGTCATAATTAGTGTGAGTGGGTGTTGCGTCATGTGTGAGTGGGTGCATTAGTGTGAGTGGGTGCGTGCGAAGAAGTCTTTTGTATGGTGTCGGTAATTGTTGTGATCTGTTAAGTGGTTTATGTTCCAAGTTGGTATACCAACTTTCTAATGTAAGTTGCTGTTTGTAGTTTGTGTTAAAGGCGATACATTCAGCCGAGTCCCAGTCAATATCGTGTTTTTTTGTACGTGGTGTTCAGCTATGTCAGGATTAGTCCTGTCCCCGTTTCTAGTAGCTCGTTTGTGTTCATGGTTACCTTTTCTCATAATAAAATCACCATCATCATCCATTGAATCATTCAGAGCTGTATCATCATCGTGTTGTTGTTCTTCATTCTGTTGATTCTCATGTTCACTGGTTCGCACACCAGCTAGAAAACCAGCCATGTAATCTTCGCTAGAGTCTTGCTCAGACATTCCTACACGTACCTCCTTCACCTAAAACCAACGCATGGTCTTAACAGGAAGCAAACATCAACGTCGTAACATGGTTTTAAATTTAAAATGATTGAGTATGATTTATCTACAGTTGATCACGCAGGATAAGGTTGCCCTATTTATCCGAGCAGTAACTTTTAAAGTAACGTTCTAGTGGTTTGAGCTGGGAGACCCGGGTTCAAATCCTGGGTCGGACCACCACTCAGGGTCTTAAAATAATTGAGGAGAAAGTGCTGCCTTTGTAACAACACCAGCAAATGGTAAGACTTTCAGGTCTTAAAACGACCTTAAATCGTAGGCCCTCGGAATCCCTATCAGTTGGGTTTTCTGTTCACCTAAGAGTGATAAACTGAATAATCGAACGCTTAAAACATGAGCCTCTGGTCCATTGTCCATGGCCAACCATGAGATTGCGTGGGAAAATTCCAAAATTATTACCACTAATCCGCGGTAGCGTCAGAGACGTTGTCTGGAGGCTTCGCATATTAATAGCGCCCACGCCCAATCGCAAGGAAGTTCAAATAAAAATCAATATTCTCTTATTATGAACTTCATATTATACGAATTCACTTACAGTTTCATTTTCTGGAGTTCCTGCCATTTCATTTTTATCTTTTCCCTGTTCAGTTCGTTCATCTCCACTCCCTTCACCGCTCCGCGACTGTTTCCCATCGTTCGTGTGTTCTTCTTCGTTCCCCGTTCGTTCATTGTCGCTATTCTTCGGATTATTGTCAGAAGATGACAAATTGCTGGACGCAGAACTACCCGAGCTGGAATTTTCAACATTCTTTAACACCTCATCATCATTGCCATTAATACCCAAATCATAGTGAATGGGTTCTCCTTTATCTGAACTGTTTGACCAAAAATCATCATATTCCGATGACTTCTTAGCGGCATCTTCCTCCACCGTCTTTTTACCCTCGGCATCTTCGCCCACCGTCTTTTTAATCTCGGCATCTTTACCCTCCGTCTTTTTAACCTCGGCATATTCACCCTCCGTCTTTTTAACTTCGGTATGTTGATCCTCGGAGTTTGACTCCCTCGTCATGTTATTGTTCCCATTTTTCTCCGACATATCCGATTCACTATCCCTCACCTCGTCCTCCGATTTTCTCATCTCTTCACTTTCCTTCTCTTCCTTCTTTTCAAACGAGACCGTCTTTGTCCCACCATTTCTCGCTTTCTTTCCACTCTCTCTGGCCGCTTTCTTATCCCTTCTTCGCGGCTTCTCCCGGGATTCTTTCTCCAGGATCTCTTCCTCCTCCTCCTCCGACGTTCTTTTCTCCTCCACTTCTTTCGTCTGCTCATATGATTCAAGCGACGTGTAACTCATATCTGATTTCTCATCGCTCGTTTGTTCTGCAGAGTTGACATAGTCATCCAGTTTATCAGTTAGTTCTGATTCTAAAAGAAAGCACAACAACAGTAAAGTGACGGGAATAGAACCCAGACCTTCTGAGCCGTAGAGACGCTCTAATAGGGACCAACCTCGACGACGTGGCCCTCAAACTGCCCCAAACCACAAAATGTTTTATTGTCTTATTTGGAAAAACTTTTAAAATGGTAAAGTAACTTCTTTTGAAGATTTTCGTTTCTTCGCTTTCTTTTTGAGATATATTAGTTTGTTTGAAATGAAAATATCTGGAATTTACGTCACACATGCGTAATGAGTTATCAGAGAATGTTATATATCTTTGCGTTCATCAAATAAAAACACTAAAGTGTGAATAACACGTGTGCGTGTTTCTCCCACAACACCAAACTTCTCGATTTTAAAGGAGTTCGTTCGAGAATGAAAGAGATACACACATTTCTCCAATAACTCATTATGCATGTGTGTCATTTGCATATCAAACAAACTGATATACTGTATCTCAAAAAGAAAGCGAAGAAACGAAAATCTTCAAAAGAAGTTACTTCCAAATAAGACAATAAAATTTTTAGGTTAGGGCACTTAAGCAGGTTTGAAGCATGTTTTATGACCTCCAAAACGCTCCAGTTCTGCTAAAACGATTGTAGTATTTGAGCTGAAGTCAACATTAAGGAACAGCTCTCACCTCTCAGCGAGTTCACGTCGTCCTGAAGACGTAAAAATGCTCAGAGTTGCGTTGTAAACAGAACGAGGACGGTGTTGAGAATACTCTTAGGACAACAAATTATTCATTCTCTTTGTTTCGTATGAAGATTTATTTTATTTTGAAGGCTACGTTGTCGAGGTTGCCACGTCATAAATCTTAAATTCCCTAAACTACTGAGATAGATAACTTGAAAATATTGGAAATTACGAATTATGAGAACTACTTTACCTGTAATAAGTTGCGAGACACTAAGATCTCGAATAATTTGACCGTCGTCTCTCTGGGATGAAAACCATCTAACAATAAAATAATAATAATAATAACGATGTTTTTTCTTAAACGCATATAACAATGTCTCAATGAGCAGTTTACATAATAACTAAGAACTAAAAATAATAAAACTATATAACATTATAAAATACATTAAAAACATTGGCAACAAAATTAAGTTTCTCTAATATGAAAGAACTCGTAAAACGATAGAGTAACACCTTTTACAACTTTTCCGTATTTTACTTCGTTTTTGAAATATCTCAATTTGTTTGATATGTAAATGAGATGGTCTCTGACGTCAGGTGTGGGGTAGAGAATTTTCACTCATTAAAAAATGTCTTATATCTCAGTGATTGCTAAGTTTACAACGTTCATTATCATGAGGAGTTATTATACGCACATTTTCAAGTAAATTTGTGGAACAAACTTGAAGATGGAACTAATATTCTAATGTGTGAAAATTCTTTACCCTGCATCTGATGTCAGAGACCATCTCATTTACATATCAAACAAACTGAAATATTTCAAAAACGAAATAAAATACGGGAAAGTTGTAATAGGTGTTACTCTATCATTTTAGGAGTTCTTTCATATTAGATGAACTTAATTTTTGTTGCCAATGTCCCTTAAGCTCAAATACTGAATAGATCATCTAGGAAATAGAAATGTTTTAAGTTATTTTTTAAAAGTAATTATATCAGTAGAATTCTTTCAAAATATAGCTACATGTACGTTGTTCCATAACCTCGGGGCTATACAGCTGCAAAAGATCTATCACCATAGGTTACTGTATTTGTTTTCTGGATATAACTAAATTATTTCCCGATTTCGATCGAAGGGAACGCTTTGGCGCGATTAAGTAGTTCTGTGATATACATGGGTGCCATTCCATTGAGTGCCTTAAAAGTTAAAATAATTATTTTGAATTGTATACGTAGTTCAATTGGGAGCCAATGAAATTGTTTCAATACTGGAGATACCAATCTGGCAGCTGTATTCTGTAGACGTTGAAGCTTAGAAAAAAAGATAAGAACCCAAAATAATTGCTTTCATTATGCAAGAGGGTTATGTATTCCATCCTGAGTGGAGAAATCGTGTTTTCAATAAATCTTGAAAACTATAATTTGCATAAAATCTGCCGCTTATCATAAACACAATTTCTCTAGATATACAAATGCTACAAGTGTGAAACGTTTCAATAATCAAGACCACCGCTAGAGCTATGCAATGAACCAAAATAAAGCTCAGATCTGCGTTACAAAACCTTTTTATGGGGAAAAATGCAATTTCTCATGATTTAGACTATCAAGCCACCTTAATGCAGGGCAAATTATTAAAATAAGGTAACATTGCAAATGTACCTTTTGCAAGGAAATTCAAATGCACGGTTCTCTGTCGTCCCTTCACTGACAAAAACCTTTTCAAGAAACCATCCATTTCCTAGAGACACCAAAATTGTTTAAAGGAAACACGTTTATTAAAAATATTGGAAATATCATTTTCAAATATTTTTACCTGGAGATGTTTGTGTATGTCCAATACGAATGTTTTGTAATTCACCAAGATAGACAGAGTCAATAGGGAAAATATCAACCTAGAAACGAGAGAAATATGATAAGGGAGGGAGGAACTAGAGGGAAGGAAGGGGGCAGGAAGGAAGGGAGGGGGCAGGAAGGAAGGAAGGAAGAAACGAAGGAAGGAATGGAGGAGGGAAGGAACGAAGAAAGGAAGGAATGAAGGAAGAAAGGAAAGAGAGAAGGAAGGGAGAAAGGAAAGAGTGAAGGAAGGAGGGAAGGAAGAAACGAAGGAAGGAATTGAGGGAAGGAACGAAGAAAGAAAGGAATGAAGGAAGAAAGGAAAGAGAGAAGGAAGGTAGAAAGGAAAGAGAAAAGGAAGGAAGGAGGGAAGGAAGGAGGGAAGGAAGAAACGAAGGAAGGAATGGAGGGAAGGAACGAAGAAAGGAAGGAATGAAGGAAGAAAGGAAAGAGAGAAGGAAGGTAGAAAGGAAAGAGAGAAGGAAGGAAGGAGGGAAGGAAGGAAGGAAGAAACGAAGGAAGGAATGGAGGGAACGAAGAAAGGAAGGAATGAAGGAAGAAAGGAAAGAGAGAAGGAAAGTAGAAAGGAAAGAGAGAAGGAAGGAGAGAAGGAAGGAGGGAGGGAAGGAAGGAGGGAAGGAGGGAAGGAAAGAGGGAGGGAAAGGAAGGAATGAAGGAAGAAAGGAAAGAGAGAAGGATGAAGGAAGGAAAGGATGGAAGGAAGTAAAGGATGGAGGGAAGGAAGGAAAGAGGGAAGGAAGGAAGGGAAGGGAGGGAACGAAGGAAGGAAGAAACGAAGGAAGGAATGGAGGGAACGAAGAAAGGAAGGAATGAAGGAAGAAAGGAAAGAGAGAAGGAAAGTAGAAAGGAAAGAGAGAAGGAAGGAGAGAAGGAAGGAGGGAAGGAAGGAGGGAAGGAAAGAGGGAGGGAAAGGAAGGAATGAAGGAAGGAAGAAAGGAAAGAGAGAAGGATGAAGGAAGGAAAGGAGGGAAGGAAGTAAAGGATGGAGGGAAGGAAGGAAAGAGGGAAGGAAGGAAGGGAAGGAAGGAAAGGAGGGAACGAAGGAAGGAGGGAATGAATGAATGGAGTAAGGAATGAAGGAATGAAGGAAGGAATGAATGAAGGAAGGAAGGGGAAAGGAGGACTATTTACCTGTCCTCTACGAAACTTGCGTGAATGGTTCATGGATTTGGACAAACAACGTTCACCAGAACTGCCACTGTCACCAAACAACGTCAGTTTAACGTCAGCATCAGTACTCGCTTCACGTCGGTTACCCGTTACCACGTAAACCTCATAGGTTAATACTAAAAAAGACACAAAGAACAGTGGGTAACATTGAATATTTTTGAACATGTCATACTCAAAATGACAAAGAAAACGAAGGCGTTTTCCCCGTACTTGTCCCAGTCCTATATATCTCTGCGTCGATGTGCAACATCCACTCTTTACTCACTTACCACGATATCTTGAGGTTGGCGTATTTTCTCGGGATCTTTTGTAAAAAAGCTTCGAGTCAGGCACGCGTTCCTCGTCACCACGATGACGACTTTTTTTCTGCGCGCCCTTTCTGCATTCGTTCTGTCCACCATTGACAACATTGTCACCATTTTGTCTAATTGACCATTGATCACCAACATGTACAGCGCTATGTGATCGATAACGTGATTGTGATAAACTAGGTTTCAGCATGGTACTTTTACGGACAGTATGGCCAGCGGAATGTGGTCGAGTTTCAAAACTCTTGCTTTTTTTACTAAACACTTTGCCATTTTTAACTTGGACCCTAAAATAATCATTCATGTACAATGCGTTTTAGTATAGGCATAGGAAACAGGGGTGGTGGGGGTACAGGGCTTACATCTCAAGTCCCTAAGCTTTACAGTCCAGTACGCCTATTAGTTATAAGATTTTCCCAATGGTTACTCAGTGTAGCGAGAGGACCAGTGAACTCTGTGGCATCTTTCCTTTCAATAGCTGGTTATGGAGCGTGGTTCGCCAGGCCTACTGTGCTGTACGTCCAGGTGTTTTTTTTAACGAGAAACCAATTCTAGAAAGGTTGCCAGCCAAGGCTAAAGAGGCCTCCCTCCTCACGCTAAATTTGGAGACATTACGCTAACTTTGGAGACATTACGCTAACTTTGGAGACATTACGCTAACTTTGGAGACATTACGCTAACTTTGGAGACATTACGCTAACTTTGGAGACATTACGCTAAATTTGGAGACATTACGCTAACTTTGGAGACATTACGCTAACTTTGGAGACATTACGCTAACTTTGGAGACATTGCGCTAACTTTGGAGACATTACGCTAACTTTGGAGACATTACGCTAACTTTGGAGACATTACGCTAAGTTTGGAGACATTGCGCTAAGTTTGGAGACATTGCGCTAACTTTGGAGACATTACGCTAACTTTGGAGACATTACGCTAAATTTGGAGACATTGCGCTAACTTTGGAGACATTACGCTAACTTTGGAGACATTACGCTAACTTTGGAGACATTACGCTAAGTTTGGAGACATTGCGCTACGTTATGAGACGTTACGCTAAGTTTGGAGACATTGCACTAAGTAATGAGATATTGCGCTAAGTTTGGAGATATTACGCTAAGTTTGAGACATTACGCTAAGTTTAGAGATGTTACACTTAGTTTTTAGTCGCTACAGAATAACACTAAGTTGTACTGTGACAGGTACAATCTTTTGTGTGTCTGTTACAAATTCATTTGAGCAGGTCATTCTGACAGGTACAGCAAAAATAAAACCATGGATAGTTAAAACAGACTATTGGGACAGATTGTTAAAAAACAACTTAACTATCCATGCTAAAACAAACAATATAAACAAACATCATACCGAATATCTTCACTTGTGTCTGACGAAGCAGCAGAACTCTTCAATAGTCTGGGGCGTAGCTTTCCTTTCCTTTGTTCGTATTGAACACCATCAGGAGAACGTGGTGAGGCCCATTTAGGACGAGGGCCACCAGCTCTCTAAAATGAATCAAAAAGTTATCCTTACTGTACATTTACATTCAGACCTGCATAAATATATTACGCATGTTAAAGTATATTTAATGAACTTACAGAAGGTGGTCGGGGAGACACAAATTGGAAAATCAATTTCTGTATCTATTAAATGAGATAAGAATTGGATGTAAACAAAATACATCTACATCTACAGATGGAGCATTGACATCTCTTAGAACAAGAAACAGTATTACCTGAACTATCTTCAGTATAAGAATTACATTTACTATTTACTTCAGGTAGGGGACTCTCATGCTGAAATGATTTAAATTACAAAGAAATAAACAATTAGATTTAAACACCGACTTTTTACACCATTTTACAGTCAAATTGGATTGTTTTTTGGTATATTCTATATTGTAATAATTATACATTTATACAATAAACAGACTTTTAAAAAAGGGCTGGTAAATTATGTGAATTAGCCCAATCAATCAGAGCGTGTGTAAAAAACAACATAATCTATTCTATATAGATTCTCCCGTCACACATGTGACATTGCTATTCCTTTGAGCTTCACACTTCACCCAAAGGAATAGCAATGTCACGTGTGTGATGGGAGAATCGCCCTATATTATAATTTAATAGCGTTCAATACCGTTAATGAATCCTGCTTGGTTTGTAAAGATCGATTACCAGGCAATGCAGCCTTTTCCTAGTATCAAATATAAACACTGCATGAACACTGGATATAGCTAGCCTTCGTATGTTAATTATACTGTATGAATAGTCATAGTAAAGAGAATAATCATGCTCCTATTAAACATGTTAACAGTCCATCAATATACGTAAGTACTCTTACTTAAGTATTTTTCAACACATTGAAGTTCTCTTATTTCTCTTTTTCATATTATATCCTGATCCAGTTCTTTTGAAAACTTAGCAGCTTTCATGTCCAAGACTAACAATATTCCAGCTTCAAATGAGTCATGAAACGTGTTGTACTGCATAGGCAGTGTAGAAATACAAATCAAATATCTAAAAAGGTTGGTGTACTGCCGAAATAGTGTGGAGGAGATCAAAGTGTTGTGCTGCGTAGGTAGTGTAGAAATACAAATCAAATATCTAAAAAGGTTGGTGTACTGCCAAAATAGTGTGGAGGAGATCAAAGTGTTGTGCTGCGTAGGTAGTGTAGAAATACAAATCAAATATCTAAAAAGGTTGGTGTACTGCCGAAATAGTGTGAAGGAGATCAAAGTGTTGTGCTGCGTAGGTAGTGTAGAAATACAAATCAAATATCTAAAAAGGTTGGTGTACTGCCGAAATAGTGTGTACAGTAAGAACTGTAACGTTTCGAGTAAAAGGCCTTCACTCAAACCGTTAGACAACTTACATGCAATTTTGGCAGTATACTACACCAACCTTTTTAGATATTTGATTTGTATTTCTACACTGCCTACGCAGCACAACACGTTTCATGACTCATTTGAAGCTGGAATATTGAGCTTCAGTTAGATTATATGCAAATATACTGTACTTACAAATGAGTAATATCAAAGTATTGTGCTGTGCATATAGGTAGTGTAGAAATACAAATTGAACACTCTGAGAGGTTGGTGTAGCTGCCAAAATAGTGTGAAGGAGATCTCATGCTTCAAGCAAAGGTCTTTAGAGATTGGAGTGAAATGTAAACTAGTATACTTACAGTGGCCACAATCAATCTTGCAGCCATGTTCACCAGGCGTTCATGCTCGTTCTTGCACACATGTCGAGGAGGAGATCTTCTTGCAATCTTGTGTGGTTTACCGACAACATCTGGCCTGACTTTCCTAGACAAAGAAAAACATATTTTACATTCAATTAACAAATTCATGGAAGTGTATGTATACTAATTTGCAAAGAAGAAAAGAGAAATTGAACTATGTTGACCCACCTCTGTTGCGATCCTTTCTTTGTTCTTAAATATTCATCGACGCTGATCAACGCCTGGGGCCTGTGTTTAGCCGTGCTCCTTTGTGTGGTGCTCACATATTCTGACTTAAGTTTATAAGATCTTTTGGCCATCTCTGTGTCCAAAACCTGCCTTATTTCCAACTCTCGAGAAGACTTCTCCACAGGAACAGTCATTTTTTCCACTTGTCTTTTCACTTCAGGACTTTTGAAGTAATGTTTTAAACTACGATCATGCAACCCGTCGTAAGCTAACGTTGGTCCCTAAGGGGAGAGTTGGGTGAGATTTTCAATAACAACCCCCAGAAGGTGTATTTTAGGTATACTTACTGTAAATGAATACATGTACTTACAGGCCGTAATGGGACTGGGTCTTGCTTTGGGAGATAAGGACCGGACAAGTCAAAGCCATCTTCTAGTCTTTTGATGTCAACATAATATTTCCTACAGTTAAAATATTTGAGATATTATTGAGTTTGGTTGTGCAGGGAATCACCACATGGTTCTAGGTTAACAATAGCAGATTTCATGCCAGGGCCACATTGGACTGCTAGGCCTGGGTGACTTACTGGACTGCCAGGCCTTGCATCTCACCGCACTGACAGGCCCTGGTGACTCGGCTACTTGGTTGGTGTAACGAATTCCCCTGTCCGAGGTATCCCTTCAGGGACTGCGACCCTCCAAACGACTTTGACCCCCCAATGACTTTACCTATCCAAAGGGTGGTATAGCCCACAGGCCAGAGGGTGACTAAACACCAACTTGTTATTAATGAGTGTTTACCAATTAAGAAGGCTCAGCTATTACTATTGACCACCAAGGTGATGAACAGTGACAATGACGTGAACACATTTGTTATATCATTTTGTTTTGCATGAATCCGTTCTCCAGAAATCTCCTTTTTCTCATTTCATTCAGTCCAATTAACAGACTTAAAATATAGGGGTCGATATTGCTGTTGAAACTACAGAGAAACATACATCAAATATCTAAAAAGGTTGGTGTACTTAGCTGTAGTACCGAAAAGCGTGTAAGTTGTTTACGTTTCGACCCTCTGATGAAGGGCCTTCACTCAAAAAGTTAGACAACTTACACACTATTTTGGCAGTACACCAACCTTTCTAGATATTTGATTTGTAGGCATAGTTTGACGTTACTCTGGCTTTAAAAAGGGTATAAATAGGGATCCTAACTTTACAACGATCACCCCTGATGAAGACACTAGATTGGAGCGTCGAAACGTTGGGTCATGTGTAGTAACTTTTAAAGTTACGTTCAAAAAAATTTTAAAGCCGGCTGGCTTTAAAATTTTTTTGAAAAGTAGCACCAAACTATGTCTGATTTATCACCTGGTTGCATTGGGAAATTATTTGATTTGTATTTCTACACTGTCTATTTTAAGAGAAATATACCATCTATCTACTGGAGTTATCCACCAGATAGTGCTTTATCCAGGCTTGGGATAACCAATGTTCTACTTGGGTTATATTTTCTAGTTTTTATACATTTTCAGGCATATATTTATAGCTGTCTCGACTGAGTATTTTATATGCATTTTTTTAAAGACAGAAAAAATTTGAATAAAGCTACTTAAATAATTGTTGTGATTAACATTTTTTTTGTCAGTCCTTGACTTCACACCACGAGTGTACAACAACAGTTGCTTGTCTAAACCGTTGCTTGTAATGCTTTCATTTCGTGATAAGAATAGCTTCGTTGTCAATAACAAAACAGTCGAAGTGTTAAGTGCATAGAACTTACAATTTCTTTGCAACAGCTTTTGTTACCGCCTTGGAGCTCATTTCCACAATTTAAAGTGGCTTTTTAAGTGTTTCTCTCCTTAATTGTCATCTGAAGCCCTTCCCGCTGCCAATAAATGAAAAACAAATCAATAAAATGATTAAACTGTCTTAATACTGACAAACCCGCGCGTGCCATTTTTGGTGAAACTCAGACCGCTTTTCTACACTAGATTTACCTGAATTTCTTACAGTATTTTCTTCTTAAAGGATTATCAAACCATTACCTTCCTTCACGACACAGTATCAATACAGTTTCTTCGCGACAAAAACATTGTTTTTAAGAATATGAATATTAATATGTAAAACTATCATCCGTCACCATGATTACCGACAACACGACGAGCCCACACTATCAGAAATCACCCTGGTCAGCAACTCCTGGTGCATCTTCCGAAGTTCTTCCGACGGTTTACCGAGGATAACCCCTTTATGAGAATATCTTGCGAGAATTGACCGAAGAAATGCAGTTGGAAATAATAATAATTGCCGGTGAGACGCTCTAACCATTGAGCCACCGAGACTCAGATGGAGAGCGAAGGTTACAATGATGTACTAGAATATGTAATAATGTAATATGTAAATGGAATATGTAATATGTAATATTATTATTCATGATACCCACGGCAGGACCTCACTGAAAAACATTCGGTGACGGGGTTGGGTATGGTCTGCGCGCAGGCTATGTAATCCTTTACAAGATTGCATTGCATTGCATTGCATTGCATTGCATTGCATTGCATTACATTACGCTACATTGCATTGCATTGCATTGCAGTGCTTCGCTACATTACATTACATTACATAACATTACATTACATTACATTACATTCGCTTACCCATACTACATATACTAATATGAATAAAGACTTTCTCCTATAAAAACAACCCTTATTTTATTTTACTAAGACTACTACATTTATATTGCTTACACAAGACAGAAACTATCTTTAACAGTTTTTTTTATTTATACACCAGTTATTACAAACTGTCTGCAATCACTCGCTTAAATTTTCGTCTTTCCTCACAGATTCTCAAACTCATTAATAATTCATGATGAAAATTCAAAAGAAATCAATATTTAACGAGTATTTAGAAATAAGAGGAAGATTACTGCCAAATTTCACTAACTTTACCTCGATTTTCTCTTGAAATATTGATTCGTTTGAGAAGCATGTTCTAACACTCGTAATTGTTCATCCTCTGATGTCTAAATATTTTTTTCCCCCTTTTTTTTCCAATATTTTATTGGATAACAACTTGCCATGAAAAAGACAACAACAAGCGCAAACGTGACTAAACGTCCCAATTGGACAACGCGTTACAAAGTGGAGTTTTAAGGTTGGCAAAGCTTTGGCTCAGCCTGGTGCGGCCTTGAGCAATAAACGTAAGAAATTCGTGGACATTTAAGTCAGTATGCCCATGTTGAGACTTGAAGAAGAAAACTAGGTCTTTAAGTTCTCTATCGTAGCACAATGGAAGTAGGACCAGCTTCATATATGAATATTGCTTAAGGTCTTCACACATGAGGCGACAAATCGCGAGGGCATGTTGCGGGGACATGTCAGAGAAGGAAAATCAAATAACGTTCCTTGATTGGTATATTTTAATTTTGTCGCAGGGACTAGTTGTTGTTTATACGATGGGGTGGCCCCCCACGATGGGACATGTTGTGGTAACAAAATTTTGTCCCCGCGACACGATTTCTCATGGGGAATGCATACGACGGATTTGTCTCAATAACATGTCCCCCACGTTCATGCGATTTGTCGCCTGGTGTGTTCCAACCTTTATGTTGCTATGGAAAACCATTATTATTTGAGTGCAAAATATAAAGATTTGTAGAAAGCAGAATATGGTTTCATGTCTGATCTTTCCTTGTAACTTTTCGTCTCTGCGTCATCACCTTTCTCTCCTCCCCCTCCTCCTCCTCCTCCGCACAATTTCCTTCGGAGCCAAGCACAGCAAAAGCAACGGCAACAATCATCTAAAAGAAAGAACGGCAGAGATTTAACGGCAAAGATTTAACCAGCTAGTCTAGTGGTTTTTTACCACACATGTCTATGAGCTGGGAGACACGGATTCAAATCCTGGGTAGGACAACCACTAATGCCAGCCACTCTCAAGGCTTCTATTCCACTCTTACCTAATCCATTTTCTCCTTCTAATAGCTCCCCGTGTTTTGGAATCAATGAAGACATTGTGTTATCAAACTCAACACTGATCGTTGGCAGGTTAAGCTCTCCAGGGTCCTTGATAAGTGCTTTATAAGCCGTCTGGATACACGCCATACTTTTAGGCTGTTCCCTTGCCACTTTTTCTGGTTCTTCGTTCATCAGTTGTTCTCCTACGAAAAAAAGAAATATTAAAAAACGATTATCGTGGATAATTAGAACACGTTTGCTGTACGCATCGATTTATAGAAATCAATATTTAAAAAATATGAACGTAACTTTACGTGTCGAGGTGATATCATAAAAAATCTGCAGACAACGCGCAGTTGGGTTTCAGCTGAGAATGATAATTTAACAAAGCAAACGGCAACATCGCGTGGAAACTCATCCACAGAAGAAACAATGCAATTTTCAATTTATTTCGCCATAACAACGTCTAAAGATAACAAATAATTTCCCAACGCAACCAGGTGATAAATCAGACGGCATAGTTTGACGCTACTCTGGCTTTAAAAAGTTTTTTGAACATAACTTTAAAAGTTACTGTCCATGACCAAACGTTGGCGACACTCCAATCTAGTGTCTTCATATAGCGCCCACGCTGGTTTATTACCAGAAGCTTATTTGCATCTTGTTAATAGATAACATCATCGGTTCTGTGAGGGTATAAATAGGGATCTTAACTTTACAACGATCACCCCTGATGAAGACACTAGATTGGAGTGTCGAAACGTTGGGTCATTTCAAAAAACGTTTTAAAGCCAGAGTAGCGCCAACCTATGTCACACTTTACGAGGTTGATCATGTATACTCCCACACACCATTTTGGTAGTACACCAACATTTTATTATAAAATTATTATTAATAATTCGATTTGACAGTTTTATATATTATTATTATACTATATATTTATATGTAAGAGTAGTAAAAAAGTAGAGTGCTGCGTAGACAGTGTTTTGGATATATAGCAAAGTGAAAAAGTGGTAGTGCGAACTGCCAAGATTTTTAGTGATGAAATACTGACGTTTCGAGCGGAGCGCTTCATCAGAGTAAGAAAGTTTACCACCTTTTCACTTTGCTATTTATATCTTACCTTGTTCCATCGCTGCTTGAAGCTTCGTGCTTCTTTCTTTTACTTCTTGATAAGGTGAATTAACAAGAAACAGTTTACTCGTCACATCAAGATGGCGAATCAATTCTTGTTCTCGTTTCGCAAAAGCTTCTCTCAATGCCTCAAAATGCGCCGTTATTTCAAGTTTACAAATATGCACTGTGGACATAAACGCATCCTTTTCTTCTTCGTAACTCTTCAAGACATCTTCATGATAAGAGGCCATTTTCTCGCGTGCCTTGTCGATGCATTTTCTCAACCGCGTCTTGTGCCTTGTATCGACAACGTTACTCAGTAAATCGTATCGATTTGTGGGGAAGTCCTCTTTGACGCATAGCAAGCAAACGATGTTCTGTTGCGTCAAATCGTAAAACTCCAAGGAATGACCGTGCTTCTTGCAAAGCTCTGGGATCTTTTCAACAGGTTGATGACCCTGCTTTCTCTTATTTCCTTCGTGTTCTCGCTGATAACATCCATCGCAGTAAATCGCTGAGCACTGTGGACAGTATTGTGTCGCCAATGACCCATCACAATACTCCAAACACACAGAACCATTCATTTCAGGAGTAAGAAAAACGTTGAAACAGAATCCATGGAGTCTAATCAGCTATCTCCGCTCTGTATAGCGCGTCGTAAGCGCGGCTGATACAGGTGGCGTGAGTGCATGACACCGCTTGCGCGCTGTGATTTGGTCGCGGTGAGTCAGCACAAACAGGTTACTTAATCAACATCAACAAACATATCAAAATGTCTGTGCTCTACAGGCAATGTAGAACTACAAATCTAAGTTGGTTGGTGTACTACGAATATAGTGAAAAGGAAGTCTATTACGTTTCGGACGAAGGCCTTTCGTCAGAGAGTGACATGTAAAAAAATATAAGTATTTTTCATTCACGGCCTAAATAAGGGACTGTTTATCGAAAATCGCTCGAAATCTGAAATTTCAAGATGGCGATCAATAACATTATAGCGAGTGTGTTTCTTTCAACGATTTCTGCGCTTGTACATTTCAACATGTGCCTTAAACTGATAATTTGGCGAAGAATAAACATAAAGAAAAAGGGAAAGCATTACTAGCAACGATAATCGACACGGTCGTAAGCACGTATGTGTTGTTCGTTTCAGTCTTCTACGTCGTATTTTTCATTCCGGAATGAAATCTCGCACCGCCTTTACATGACACAGGAATGAAATTTCAATGAAACTCAATCCGGAATGAAACTCAGTCCGGAATGAAACTCAGTCCGGAATGAAACTCAATCCGGAATGAGAACCGGAATGAACTCAATCCGGATTGAGCTGCATCTCATTCCGGATTCATGTAAACACCTAAAGGGATTTTAACAGAACCGGTATGAGTTCAATCCGGAATGAAACTCAATCCGGATTCATGTTCGTTTCTCTCCTCCAGGCCTCTACACCTGACATGCAATACTCAATAATGTGACGTCACAATTTTCCTACATTGCATTTGTCATTTTGCGCAAAACTAAAAAAACGTATAACCAAGATGAGATCCATCATCGTTGTCACGGCACTGGTACTAGTTGTGCAAGTCTTGTCCACTCGTCAAGTGAATGCTGATGATTCAAAAAAGGTAAATTGAGAGAGACGTAGTGAAAACCACGCGTATAACTTTCGTGAATAGAATCGTACAAGTGATATTCAGAAAAACGAGTTGTGCATGTTTTATTTGGTTTAAATAACGAGGCGATAACCGAGTGTTTTAGATCCGATAAAGCACATAAATGAGCCAGTACAAACAGGTAGATATTTAGCGAGAAAATAAGCGAGTTTTCAACACATATAAAGTATTTTGGCAATCATTACCATCTCAAGTTCTGTCATTTCATCTCGTCTTACTCTGATGAAGGCCTCGCGCTCGAAACGTCAGTATTTTGTTCCTAAACATCTCAGCAGTTCACCTCCTTTTCACTTTGCTATATATACAAAACACTGCCTACGTAGCACTCTACTTTTTTGCCAAACTTTTAACCTTCAGCGTTTCATTTCTCAGTGTAATATCTTTAGTTTGTCAACACGTACACTGCCCACTAGCTCGTACTCAGCTGGATCTTCTCCTGTCAGGATGGTACACTGCCAACGTATCAATGTATAGTTTTATAACTTGAATCAACAGTTAGTTATAGATATTGTTTAGCATCCACTGCGCTGCCCACAAGTTTGTAGTTGAACATAATCCTACTACTTTCTAATTACAGCCACAGACAGAGCCGTATTTTATCTTACAAAACCCAATGAGCCAACCTAGAAGCTGCATGGACCTTCTGAGGGATGGAATGAAGATTTCAGGTTTTTACTTCATTTTCACCCCAGACAACCGTCGTCAGGCAGTCTACTGTGACATCACATCCGAGATGGGTGCAGCCTGGACACTAGTGATGTCACATAGCATGAAAAACAAAGATATGACGCAGTTTAAGCAGTCTTTGGTTTTTGATTTACCAGTCAACGACGGATCCCCGAACTGGAATGTCTACAGAATGAACGCGTCGATGATGAAAAACCTGCAGGCACGTTCCACCCATTGGCGATACACCTGCAACTACCCGCAAAACGGCGTTGACTTTGACGACTATGCGCGCGCAAGGTTCTCTTCTTTGAACCCGCTGACGTTTGAGAGTGAAGGCTCGTGTGCATTGATGGAATACATAAGTGTCCGGGGACATGCTTGTGCGCAATGCCAGGCATTTTGGGTTCAGAAAAACTCCCAAGACAAACGGATCCTTCATTTTGACAGTTTTAAAAACAGATGTGAACTAGATGCAAAGAAAGGAGCCGTAGAATGGGAAGATAATTTTGGGTTTTACTCCAGCACTAATCCCCTGTTCAGATGTACCACAAACGACTCGTCAACTACCAACCTTTGGTTTGGTGAATTTTTGTGAGAAAAAACGATCAACGAAAATTAATATCCTTCTACCGAATGTAATCCTCTCTCCAAAACTTTACAAAAATCGGAATGGAATTTAGTAAACAAAATTGTACGTATAAATCGGAAACTGTAAAATAAATATAAAAAGTTAAAATTATGTATACTGTATAACTATATCAGTAAATGTGTCAATGAATGTGTCAATGATATGGATTATTGTAATTAGTTTTATTTTATTTTATTATATTTATCACTCTTTTAAGTGAACGGAATACCCCAACAGGCTAGAAGCCCAATTATAGGGGTTCCAATGGCCTACGATTTAAGGTCGTTATCCGAGAAGACCCGAAAGTCTTACCATTTACTGGTATTATTGCAAAGGCAACACTTTCTCCTCAATTATTATTAAGACCCTGAGTGGAGGTCCAACACAGGATTTGAACCTGTGTCTCCCAGCTTATAGACATGAGGTTGTCGTGTTGACATGAGAAAGAATTCAACTAAAACATAACCGATCGGGACTGTATCATTGATAGTGTTTTTAAGTTGTCTGCTTCTGTAATTAAAAACAATGTATAAGCCTATACCAACCTCATTCCAAGGTTTTTATCCTTTGCTGCAGGGGCGCGACCTAACTTCGTGGGCTTAATTAGCAGACTCGTACCCAGTCGTCTCTCTATCTCTACAGCAAAGCCAGCGATATATGGGGGCCAGCTACAGCAGGGGGAAGCTACAGGGGGCCAAGAGGTTTATGAGATCCGCAGGTTCGCACCTTCCCATCATGCACCGTCGCTGGCTTTTGGGCTTTGCCCCAGAGATACGACTGGGTACGAATCAGCTTAATTACTTCATTCCTCGTGAGGCATCGTCAACTTACGTACGTCAGCGGAAAACACAATTGTGACGTCAATTGTTACGTCAGTTATCAATCAAACAACGTCGTCAAAGAATCGACGTGCTTTCGTTAATAATGATTCATTCATTAATGTTAAGTGGTTCGAAAGACTGGTGGTGTGCCTGGAAAAGCGAGAAAGATCCCAAACATTTGGAAGATATTTACGATGAAATTTTCCGCAGTGTTTGCGATCGTTTGTCTGTTTTCATCATACGTCTGTGCTGACTACATAAATAAGGTGTGCATGATGTCATACTTAACAAAGTCGCTTGTAAAGTCGATACTATTAAAGTGTTGTGCTGCGTAGGCAGTGTAAAAATACTCTAAAAGAATGGTGTCCATGACAATAGTGTGTCTTGGCTTGAAAGCCAAGGTCCTTCGTTAGAGAATGAAAGGCCTTCGAAGTCCCTTCGTTAGAGAGTCATGAAAGGCCTTCCAAGGGCCTTGAAACGTGTTAGACCACACACTATTTCGGCAGTACACCAACCTTTTAGTGTATTCGAGTTGTACTTCTCAAGTCTATTCTCTAAAAATGTTTGACTCTGTTTCTACTTAGGAAAATGGTCATTTTTTCCTCAAATCTCTCAACTCCATCCGGCGTGCAAAAAGCTGTCTAGACTTTCTACAAGATGGCATGTCAGAGAGCGGTTACTATCAGATATATGATAACGAGGACAGTCGTTACACAGTCTACTGTGACTTCACCTCTGAACCTGGAGCTGCGTGGACTCTAGTGTTGTCCTACACTGCTGAGCGTCGCTTCATGCAACAATTCCGCATCTTCTTGCTCACAGATGCCCCGGTGAACGAGAAGACGGCAAACTGGCAGGCATACCGAATGAGTTCAACAACGATGGCGAGTGTTGCTTCGCGTTCAACACATTGGCGTTACACCTGTAGCTTTCCCGAACATGGCGTCGACTACACCGATTATGCACGGGCAACATTATCTTCTCTCAACCCTCTGAGCTTCGACGAGGACGGAGGGTGTGTGACCATGGAGTATATCAACGTACGTGGTAACGCATGCGCACAATGTAAAGCACAATGGTTGCAACCGAAATCCAACAAACGGATACTCCACCTGGACAGTTATAAGAATAATTGCGAATTCAAGACACGGCAGGGAGCGATAAAATGGGAGGATAATTTTGGTTATTACGATAATCCAAATCCAAAATTCAGATGTAGTAACTCTATGTCGTCAAACACTAATCTTTGGTTTGGTGCTTACTTGTAAAAACACACCTTGGAAATCAACATGACAACTCAACCTCGCTGACTACCTTAATGACTACTTTTTCTTGAGTTTGAACTCTGTAAATATTGACATCTATTTTAATTCAGCGAGTATTGCTATCATCTCACTTTGGATGTAACTATAAAACGCTAAATATATAGTTTGTATGCCAGGAACTTGATTAAAAATAGAGAAATGCAGTCGTAAGGATTATTAAATGATAATATACACCGTATTATTGTTTGGATAAACTCGTTTTCAGGTTCGTACGACAAATAACGCATGATGATTGGTTACCGAGAGGTCTTCCCAGCCTACACTGCGAGGGTAATGTGCTTTTTCCGTTTTAGGCGGGAAAATTTCTGAGTTGATTTGAATGAAAATAAAAGCGAGCTAGGTATCTTTATTGAAAATACCGAGCAATAAAATACGCTGGAACATCATTATTGCTTCTATTTAATGTTATTTATCGAAAAGTACAGCAAATAAATGCCTAACTGGCATATTCGCTGAACAATACTGTAACAACGCACTGCTATCATGGTTGAACAACCTTGTTAACAACATTGTTCACGAGGTGCAGCACAACATTGTTGACGCCTGTTGAACAGGTTACGCGTTTTTACGTGTGTAGAAGCTGATCCAATAATACAAATGAAAGATAACTAAATGTTTAATTCTATATCTGAATCAACTGGTTTATACTGACAAATACACGCGGCGTAACACGTAACTAAATAATCGTTTCAGTTCTTCAATCTTTTCTTGTTCTTATTTACAACAAGCTGTGATGTAAAGTTCTCCAGTCCATTGTCCATATTGTCCGCAACTTCCATGACATTTGATCTTACTATCCCCAAATGTCCCTTGGTTAATGTAGTTACTCTTGCCACTATAAAGACTAATAGCTCTCATGAAGCCACTGGATCGTGTAAAGCCTGGTGGGCAAGAACCGCTGGCCAGGATACAGTATTTTCCAGACGGCCAGGCACCTGTTACAAAGAGAGACGAAAAGTTAGTGGCATGATCTATTTCGCAATAATCACACAATATTTCACCACCACACCACCTAAAACTATATAACACTACAACCATACCATACCCCATCGGGGCCAGTTTGTCAATCATTTTTACAACCGAAATGACCGGCAGAGTTGGTATGTCAAGACACAACAAGATATTTGGTAAGAACTAATTTCTTCACATTTCCGTTTGGCCAATATCATCTATATTCCGTCATCTACATCACCGTTTATTCACCAAATCTCTCACCATCCCGATCGCCAAAACCAATACCTATACAACATATTTGCACTCACACCCAAACCCCTTCAAAAATCTCCTCCTGAAGAAGACTAGTAGGACGAAAGCATGCCTCGCGAAGTTATACATTTTCCATTCAAGCAACACTCTTGCCTTGACTTCACGTTTGTAATATTTGCTGAATTGAACGTCCGAGTTATCTGGCGGTCATGCGGTCATATTTCAAATCGAACAAACGAACGTACGGGAACACCCTTCTAATAATATCCGAAGCTGAAACCTACGTCACAAAACGTCATAAAACTGGACAGACATCCATCCAGAAGGACATCCACTGTACCGAATCTACGTTCGCTTTACATAGTTCGGCGAAGAGGTCTGGACACGATACACATGCAGGGACCCAAAGTCAAGATTAGTGTGTTGCCTCCCTCCCCCCCCTCCCTCCCTGAGGGTCGGCAGCAATAATCAGCACAAGATTGTAATAGATGGTAATTTACCAGATAACTGTTGAACTTTTGTTCCAAGTTGTTGGACCTTGCTTCCAAGAACATTGCTCGCTTGATTGATATTACCAATCTGAGATTGCAAAGTTGATATTTTTGAGAACAATGTTGTATCAACTTTCGATAGTTTAGTTTCCTGAGCAGTAACCTTGTTTGACAAATCTAAAACAATAAAAGAAAATTGTTTGTTGCTGGGCTCAATCAAACTACACCTCATGAAAACACATACAAGACTAATCATCGTCACCTTTCACAGATGATTGAAGTTGTTTGATTTGAGAATCTTGCGTTTTGCTCAACGAATCTAAAGCACTAAGTTCGCCTTGTAGTTTTTGGATAGTCGTTGCCTGGTTTGCCACCTTAACGAGGCAATATGAGGTCGAACTTGTACTTGTCCCTGCACTCGGAGCTTGACACGAAAACTTTGCCATGATGCTAGACTGAGCATGGACAAGGTTGGACAAGATTTGGACTTGTTTCTCTAAATTCTCAATCTTAAAAAAAACACATGATAAATTAACATGAATTAGATAGATTTTAATAAGAAAAATTACCTTGCAGCCGCAGAGGCTGAATTGCGTAATTCACAATGTTGTAATATACTAATAAAATAGTAATTAAGAATATAAGAAACTAACATATAAATAAATATATAACAAATTAATTTTCTTTACTATATTAATTTCAAACTATATTAATTTTCTTTAGATGAAGAGAGGATTTTATTAATGGTCAAATATATGTATATGAAAATTTAACCGCCCCAACCGGGAAAGATGAGATGTCTTCCTGTAGAGATTTGAGAGTCGGGGCGATGTATAAATATGTTTATGATGTTTGACTGTTCTGACCGTGTCTCAATAGCTCAGTGGTTAGAGCGCCGATGCGTTGATTCGGAGACCTCGGGTTCGATTCCCGGTTGGGGCAGTCAAATTTTCATATACATATATTTGACAACTATATTAATAGTATAACTATGTACAAGATGGTAAAAAGATTGCACAGATGGTAAAAGTTCAAAGGCTACACATTATCACATATAGAAAGGAATAAAAGTTTGTTTAAAAGGATTCGTTTTGAATGTTGGCAAGCTGAACTTCCTATTACGTCTGAGATTGTACTTGGGCGCTAGCTGATGGGTGTGACTGACTTCACTGCGGATGACGTAGATGTTCCTGTTTGCTGACGAAACCAATTTCCTGTACGTTACTCGGCTCTTTAACTTAAATTTCATTAATTGCGAAAGACAAACAGCAATTTTGAAACTGCCACTGCCAGGCTTTTTATTGTAAATCCATGCACAAATTGATTTGATGCAGAATGGATTACGAAATCTCGCCGTATGCCAAATATCTAAAACTTATTTTGCAAGAATCGTCTTTTAAATCACCCGCGTTGAGTGTCACTGTAGCGTTGTCTGTAGGATTACTATTCCATTCAAAAGTAGTTAAAAATATAAAAACACATAACAAATCAACATAAAAAGGTTTGTCTGCGGATACAGCGCATTGTGCGCTCCTAAAAACGAGGCACGGCCTGTATGCGCAGGTTAGTCCATTGATTCATTGGTCCGCAGGTTAGTCCATGATCATAACCTAGGTATCTAAAGTGCTAGAGCTATTCTGTGAGTATTAATGTTCAACGTATGGCTACATGTGACTGTAAGGTTGTCCAGATTTCCTTTCATATTCAACTTCACCATAATAACTGCTCACTTTGACAGTGATCCTACACACATAGAATGAAATGACAGTGATCATGCAAATCCTACATATAGAATGAAGCTTCTAGGGCATTTAAGGGCCCGTGAAAGACCATAACCCCACTTTCCGCTGGGCCTATCTTGTCTCTATAGGTGGCCCTGACCATGTCTTATACATTCACATAACCAACCCCTAGTTTTACTGACTCTTTCACAATAATATCATGTCCATGTAGAATTCAGAAAATATTCCTCGCTTTGTTACTACCTATCTTTGTTCACCTAGAATTAAAGCTGTAACTAATTCGTCAGAATAATTACTCTGCATAGAATGATATACATAGTGAGATAGTGACACTCCTCATTACCTTTTTGGCATCTGCACTAGGGCTAGCTTGTCCCACAGCTGTATATACCTGCACATACAGCAACACGACTAGAACCAAACTCCTGGTTAACATTTCTGCGAGAAAAGTAGAACACTATGCGATCAAGAAGATATCTCTTTCGTCCACCTTGCTGCAAACCGCGACAATGTTCTGTGCTTTATTCCATGGTTTCTTTTATAGCTTAATTTGTAATTGTTGACAATAGATACTTCCTGTCCATTCCATTGTCTGAAACGTGCTTACATGGAGGAAACTAGAGCTGGAGGAAACTAGAGCTGGAGGAACTAAATAGCTTGCACAGCGTATCTCCGGGGAGGAGTTTGAAAGTGCTAGAATGACCAGAATTAAGTTTTATTAAAAAGACGAACTTTCATAGGAACAGCATTCTTTTTTTCCTTCGTTCATGTCATATTTATCTTCTATTTACCCTTTCAATACTGAGTGACAACAGAGACATGCCTTGCTCTTGTGTAATTGTACGTTGGGGGTTATTAAGTCTCAGTTTGTTTACTCCTAACGTGAGGCTGAAACCGGATATACTTTTACGATTTCAAAGATGTTTGGCCCTTCAGTTTTTTTAACGTTTACTCATTGATTATCCTAGGTGATAATCTAAATGGTTAATATTGATGCTTCCGTAATTCAAATATCAAGTTTTTCAACCCAACATATAAACACCGTCAAGCTGTAACAAAATTAAGGATTTCAGCTCATAGATTACCTGTTAAAACTGGTCGATACAGGAATGTTTTATACAGCCACCAACCAACTTTTTGAATTACATAGGATAACATATATATATTATATATATATATATGGATAAAATCAACATTAGTGGTACAATATCGACTATCGAGTCAATGAATAGCTTTGGCAAACCATACACCGGGGTATGGTTTGTGGGCAGGCTTGTGCCCGGAAATGATCACACAATATCAATATACATGACGCCCAGTGAGTTAAATATTTTTAAAAAACGAGGATTTTCAACTGCTTAAGAGCATGGCCAATAAACAACGACAGCTGAAAGTTGGAGAGTTGGCGAGCAAACTCTAGAAAACTACGAAGTTGGTTTATTTGATTGAAAGAGATGGTTTGCATTTGACGTCAAAATGAACATTGCACAGACATCAATATTGTCACAACTTTCATTTGACGTCGCCACTTGTGTGGTTTTGGATTATGACATCAGAGGAAATACAAGCGTCTGCACGCAGGCTGACGCAGCTACTTTAGATAAGCTAGTTCTTTCTCATATGATCAGCCATATTAATATATAGCAGAGTTCATACTTAAGTTTATTACATCAGTCATTTCCAGAGTTACTACCTAACTGTATTATTCATACAAAGAGAATAAAGATCGTGTATTTTTAAAGAAATCAGCTGAATTCTTTCTTCACTGTTACAAATAACCTCCTAACCAAAAATTCGTCGTCGACGTATCACTCGCCGAGCACCGGAACTTGTTGTTCACTGTGACGTAATAACCGAAGTTATCCTCGCTCTTCACCGCTCCCTCACGGCCATCAAACTCACAGGTGTCAATAGAAGAATCAAGATGAAACGCTTCAAGTTTCGCGGTATTTTGCCACCACGCGGCTGAGCAGTCTGCGCACGAGTTTCCACGAACATCAAGAT
The DNA here is from genome assembly GCA_035772405.1 of Chrysogorgia sp. JL179-B06. Lineage (NCBI taxonomy): Eukaryota > Metazoa > Cnidaria > Anthozoa > Scleralcyonacea > Chrysogorgiidae > Chrysogorgia > Chrysogorgia sp. JL179-B06. The sequence goes on along the minus strand of JAYKKM010000496.1, from coordinate 702,298 downwards.
ATTCCATCTGGGTACACGCACCGCTATCGTTATAGACCAGCGGATTCATGACATCCAAACGCGCGCGCGCATAATCTCTGTAGTCCACGTGACGATCAGGATAGGCACACGTGAAACGCCAGTGAGTCGACTCGTGGCTTATTATCATCATGTGTTTTTGTGACATACGATACGAGTTCCAGTTTGGGATTGCGTCGTTCAGCGACGCGTCTGCTGATAGCGGAGTAGTAAGGAACTCTTCCATAACACGGTTTTTCTTAGAGAATGACATCATCAACGTCCAAGCTGAGCCACGCTCTGAGCACAGATCACAGAAGAGAGTCTGGTTTTGCCTTGCTCGGTGACCATAGGATAGAAACCTGATTCAGTTATTCCATTTTTCAGAACATCAAGACAACTCTTGAATGCGAGGTGGTTATATTTTGAAGAACTTAACTCCTAAAATATCGAGTAGAACAGAGAAGAACGTTAATAACGATGTGATTTCGTATTTATATTTTACATTAATGAGTTCATGAATATAAACAAACGAAATGGCTAACTAATTTGTATATCGGCTATAAGGGAAGGAAGGAGAGGAGGAAGGGGCGAAGGAAGGAGGGAAGGGAGGAAGGAAAGAAGGGAAAGGAGGGAGGGGAAAGGTAGGAAAGGAAAGGAAAGAGGAAGGGAGTAAGGGAGGAAGGAAGGGAGGGAAAGGAGGGAAAGGAAGGAAAGGTAGGAAAGGAAAGGAGAGGAAAGGAAGGAGGAAGGAAGGAAGGAAGGAAGGGAAGAAGGAAGGAAGGGAAGAAGGAAGGAAGGAAGGGAAGAAGGAAGGAAGGGAAGAAGGAAGGAAGGGAAGAAGGAAGGAAGGGAAGAAGGGAAGGAAGGGAAGGGAAGGGAAGGGAAGGAAGGAAGGAAGGAAGGGAAAGGAGGGAGGGGAAAGGTAGGAAAGGAAAGGAAAGAGGAAGGGAGTAAGGGAGGAAGGAAGGGAGGGAAAGGAGGGAAAGGAAGGAAAGGTAGGAAAGGAAAGGAAAGGAAGGAGGAAGGAAGGAAGGAAGGAAGGGAAGAAGGAAGGAAGGGAAGAAGGAAGGAAGGGAAGAAGGAAGGAAGGGAAGAAGGAAGGAAGGGAAGAAGGGAAGAAGGGAAGAAGGGAAGGAAGGGAAGGAAAGGGAAGGAAAGGGAAGGAAAGGGAAGGAAAGGGAAGGAAAGGGAAGGAAAGGGAAGGAAAGGGAAGGAAAGGGAAGGAAAGGGAAGGAAAGGGAAGGAAAGGGAAGGAAAGGGAAGGAAGGGAAGGAAGGGAAGGAAGGGAAGGAAGGGAAGGAAGGGAAGGAAGGGAGGGAGGGAAGGAAGGAAGGAAGGAAGGAAGGAAGGAAGGAAGGAAGGAAGGAAGGAAGGAAGGAAGGAAGGAAGGAAGGAAGGAAGGAAGGAAGGAAGGAAGGAAGGAAGGAAGGAAGGAAGATACAACATCCTCCTTATTTACTTAAAATGACTTCAATTATCAAAATATTATGTAAACCTGGTAATCTAGATTCATTATGTAGTATAGTTTTGATTTTATAATGAAATGTAATTAGTTTTATAAGTGACTTGAAGTGTCTATCTCATGTTTGGGTATTTTACATCTTCGTAATATTTGGGTCTTTCTGAGTAAAATCATAATATATCTTGTCAGCTGAAAATTTCATCTTCATGGACTTTTTTGCTGTTAAAGTTATCGGATGTGTGATGTCACAAGAGGCATTTTTGTGGCAAGAAACAAAAGAAAACTGGTTTGGAATGCCTCTTGTGACATCACATCCGGTTACTTTTACAGCGAAAAACTTCATGAAGATGACATTTTCGGCTGAGAAGATATATTATGATTTTGCTCAGGAAGACCCAAATATTACGAATATGTAGTAACTTTAAGAATGTATTGTTGTATGAGCATTGAGACTATTGTATAATGATCCTTTTCTTTAACGTTTTCAATCATCTAAAAACATGGAAAATAAATACCTAACTGATGTAAAATGAAGCGAGCATGTATACTGGTGAAGAGGTAAGGTATAAATGGCAGTAAATAGACAAAAACCACGTTAGAGACAGAAAGGGAAATTAACCCAAAGCCATATAACGTTTAAAAATTACCTCTGTGGACATTTCCTTTTGTTCAGCTGCAGTTTGAGAAGTGTAGATTAAGAGAAGAAAGCAAAACACAGTTTGAAATATGGCCTTCATGATGGCGCTACGAAACGCACGCTCAACGTGAGATAAACGCCGATCAAAAGAATCTTGCACACGTCATCTAATTAAAAACACGCAACTTTATTAAGGGGCTCAGATATAGCTTGACGCTACTCTGGCTTTAAAAACGTTTTTTGAACGTAACTTTAAAAGTTACTGTCCATGAGCCAACGTTTCGACACTTCAATCTAGTGTCTTCATCAGGGGTGATCATTGTAAAGTTAAGATCCCTATTTATACCCTCATAGAACCGATGATGATGTTATCTATTAACAAGATGCAAATAAGCTTCTGGTAATAAACCACCGTCATCGCGATTCAATAAGGCGTGAGCGCTATTGATATGCCAAGCCTCCAGACAACGTCTCTTGCATGATGGTACCGCGGATTAGTGGTAATAATTTTGGAATTTTCCCACGCAATCTCATGGTAGGTTACGCACGCGTGCTCGATCGTATACGTCGATCAATTGTCGCATTTAATTCAGATTAATTTAATCCAATCAATTAAATGCGACGGTTATGCGACGTCTGGAACGAATTAAATTTATCTGCAGTGGATATTTGTTGAATTTTCGCACAAGTATCAGTGAGTACTTTGCTTCACAAAGTAAAGAGACAAAGTAACGAGTATATAATGATACATAATTCTACCATTAATAACTAGATTTTCATGAATTGCCATTACAGATAATTTTTGGTAATTTCAATATAGAATAACCAATATGCTGTTTAACCAATATGCTGTTTAAACAGTAGTCAACTCTCGCCTTGCGGACACCCCGCTATTAAGGACACCCCGCTATTAAGGACAGTTGTCTCCAAAGACTTATAACGACCTTCCAACTTATGTGAGGAGAGCAGCATCAGTAAATTATTTTAAGAAACTTTATAATGACTATACATTTTAAATTTTATAGCTTAAATTCCTTGTTTTATTTTGACATCAATTGTATATACTTTTTTCAATCTTTTATATTAATTTTTTAATGTATTAATTTAACTATATAGGGCCCCCGAGGATAGCAACTTTTAGCTGATGGGGCTACCCTACTGAAATATGTGTAAATTATTATTGTTATTATTATCTATCTGAAGCCACAATCTCCGCGGTCAGTGGCTCCAGCGTAATGCAGTTAATACTAGGATTTTTGGACTTGACTACAAATATATAAATGTATAGTCATTTGACTAAGAGATTTTCCTCAAAACTCGTCGTCAAATGGACGATGATCACATCGGCTCCAAAAATGACGAATACAGTACTCGTAGTTGTATTAGTATAGTCAAATCTAACAAACCTTTTCTTAACTGGCGTTCTATAGTTTGACAGTGTTTTCCACCAAGAAAAATACCTAACTTAAAGTGGTACTACGATCAAATTTTTACCTATCGATTTTTTTACGTATTTATAAAACAGAGCTGCTAAATATTACTCGGTCGAAACCGTTTTGCGATTCGACGATGGCAAGTATCATTTTTCTGACTCCGAATCTGGAGTTACGTCCGCCATTAATCGATCATGTTCCTGACCAGCGTAAGAAAGTGACGTCAGATTCTCAATGCGAAGACTCCACGTGGCTAATTCTTCAAATAAATCCATAGTAATAAAGGTCGTTTTTTCAAATTCTTCGTCTGAAAGGCTGGACATTTCATCTACTTCTCGAAGAAAACAAGAAAACAAATAACCTCGGGCTCACATTGGAACACGTTCTTAGTAATGGTGGCCTTAGTAGTAGTGATCTCAGAGCTCAAAATACTTACTTCAAAATACCATTTTTTAGGTTTTTTTTACATCGATGATCACTTTCGACCCTGAAATAGTATTCAAAAAATCTAAAAACGGGGGTGAATTTTCGTCGTAGTGCCACTTTAAATTACTTAGTCTTTAATATACCTACGAAAAACCATGCTGTTTTTGTAAATATGATATCCCAGTACACTCCATGAACTCTAAAGATTTGATTTCGATAGCATCATTCCAATCTCATCAAAACTTCTTAGCACAGTTTCGCCCATTCTTGTAGCGTCGGTTTGTGAGTTACTATTGAATGCGCTGACAGTAAAACGAACAGAGTTACTTTGAGGGTTGTAGCAAATACCATAACCATCTGGTACAACAGGACCAAAACAAGTTACAAGATCATATTTTGAGGCAATCTATGGAAATATTAAAAAAAATACATTTTAAAGGGATACTCCAGCCAAAATACAAATGTAGTTCATATGAAAGATCTTACTGACTTTAGTTTATTCCCAAAGTTTCAGCATTCCTATCAATTTTGTTAAGAAGATATGGCTAGTTGAAGTTGGAGAGATTGTGCAATTTCGACGCCATATTTGTTTCTCAAATATGACGTCACTGAGTGACGTGTCTCGTATTATGCCTAAGAAGCTCCTCTACTTTCCTGCATGAGGAACTAAATAGTTTATTTCGACTAATTTTCCTCCAAAGAGCATTCATAACAGATATCACTATGTGATCGCCATCAAAACAACTCCACTGCCAATAAAGAATCACTCAATGACATCATATTTTCAAAACCAATATGGCGTCAAAATCCTCAAATTTTCAACTTCAACTAGCCATATCTTCTCAACAAAATTGATAGGAATGCTTAAACTTTGGAAATAAACTAAAGTCAGTAAGATCTTTCATATGAACTACATTTGTATTTTGACTAGAGTATCCCTAAATCAAGAGTGCCTCCACAGGATTTATATTTGTATTTAATGTTGATATTGTAATTGATTACCTGGCTTGTTGACATATTAAAATGTAGAGCATGATTAAATGTTTTATCCATAAAGAACTCAGGTAGATCCATTCCTGATTCAACGGCAATCTTCTTCAAGCCGAAAAAATGCCGGTCAAATGCTTCTCCATTGCCTGCCTGCAGTAAAAACCATTAGAAAAACAGCGTTGGTGAAATTTGGGGTTTGTTTTCTTTCCTTTCCCTTTCCTTTCCTTCCATTCTCTTCACTTCCTTGACTCTCCTTTCCTTTCCTTTCTTCTCCTCTCCTTCCATTCCCTCCCCTTCCTTTCCTTTCCTTTCCTTCCCTTTCCTCCCCTTCCTTCCTTTCCTTCTCTTCCCTCCTATCCCTTCCACTCCCTTCCCTGTCCTTCCCTCCTTCATTCCTATCTCCCTATCTATCTATCTCCCTCCCTTCCTCCCTCCCTTCCCTTCATTCTTCCTTTCCTTACCTCTTTAGTATACTTTGTATGTTCTTGAACAGCAGTTCGGAATAGCTTCACTAACTCCGAGGTCTGTAAAAAAACAAAAACAACACGCTTACGTAAGGATAAGACCAATAGAGTGCTCAAAGCACAACAGAAAGCACACAAGACAGACAACACAACGCAAAACAATCAAAACGTAATTACATAAACTCAAAACGTAATTACAGATTTTTCAGCAGAAACCATTGCTTCGACGAAGGCCTTCGACGTCAATGAGGCAGTGCGAATGGTGTCAGTGCGTCCCAGTTGAAATTTACGGACAGAGGCGCTTTCGTACGTGGGAGGAATATGGCGGTGAAGTCTATCAATTGAAAACAAAAACAATATAGTACGTAATAAGACATATTGTCTGAAAGCCAGAGTGCTGTCTCGAAGGGTTCCTAATATGTTGTTACCTGTAGTACGCCAAATGTAGTACAAGCTGGATAAAGGCATCTGGACTCATTTTGTGTTTTTTTGCCATTTCCTTCGCGTATCCTTTATAAATAAACGACTTAAGATCAAGATCGTCAACCAAACTAGAAACAAGAAAAATCCTCAGAGAATCAAGGTGGGTACACTAATTGGTATGTGAACGAAGTCTCACATAGGGTTTAGTTTTTAGTCTAGTCTAGTCTCGTCTCGTCTCGTCTAGTCTAGTCTAGTCTAGTCTAGTCTAGTTTAGTCTAGTCTAGTCTAGTCTAGTCTAGTTTAGTTTTTAGTCTAGTCTAGTCTAGTCTAGTCTAGTCTAGTCTAGTCTAGTCTAGTCTAGTCTAGTCTAGTCTAGTCTAGTCTAGTTACTAGTCTAGTCTCGTCTCGTCTCGTCTAGTCTAGTCTAGTTTAGTCTAGTTTAGTCTAGTCTAGTCTAGTCTAGTCTAGTTTTTAGTTTAGTCTAGTCTAGTCTAGTTTTTAGTTTAGACTAGTCTAGTCTAGTCTAGTCTAGTCTAGTCTAGTTTTTAGTTTAGACTAGTCTAGTCTAGTTTTTAGTTTAGACTAGTCTAGTCTAGTCTAGTCTAGTCTAGTCTAGTCTAGTCTAGTCTAGTCTCGTTTTTAGTTTAGACTAGTCTAGTCTAGTCTAGTCTAGTCTAGTCTAGTCTAGTAGACTAGACTAGACTAGACTAGACTAGACTAGTTGAGTTGAGTCGAATTTTTAGTTTAGTTTAGTTTAGTTTTTAGTCTAGTCTAGTCTAGTCTAGTCTAGTCTAGTCTAGTCTAGTCTAGTCCAGTCTAGTCTAGTCTAGTCTAGACTAGACTAGACTAGACTAGTCTAGTTTAGTTTAGTTTAGTCTAGTTTAGTTTAGTAGATTTATCACTCTTTTAGGCGAACGGAATACCCCAACAGGCTAGAAGCCCAATTGATAGGGGTTCCGAGGGCCTACGATTTAAGGTCGTTATCCAAGAAGACCCGAAAGTCTTACCATTTGCTGGTATTGTTGCAAAGGCAGCACTTTCTCCTCAATTATTTTTAAGACCTTGAGTGCATGGAGGTCCGACCTGGACAGATTTTTAAGACCCTGAGTGGTGGTCCGACACAGTATTTCAACCTGTGTCTCCTAGACCTGTGTGGTAACCACTTGATCACAATAGCTGGTATTGTCGTTATGCTATATTACCTATCAAGATGTTCAATAGCGATGTTAATATCTTCAATATTATCTTCACGCAAATTCCACTCCAACTTTTCGGGAGAAATTAAACTGTTGCCAGGACTAGGTTGCGTGACGTTGAAATTTCTAGAAAAAGTACAGCAATAAAACTGAAGACAATCTCATCTCATGTTGTCTCGTGCCATATCCTATCCTATTATACACTCCATCATGTCTTTCCTCATCATTTTCACTTTTCATCTCAAACTCAAAACAAAGAAAATCAACTCCGTGATGGACAACTGGATATGTGATCTTAATTAACATAGGATTTTGACGATTTCAACCGCAAATTTCTCTGTAAATACCGACTTGTTTGACTTTGAGATGCCATTTCAAAGCCTCCAATTCGGACTTGACCGGATTTTAGTTACAGTCCCAGACTTGAAATCCGGCCAAGTCCGCATTGTCGGCAATTGAAATATTACATCTCGTTTCATTCTATAGCAATCAATTGTTTTGGGATACCCCAGCTGATCTTATTATCCTATCACACCCTATCCTATCCTATTCTGTTCCATCTCATCCTATTACAATGTAATTTCCAGTCTCCGGCCCATTTCCTCTCCTCCCATTTCTACTCTCCTCCAATTACCTAACCCACTACATCTTGCCTTATCTCTTCCTATCCCATTCTACTCTATTCTCATCCTATGCCATATTACACTCCATCTCATTCCATTCAATCTCCGGCCATGATCCCACCCAATCCCAAGTCATCCATCAATGGTCACGTCATCTTGTACCCAGTCCTTTGGTGACACCATGCATGGGACTCAGTCTTGCTGTGTCTTCCCTTTTTGGGCGATCCATAGTTTATTGTTGTTACTAGTATCCTTTACTCCTCAATATCAACATACATATTCTCCTTATTGCTCTCCAAACATTTCTTATAGTACTAGTTGGGAGAAGTTGTTTTAAAAACATGTCAGTTTATCTTTAGTGATCATTTCTTTTATTCTCATTACCTCTATACTTGGTTAACCATTGATATTATTAGAAGAAGATACATGCTGATCACTGCTGGGACATAAAGGGTTAAAGTAAACTAAGACATGACTGCTTACGCTGTTTGAGCCATGACATAATTGCATATTGCCACAATAGGAGGCCCTTCAGCAGCAGAATGTTCATAACACACACTGATATGGCCATCTTCTCCTACAATAAACTCAAAACAGAAAAAACCAGAAAATCCATGACATTGTGAAAATTAGAAAAATAGATAGATAGATAGATAGATAGATTACGCTACGTTTTAACACGTTTACGGTAAGTTGTAAGACGTTACGCTACGTTGTAAGACGTTACACTACGTTATACGCCGTTACGGTAAATTGTAAGACGTTACGCTACGTTGTAAGACGTTACGCTACGTTGTAAGACGTTACACTACGTTGTAAGACGTTACGCTAAGTTGTAACACATTACGCTAAGTTGTAAGACGTTACACTACGTTTGAACACGTTACGATAAGTTGTAAGACGTTACGCTACGTTGTAAGACGTTACACTACGTTATACGCCGTTACGGTAAGTTGTAAGACGTTACGGTAAGTTGTAAGACGTTACGCTACGTTGTAAGACGTTACACTACGTTATACGCCGTTACGGTAAGTTGTAAGACGTTACACTAAGATTTAAGACGTTACACAACGTTGTAAGACGTTACGCTATTTATAAAGAATTAATACACTGTACATAAAATCAATGTTTGATATGAACTGTAAAGTACAATGTATTACTGGTAACATAATCCTATCTCTTTGAATTACCTGCAGAATCTTATCAAACCATCTGTTCCCACTATTCGACTTAGATCCTCCACCATGAATGGCTTGAATGCCTGTTACTGTGTACTGTGGATCAGCAAGGGAGCTTTGACTGCTGTTTGACTCCTGGATATTAGGTGCATCATCCAAGCACAAAACAAAAATAGATTTCTCAATTCTTTCTAAGATTGCTTTGTTCTTGTAATCTAATAACAAGAAAACAATATACACTGTAATCACTGGGAAAATTGAGACAATTTTGATACTATTTTGTTACAACACTATTAGAAACACAACACTAAGAAATACAACACTAAGAAATACAACACTAAGAAATACAACACTAAGAAATACAACATTTACAGTACATTAGATGTGTGAAGTTGATCGTCCAGGTTGTTGTAGTCTTGAGAAAGACTATTGTTGGTGACTGACGTTTCGACAGCCTCAGCGGTGGTCATCTTCAGAGTCAAGTAAAGCGTGTTTGTCAGGTTTGCCTATATATACGTCAGTCACCAACAAATCAACAATAGTCTTTCTTAAGACTACCACAACCTGGATGATCAACTTCACACATCTAATGATACTCCTAAGTTCAAACCATTCTAACTAGCTAAGTCATTTACTTTGATTATAAAAAGTACTTATTTCCTTTAACTTTTAGCTTTGAAATGTAATGAAAGGATATTTAAAATCGAGTACATTTTACAAACCTTTTATTAACCTTTGCCTTGCGTGTGCCCACTGAGTACGACCATCAGATGTTAAAATTCCAACAGGAAATGCTTTGGACTGAGAGCTGTTTTTTATTTCAATCAATTGAGTAAGTAGTTCTGACTCTTGTATGGGTCGACCATTATGGTATATGTCCATGCTATAAAACTAAATTTAGAATAGTGTTGAAAGTAAATGGTTTGAACCTAGGAGTATCATTGGATGTGTGAAGTTGATGAGTTCATCCAGGTTGTTGTAGTCTTGACTCTTGAGAAAGACTATTGTTGGTGACTGACGTTTAGACGGCGGTCATCTTCAGAGTCAAGTAAAGCGTGTTTGTCAAGGTTTGCCTATATATACGTCTGGTTCATTACATCATCGTTTGTTTGTGTCATAATTGGTGTGAGTGGGTGTTGCGTCGCTAGTTAAGTGTGGGGCAATATTGTTCATCATCGGTTGTTTGTTCATAATCAATGTGAGCGGGTATTGCGTCATGCGTTAAGGCCGTCGAAACGTCAGTCACCAACAATAGTCTTTCTCAAGACTACAACAACCTGGACGATCAACTTCACACATCCAGAGTGTTGAAAGTTAATATTCTTGAAACCCAACAGCAACTGAGACCAGTTGCAAAATATGGGTCACAAGAATTCACTTTCATCTACCATCTAAATTTACTGCATATGGAATAAGGAATGTAGATTTTAGTTTTTTAGAGGCTGGTGGTTGTCAGAACTGCTATTTATGTAACAACTAGGGCACTTGTAATATAGTTAGTGTAATTTTTGAATTTTTAATGAGGTTATTAGCTTATATTTGTGTCCCCAATCTGTCTGTCTGTCTGTCTGTCTGTCTGTCTGTCTGTCTGTCTGTGTGTCTGTCTGTCAACCTTGTACCCAGGCTTAGTCCGCCTAGCGTGTGAAAAGCCTGGGTACGAGGTTGTCTGTCGGTCTGTCTGTCTGTCTGTCTGTGTGTGTCTGTCTGTCTGTGTGTGTCTGTCTGTCTGTGTCTGTCTGTCTGTCTGTGTCTGTCTGACTGTCTGTCTGTCTGTCTGTATATTTACAAAGTCAACATAAGTTTAACTTATTCCTGAGATAGTACCTGTATACTGTAGGTAGATTATGGAAAGACAGAAATAAATCTTTTCTATATTTTCTCAAATACATTATCAAATAACACACCATGTTGTTATGGATCACAATGATGTGGTAGTCCTCTCCTTTATTTCCCTTCACTCTGGTATCTCTCTTGGGATGAGGAATACGACAAGTTGTTAATGCATTATTGTACTGTATCATACACATAGGATTAGGGCCTAACATATCAACTGGTATGGACTCACTACAGGAAAAAAGAACATAGCTTATTTTCCAAAAAAACCTGTTCCTTTTAAATAAAAAGAAATGTATATTTTAAATAATAAATATATAAATAAAAAGAATATTCCACATACAAAAACTTGCCATGTGATCTTCATACTCAATACAATACAATATTTAATTGACATCTCCCTATTGGGGCTTTTAAGAGAGTAATAATTATAACCATCTGTAACCATCTCCACCTTACCTATCTTGATTTTAAGCCAGCCAAGTTTCATCCCTATCCTTATATTCCACCCCCTATCCTATCCTCATCCTGACCACTCATGTCAATCCCCCATGGTCCCACCAATAACTAATGTGGCAGAGGTGTTATACCAGTAATTTCAAACATTTTTATGGGGAAATTAGTTAGTACTATACAATATTCAGATTATTTACTACAAATATGAATCAAACCTGTCAACAAGACTTTTAAAATTGATAATACATCTGATTACTCTCGCAGCGTATCTGAAATAATAATAAAAATATCGTAAACTCCACCACCGATAAAGATTCACTTGATGACATCATATTTTCAAAGCAAATATGGCATCAAAATCCTCAAATATTCAACTTCAACTAGCCATATCTTCTTAACTAAATTGATAGGAATGCTGAAACTTTGGAAATAAACTATTAAAGTCAGTAAGATCTTTCATATAAACTGCATTTGTATTTTGGCTAGAGTACTGGTATCCCTTTAAAAAATGAGCATAAGATGTCTACATTTAATACCTTAATTGATCTACCTTATCATTAAAGGTTTGTTTTGGAAATGAAATCCCAGGACTGGAATGAACAACAACAGGCATACGGAAGTCGAAGTATGCACTGTTGTCCCACCATTTTGCAATCTATATTTCAAGATAATATATAATAATCATATAACAATATACAGTTCCAGAAACAAAACATATTTTTTAGATGGTTTTAAGTTATGGCATCCACCCTTCAATGTAGGCTTTTAGCCAGGCGGCCATCCAGCCATCCTAAGGAATGGGGTAAGGTCGCAGTGCTATTGAAGAAGGTCTGTGATTGGTTAGAAGCTTTATGTGATTGGTTAGGATCTCCTGTAAGGATGGAGACTTTTCGTATGGACGGCCATGGACAGCCTATGCAAAATATTTTCATCAAACAACAACTTACAGGTTCCCCCTTGGCTTTCTAAAGTTTTTTTATTTCTGTTAGCTACTGTTTATTTTAGCTATTGTGTAGGTTTTGTTACTAATTTTTGTCAAGAACTTGCAGATATGACAATGAGATCAGATCGACATGCAAGATCAATTCAACATATATGTATATGCTCCAAAATGAAGTTGCAAAAACGTTGTTTAATAAAACCGGTTTAATACGTTTGATAAGCTCACGGCCACCAATATGTTTTCGTGCATGCCAGTTTGGAAATCTTGGCTAAAAGCCTGCTTCAATATTCGTTGAAAAACATCTACAGTCGACTCCCAATAACTCGAACCCTCGGTATCTCGAACCTCCCGCTAACTCGAAGCAATTTTCGTTTCCCTTCAGGTCATTTTCTATATATAATTTTACCCTTGATAACTCGAACCACGTTTGTCAAGACTTTGTTTTGTTTTGTTTCACGTTACGTTCCTGATTTATAATATTATTTAGAAATATTGTTCCATTGCATACAGTAATGAATTTGATTAAAATGACACTGTATGAATAGAAATACACAGTAAACACCATAACTCCCGGTATATATAACTCAAACTCCCGATAACTCGAACCTTTTTCGATTTTCTCTTGAAGGTTCGAGTTATCGGAAGTTGACTGTACTGGTCAACCTTACCCAGTTAACTTCCATTCTTGATTTATTTATCAACTTCTCCTGCAATATCTCTCCAATACCACCAGGTTTTCCAAATTCTTTCACAATATCACTTGTGCTGTTGAAGTCAGCATCTTCAACTAAACAACGTACAGCTAACAAATATTTTGCCAAACTTTGTTCCAACGGTGGTACTGGGAGGTGAGGAAGCTCGATTTGCTTTGCAAACATGTTGCCTCTTCTAGCTGATGAAGAAGTTCGAAGCATGGCCTTCGACATCTGTTTAGCTAACCCTGAATTTATCTAGAATAAAAGAATATTATTAGAAAAGTATTCAAGTCTTCTGTTTTGAACAACAAACGTTTGTGAGAAGTACTGTACACATATTTGTGTTTATTATGTTGGGCTGACTATGATACCTCATGAGTACAGTTGTGTATAGTCAGGTCCACCCAGAGGGGAGCAACTGGGGCAATTTTCCCCAGGCCCCAAGCTCTAGAGGGGCAGCCAAGAAGGGTCAAGGGGCCCCAGTTCTTTATCTCGCCCTGGGCCCCAAGCTCTAGAGGGGCTTGCCCTGGGCCCACTTTAGTCTCTGTGCAGGCCTGTGTATAGTCTACCAGTATTAGTCATGGATACCAATAGCATATATTATGACAAGTATGAGTTTATTACAGTAATACTAGAAGTTACTATTGCAAGGGAAGTGCTGCCTTGAAATCCAAGGCGCAATCATGATATTGTGCAAAATTGCAAAAATAAGTCAAAGTTGCAGTGGAGGTAGTATAGCCTCATACCCATGCGGTTATGGTTTAGTTAAGACCAGAGCAGTAAGCTCAACATATATAGTAATATAAAGCTATATAAAATGTTCACATTTTCTGATAAAAACTCCAAATTTTTGAAAAACAACTACAGTAAGTTTTCTTGAACTTGTAAACACAGCTGACATAGACATGTGGTGACGTAGACACGTGGTGACATAGCACGTGTTTGGTAGCAACTTTTGCATAATTATGCAAACTTACATAACTCTGTTCCAATTCTGTTCTACAAAAACTTTGTCATAAAAAACCTATATGCAAATCAAAGTTTAGCCCTAGGAAGAAATTATTCATTGAATATTCCTTAATTTGGAATTGTGATATGCTATCTAGTTAAACACGGAGTGCTCGCATAAAAGGGGAAGCCCATCCCCCTCGAAACAATGGAGTCATTGAAATTTTAAAAATCAATTCAAACAATGGAGTCTCGAAACAATGGAGATTTTGTTGTTTTGATTACTTCTCATTTCTCATTGTTTCCTGACCAATCACAGTAATTGAACTAATTATGATTGACACGGTCTCACCGGCAATATACAGTATGCAAGCACTCCGTGTTTGATAACATCTTATTAATCAAAATGTTTGTTTGGTAAACCAGATATGAGATAAATAATGCTAAACCCATACTTCTATGCTGCTAATATAAGCTAAGATATATACATACCACGCGCATGGACTTTGAAAGCATTCTGTTGTCGACTTGTCGTTACCAGAAGTCAAATTGTAAAGTTAGCTTTGCCTTTGCTCTTATCAAGTTCTGGGAGTTTAACTGACATCTGAAAGAAGCAGCATTTACAGAGAAACAGATCCTCAGTTGGCTATAATAGTGGAGAACAGTCGTTTACGATAATTGTTTGCCGATAAGTAACCGAAGTTGGTACGACTTGAGCCGAGTACTAGTTCAACGAAAAAATTATGTACGTGCTAAGGCTAAATTGCATTTCTATTTCCACTTGCAAATTCCAATTAAACTAAAGTCTATGTGCGGATGTTCGACACGCACATTTTCGGCCATTTTTAACTCTTCAAAATCAGTGAATATATAGCCCAAATAATGCGCTAGAAATTAATATGCATGAGTAGAAAATACCTTAAAATTCGGTCAATTTTGGACGCACTCTCCTGTGTGTGCGTGATCGACGCACATGTGCGAACGCACACTCCTAAAGTCTATGTGCGCCTTAATACGACTCTGTCTCTGGTGCAGTGCACACCATAATTCTTGGTGGTAATTTGCTGGTTAATGTTGCAAAACAGTGAATTACGAAACACCAAGATGACAGCCGTTAGGAATTATAGAGAAATGCAGAAACCATATACAGCGTAGATGATCTTTGACGATAGATACATGATTCAGTAAATGACTTCAATCTTACATCTCACTGGCGGCAAGCGAGAGAGTAGAAAAAGACCAAGGGTGGTGGAAAATAACACCAACACGAGATACACAAAGTATGGAGGACGGATATTAGAACCTTCCAAAAAAGATTATTTATGGCAAAATACGTAATCATTTTATTTAATCAAATCACTGAACATTTTTATGGTTAACTCATCAATGTTTGTTATGACTATTACAAGTTTAACAGTGCAGTAGTTCAATCTGTATCCATTGTGTGCAATTGCCGACTCCAGGAACATTTATGCCAGCGACTGCATAAGGAATGAGACATTGATTCGGTAATTTACCATACACCATCAGCTGTCTATAGTACACAGCGTAGTAAAACGAAATAGGTTCATTAGAAACTCTGCACGGTTTCATTATTATTTGTTGGTTGGTTGGGGTTGCGAGGCTCATACACAATTGAGTTGATGCTAGGCGATAGTGGACACCGAGCAAGCTATCAAAGCATGTCGGTGGATCACAAGGTGTGGTCCCTTGGAAAACCAAATTTGGTGTAGTCGAGTTTTTGTAACAAATATAGCCATAACCATTTTCGATCATCCGTATTGAGACATTATCTATGTTAGACAAAATATAATAAATAACCAAGGATTAATAAAACTTTTAATATTTTAAGAACCAACTTCCATCTCTCTTTTATCTCTCTCCCTATCTCTCCCTCTATCTCTCTCGATCTCCCCTTTATCTCTCTCTCTCTCCCTCCCTCCCTCTCTCTCTCCCTCCCTCTCTCTCTCTCTCCCTCTCTCTCCCTCTCTCTCCCTCTCCGGCTCTCCCTCTCTCTCTCTCTCTCTCCCTCTCTCCCTCTCCCTCCCTTCTCTCTCTCCCTTCTCTCTCTCGTCATTAGACTGCTGCTTTCGGTCCCCGACTCTGGAAATTTATCTATCAAAATAGCGATGTTTGAACGTCTATAAAAGCACTTTTGCGTAACCGTGATTGAGAAACCGATAGCACCATAATATCCAGCGCATCACGAAGTACCAAAGTGGGTCATTGAATTTTTCGTTTTATAGCCACTTTAATAGAGCCATATTAAGTAACAAAAATTGTAAAGACTTGATCAAATCTTTGAATGTGCATGATCATTATGTCCCTTGATATGAAAGCTTGAAATACTGCTTACTTGGTAACTGAGCTGCAAGACATCCGCCAAACACCACAGCGATCGTGAACAGGATACGTATAGAGAAACCATCACCTTTCTTTGCTGACACCTGGAAATGATAATGACGAAATAATGAGGAACCACAGAAATCGAAAAATCACCCCAAAACTATACAATCCAATTTATCAATTAATATAGAACTTGTATGCAAATAGACATGAATTTGCAGATAAAGCTTTGTGAGTCTGAAATTAATTAAGCTGCTTCAAGATACTTGATGATGAAGGGCTCCGCTCGAAACGTCAGTATCTCGTCACTAAATTCTTGGCAGTTTACCACCTTTTCATTTTGCTATGCTTCAAGATACCCTACCTACCCTAACGATATGAGCTTACGAACTTACCTAATATCTAGATAAGATACTCTTAACAATTATAGCAATAAAGTGCCTATCTTTCGTCTATCATATCACTACGATATTGTCACGTTCAAGCATATCAAATGCAAAGCAGTCCAGAAGGACGAGAGCACAGGTTGATAATGTTATAGCTTGCAGCCACAACTGAACCACTTCGATATGCCGTATATAGCAGCCGAATGCAAGGTTTACCGTACGGGTTTGCAGCCACAACTGATTCGATATGCCCTATATATAATACATACGACCATGGCATGCAGATAATCTATATTCTACACTAGCTAACTTAACTCACTTTCAAATTCAATTTGATAACAATCAACCAGTACACACAATATAAACCTTCGACATTATATTTAAAGAGAATTTAGAGCAACCTGGTTTGTATTTCTGCCTTTAAATGTGGTTTCAAAAGTGGACGGGTGCCGCTTTGGCACTTTGATTACACACACTGTCTATACGTAGCACTAATTAAGTACTCTCGACAGCGGCCTCCGTATAGCTCAGCCATAGCATGCAGATAATCTACATTCTACCCTAGCTTATTTGTATCACCTTCTTGTTCTTCTTAATTTATCAACGCTAAACTCAGGTTCTCCACAGCTTCGAGGATGCTTGAACTGGGGCAAATTAAGTCTAAGTGGCGTGATATTCTAAGAAGTGTACTTAAGGGGAATCAAATTGCACGGAATACGCTGTGTTGCTTCAGGGTCAGATTACGAAAAGTTCATCTTGCTTCGTTTTTTAAAAAAATGGCCTTTCAAATTCAATTTGATAACAATCAACCAGTACACACAATATAAACCTTCGACATTATATTTAAAGAGAATTTAGAGCAACCTGGTTTGTATTTCTGCCTTTAAATGCGGTTTCAAAAGTGGACGGGTACTGCACCCTCATCAACGACATTACGTGAGCGCAGACTACGATTTAGCGGGCACTGTTGGAGAAATAAAGATGAAGTCATATCAGAGTTACTTTTCTGGCAACCAGTTACAACCTACATTGACAAACTTGAAAGTGATACTGAACTCGGGAGAACTGAGTGAAATAGCGAAAGCTATGGAGAATCGAAAGGTCTAGAATAATCTCATCAGTACTGTCCGAGCTCGCTCGACCTAGATGATGATAGCGTAGATGATCTTTGACGATGGATACATGATTCAGCAATTGACAATTATGTAATGACGTCAATCTCAAAATTATTACGTTTGGAGATTATTACGTTTTTATTTACATGGAGGACAGATATTAGAACCTTCCAAAAAAGATTATTTATGGCAAATACGTAATCATTTTATTCAATCAAATCACTGAACATTTTTATGGTTAATTCATCAATGTTTCTTACGACTATTACAAGTTTATTATCATTGTAGTACAGTACTACAGTGCAGCAGTTCAGTCTTTAGCCATTTTGTGCAATTGCCGAGTCCAGGAACGATTCGGTCAGCGACTGCATAAGGAACAAGACATTGATTTTGTTTGCCATACACCTTGAGCTGTTTGTTGACTGCATCGTAGTAAAATGGAACAGGGTAAGAAGACAATCTGCATGGTTCTATTATTATTTGCTCGTTGGTTGGGGTAATGACACTCAAACACAATTGAGTTGATGCTAGGCTGTAGTAGATAGTCGAGTAGGCATTGAAACATGTCGGTGGATCACAAGGTATGGTCCCTTGGAACATCAAATTTGGTGTAGTCGAGTTTCTGTAACAAAGATAGCCATAACGATTTTCGCTCAACCGTATTGAGACGCTATCTATGTTAGACAAAAGATAATAAATAACCAACGATTAATAAAACTTTTAATATTTTAAGAACCATCTTCTATCTCTCTCTCTCTCTCTCTCTCTCTCGCTCTCTCTATCTCTCCGCCTCTCTCTCTCTATCTCTCTATCTCTCTATCTCTCTCTCTCTATCTCCCTCTCCTTACCTTAGCCAAATGTTTATGAAAAGTGATGAAATTAACTCATACATGCAGGCAAAGGTTAAGAGAAAGTGATGATAATTTAATTATTACTCGTATTCCAAAAACGATGTATTGTAAGGAAAGATATTCCTATAGAGGTGCAAAACTTTGGAACTCACTTCCAAATGAGCTTAAGCTCTTGCGGAATAAACATCTATTCAAAAATAAACAATCTGCATACACGGAAATTGTCAACTAATTCTCCACCTCCCCCGCTCTCTCGCTCTCTCTCTCTCTCTGCGCCGAAATAGTGTACCATCGGGGAAAGACGATCAAAGGAGGACTTTCAAGTAGTTGGAAAAGAGAATGACAGCACTAGATCCAGAAAAAGGAGAGAAAAACATATCGATATTATTTAATTTTAATAACTTTGCCATATACATTACAAACATAAATACAGACATTGAGACAATAGGCTGGGTAACCGCAACAGCTAGTGCCAATTACTGCAGCCGCAAAACAAGTACGATATAACAGTCACTTTAAAGATACATAGCGATATACAACACACATTAAATACAACAAATTTACTACGATATATACTAAAAACAAAACGATGGTGGGTTCGTAAGGCTTCGAGCTGTATTATCGACGACTCTAACGTGTGACGTCACCAGACTGCTGTCAAAATAGCGATGTTTGAACGTCGATAAAAGCACGATTGAGATAATATCCAGCGCATCACGAAGTACCAAAGTGGGTCATTGAATTTTTCGTTTCATAGGCACTTTAACAGCGCCATATTAAGTAACAAAAATTGTAAAGACTTGATCAAGCTTTGAATGTGCATGATCATTATGTCCCTTGATATAAAAGCTTGAAATACTGCTTACTTGGCAACTGAGCAAAGCATCCGCCAACCACCACAGCGATAGTGAACAGGATACGTAGAGAAACCATCACTTTTCTTTGCTGTCAAAAGCGACAATAAGAATAATTATGAAAGAATTAAAACAACTACTGGATATAGCATAAGTCATGCCCAGGCACAACTGCACTCTGCCGAGAACAACTACAATATGTCATGTTCAAGCAGGTCTATCTTTTGACGATACCAAATGTAAAGCAGTCCAGAAGGACTTATAGCAGATAGAGAACGATAGAGAGAGAGAGATAGAGAAAGATAGAGAGAGAGAGATAGTTAGAGAAATAGATAGAGAGAGAGATAGGAGAGATAAAGAGAGATAGATGAACTGAATCACTACGATATGTCATCATGTATATAGCAGCGGAAAGCAAATCAGTAAGGTTCACATTTAAAGGTAGAAATACAAACCAGGATGCTCTAGAATCTCTTTAAATATAATGTCGAAGGTTTATATTGTGTGTACTTGTTGATTGTTATCAAATTAAATGGGGTTTTAAAATAGAACGAAGCAATTGTTTATGATAAACTTTCCGTAATTTGACCCTTTTACTAACTATCAACAGATACAAATAGCGAAAGTGGACGGATATTCTACAATTTAGCGCGGGTATGGCATACAGATAATCTACATTCTACCATAGTGACTCACTTACTTGTATCACCTTCTTGTAGGTCTTATCTTCTGTAGAGACTTGACGCGTATTCTATACCACGCGTAATTCGAAACTCTCCTTGTGATTTGATTACGTGATCGCATGTGACATTCACGCGGATTATATGTTGACGTTCATACCTTTCCACTATATGAACTAGCCGTACATTCAACTCCATTGCTTGCTTAGGTATGTGTTCCTGTCATATTTCTTACTTATTTCCATCATACTTATTGTACTATTGTAATTTGCTATTGTTATTATTGATGTTTCAGAAATCTATTTTATTTTTTTGTCAGCTTTTTTTTTTCCGCCCATATAATTTATTTATTTATGTACATTGATTGATATAATTTGTTAGGGGAAACCAAAACTGGCTTTTTATTAAGACCCCTAATTTACATTAGATTATAATTATTAATTTATTTAATTAAAATTTATATAATTAATCCTCATTGTTTAATAAATATCTACACAAACAACGAGTCTTTCTTTATGAGGATTTCTAAGCAAGCAATGGAGTTGAATGTACGGCTAGTTCATATAGTGGAAAGGTATGAACGTAAGCTAGGACAGCGAGACGGTCATAATATCATGATTCAAAGGTCAACATATAATCCGCGTGAATGTCACATGCGATCACGCAATCTAATCAAATTACAAGGAGAGTTTCGACTTGAACTGGGGCAAAGTCTTAAGTGGCGTGATGATATTCTAAGAAGTGTAAGGTGATAATAGGGAATCAAATTACACGGAATACGGTCAAAACGTGTGTTGGGTGTGTTGGGTGTGTTGGGTCAGACAACAAAAATTTCACCATATACAATTGCTTCGTTCTTTAAAAACCCCTTTCAATTCGATAACAATCAACAAGTACACACAATATAAACCTTCGACATTATATTTAAAGAGATTTTAGAGCAACCTGGTTTGTATTTCTGCATTTAAATGCTGTTTCAAAAGTGGACAGGTATTCTATAATTGTTCGAATTACTATTGATCTCGCTTTGATACTTTGATTGCACACTAGGGGGTGGTCGGAGACGGGGTGGTCTGAGAGGGGGTGGTGGTCGAAAAGGAAGGTGGTCGGAGACGGGTTGGTCTGAGAGGGGGTGGTCTGAGAGGGGGTGGTCAGAGAGGGAGGTGGTCTGAGGGCTTGGTCGGAGAGGGAGGTGGTCAGAGACGGGTGGTCGGAGAGGGGTGGTCAGAGAGGGGTGGTCGGAGAGGGAATGATCGGAGAGGGGGTTTAGGACTAATACTCCCTCTAACTACACTACTCAGTATTCTACATTGGTATATTGTTTGTGGAAGAGTCAACACGAAAAAACGACCCCCTTTAAATTCCTGGTTGCACCCCCTGTCTGCTGGACTGGTATTCTGTCTGTTCCTATTCAAATATGTAATTACTTCAAATTTGAAATGGCATACATAACGAGTTCGTTCAAAATTAGTTCTGTTAATACGGATATTTTATTCAATATTTATTTCTTTTTTTAGAAAAACATAAGACCACCAGAAACAACCACAAACCACCAGAAACAACCGTAAACCAACAGAAACAACCAGTGTACAACCATTATGTATGCAAACCACTGTGTCTCTAACATGAAGTAGTAACCAAAAAAATTTCCAGCGCGCGGGTCCAAGTGTTCGCAGGCCTGGTGGCGTTGGTTACCCTGGCAACGTTGTAAACTGACAAAATGGCGGATATATTTGGACAACAAACTGATTTTAGGAGCAGATAAATAGTATTTTAAGTAGTAAGAAAGTATTGGAGGTATAAAATGTCACAAGAGGAAGTGAAGTGTGCTCGTGTTTTACCGAAAGACAAGATTTATCGGAATATATTCGAGGCAGAGGTAATTTTTGACCGATTAAAAATATTGCCACATCGCTTCTACCGATAGTGAACTGTGTTTTCCCTCCTAGTGTGACGTAAATAAAGCCTTGAAGAAAGAAAGAACGATTTCTACACCTAAAACAGAGCCCGCTGTGCCAGTTCTTAAACAGACAGTTTCCTTTACAACTGGGAATGGTATTTTATCTCAACAACAAAAGAGTTGGGTTAACGCGAATCCAAATGAACCATATGTCGAGAATCCTACTTACCAGAGGTAGAGAATTATTAATGCTCATTTTTAAATCTCCAAGTCTCTCAGTGCAATCATCAGACATGACATCATCATCATGACATCATATGACATCATCGATTACATCGATCATCAATCAATACACCATCGATCATCTTCGTTTAATGTCTATATTTTTATATTGGATGTTAGACATATGGTTTAATGGCATAATTTTAAACGGTCGCATGCCCTTGATGATGCCAACCCCTGTTATAAGCACCCAAAACTAACCCACAAGGCACTGGGGGTACAGTTTAATGCCATACCCAAGGCATATCAATGCATCATGATGATGATTATCACTATCATAAATTATGATCACTAACACCATGCAATGTAATTACAGGTGATGATGATCATCATTGTCATAATTATTATCATGATTATCATCGCCATCATCACTGTATCATCATCATCACTACTGTATCATATCATCATCATCATCACTATTATACCATAACCATCATCATCACTACTGTACCATCATAACCACAATCACAGCTAACCACCATGTGATCATGAAAATAATGATAATTATCATCATGATTACCATCATAAGCATCATCATCACAAGTGCATCATTGTGATTACCCTATTATCACCATCCTTATCCTCCAACTTCTCCTTATCATTACTATAATCAATATTAATTTCACAAATGTTACGAATGTGTTGAAGATTGCATGTGCTAATGTCCCTTTAATGAGACTTTATTTGGGCATAAATAAATAATTTTTTCAGATGCCTGTGGCTGGATGAAAATGAGAAGACATCAAAAACAGAAAGTTACTTTGATGCACAAGAAGTCAGAGGACTTCCAACACAAATAAATGCTGGTGAGTAACCATCAATAGAGAAGGCATACATTAGACTTGCTCCAAGTCTCTCGCTTATCCGCACGCCATGCCCCACAAGCCCATGCCCGCCATGTGGGGCGTGGTGTGCGGATAAGCGAGAGACTTGGGGCAAGTCTAGGCATACATGTGAATAACGTTTTGCCAATGTTCAGGCGCATTGTTAATGTGAGTGTGTTGCTAAATATTTGCCGTCCAAGCCGGGATGGAAATACAGGCAACAACAGGTTTTAAATGGTGTTCTTTACTGGATGACAATTCAACAGCAACTGTGTAACTGACAGGCAACTCTGTGGCTTCTTTTTTCCGAGTCAAATCGCTTCCAAGGCTGTGCGAGCAATGTTTTGGCTGGGATTGCAGGGACAGCAGCCTTGGAAGCTATTTGACTCAGGAAAGTAGCCAGACCTACCAGGCACTAAATGCCTTCTGAGTTTTAGAAACTAGGGTGTTAATATCTTCTTCCTTAGGTACTGGTGATTCAAACTCAAACATCATTGCAAAAATTCAAGGCAGCAGGAAAGAAAGGTTCAAGTCAAATGATAATGATCACACATCAATTTGTTTGGATGATAATCATAGAATATAATCTTAAAAATTTAATTTATCTTGATATAATTTATTTAATTTAAATTTATTTAATTTAAATTTATTTAATTTAAATTTATTTGATTTAAATTTATTTGATTTAAATTTATTTAATTTAAATTTATTTAATTTAAATTTATTTAATTTAAATTTATTTAATTTAAATTTATTTAATTTAAATTTAATTTATTTAAATTATCTTGATTTATGTTATCCTCATAATTTTGCTCAATCCTCTAGACATCAAGCAGCTTTGGAAGAGTTGCATGAAAATCTTGGAACAATCAGCTCAGTAAGCTTACTAAATATTATGATTGTGCTCTAGTGTGTTAGGGATATTATTATGTAATGAAAGATTAATAATCACTGAAGACTATAACTCAAATGTTCTCCTTATTACAAACAGGACCTTGAACCCTGTATCACTGATGCAAGTGAAAGGTTAAAAAAAGGTTTTGCTGAAAATGATGAAGGTATGCTTCATGTTAAATTATAATAATAATAATAAATTATCATACAATCTCATAATCTTTATACATTTCTTTGTTGTTTTTATTAGAACTTTCAAAAATCCTGCAGTTATTCAGCAATGATCAGGTAATGACTACATAGTACATTTATGGTGTAATACACAATGTCATGTTGTTTATGTTTTTATTCTGAGCTTTAGGTCTATTTTCTCAGGCCGGTTGCGTTGCGTTGCGTTGCGCTACGTTGCGCTACGTTGCGTTGCGCTACGTTGCGTTACGTTACCTTGCGTTGCGTTGCGCTACGTTCCGTTGCGCTACGTTGCGTTACGCTACGTTGCGTTACGCTACGTTGCGTTGCGTTACCTTACGTTGGGTTACGTTACGTTAACTTGCGTTACGCTACATTACGTTGCGTTACGCTACATTGCGTTGCGTTGCGTTACGTTACGTTACGCTACGTTATGCTGTGACATTATTTTTTAATGTTATATTTTTATAAAGGACTTATTAAATCTCTCACTCAAAGACCTCCATGGCGTTTGGAATGATATTGCTGAATCATCAACGCATAGACAAGAATTAATTTTTGATTTAGATGAAACGTTTATGAAGGTTGAACAAGATAGATATGAAAGAGTAAGATTGATCAAAGTAACTTAACTGTTCATTAAATATTATTAATTATATATACACAATTATTTATGATTATATATATATTAATTGTATATTGATAATTATTCTTAATTATATAATAATAGATAATAATTGAATATATAGTAAGAGGTTTTTGAGAACGTTTTAAATTGTGAAGGGTCAGAAGACATACCAGGCGGATTTTTTTGCTGATATTTATAGCTTACATGGTGCAGACTTGAGCAGTGAAGGAAGAACATGTGAAGAAGCTGCAATGAGATGTCTGCGAGCGATTAGAGGAGTGACAAGACGCGGGAGAGAATGAGGAATGAAGACATAAGGCAGGAAGTGAAGGTGGCGGAACTGAGAGAGAAGATAAGAGAAAGCAGAATGAGGTGGTACGGACACGGAGAGAAAAGAAGAGGACGAGTTTGTCAGATGGTCAGCAGAGCGCATTGAGACGGGAACAAGGAAGAGAGGGCGACCGAGAAAGCGATGGATGGATTGTGTTTGAGATGATAAAGTGGTGGATCTGAGTAGAGTTGGTGACAAAAGACAGTGGAGAGCGGTGTCGAGACGACCCGACCCCCTTGAGGGGACAAACGGGATGATGATGATGATTATAGCTTCAAAACCAAACTTAATCAAACTTTAACGCTTTAAGCCCCCAGTATCAACAAAATAAAAATTCTACTTGTTGCTCTCCAAACATTTCTTATAGTACTAGTTGCGAGAAGTTGTTTTAAAAACTTTGGTGAATCATTTCTTTTATTCTCATTTGGTATTTTTTATTTATTTATTTATTAGCTTCATCATTGTGCAAAAAAACAAAAAATTAAACCACTAAAAAAGAAACCTAACATAGATTACACTATACAGTAATAAAACAATGGCAGGGTGACCGCAACAGCATAGCCAATTACTGCGGACCCAGAATTTAAAAGTATATTTACAAATATTTATATTGATTAATCTAATATTAAGAGCAGCAAGTGATATAGTACGAATAATGCTGCGAGACGAATTACACTTCAAGCAGATAGTTTTAAAGGATCTAGGATTATCACAGTTATAGGTGTTTGCCAGGGATTTAAAGTAGTATGGTTGATCTGAATAAATTAAGGGTTTGCATACATAAGTTTAGTTTGTAGGCTAAGTGTTCCATATTCTGGTGGTTCTTATCAAGCACGATCTTTGGTTGGTAGTTGTTTTACATTTGCTTATGTACTTTGTAACGGTAGTATTGCTTGAAGATCTAGTATATCTGCCGGTGGTACGTATACGTGGAACGACACACGGCTCTACATTCTGGGTACTGGTTACCCCTGGGCATAATTAAAGGTTAAAACATAAAAATGGATTCGTTTTTATATTTGCTTTATATGCTCCCTTGATAGGTTTGTGAAACTCTTAGAAATTTCAATGCCACATTTGAAGGGATTGCATACCTGATGGCCGCTGATGTTCATCGAATGATGGAGAGAGAAGCTGAGGAGATTAATGCAACAATAATTCGTAATCGACGAGCTTATGCTGATCTTATTGCTACTCTTGAAAAAGGTAAGTAGTAAACCCTTCACATCTAGCACAGTAACCAATCAAAGTCTCATTGGAAACTATATACTGCTACCCAGTATAAGTTATACAACTAGTACTAGTACAACTCAAAATTATTTTTTACTTTTTCTTTTGGCTGAGTTACAAATGTGGTTCGCCAGGCCTACATCAACTTCGTACCCAGGGTCTCAAGGGCGGCGAGCGGAGATGAGACCCTGGGTACGAGGTTGGGCCTACATTTGTTTCCACTTAGTATAGTTGATCATCTGCTCAGAAATTCACCCGACAATGTGGGAACCCCCGAATAGAATAATTTCTAACCATCTTTATAGGTGGAAGGTACTTCACTTCCAAAGGAGGGAAGGGAGCTGTTACAGGCAGTACTCGGGGTTACAGCTTGACCATCGTAGCAGTCTGAGATCGTAAAGACTGGCCTGACTGGAAAAATAGCAACATGAAACAAAATAGAAACAAAATAACAACATGAATTGCAAAACGAACAAAGCAAATTTGACGTTGAAAAACATTTGTGACGATCGATCCGAAAGCCATGGATATCAAATACCATTTGATAACCATTGGACTGCTGTTAAGAATACACTGGTACAGACCAGTGGAAATTACTAGCAGAGAAACATCAACATCAACATCATTGACAAACTTTAAAATATACACACTGCTGCTCCAAAACTTGCCGCGATATATAGTGACTGCCGCATATAGGCAGTACATATATCAATCGAACCAATACATCATTGTAAGCTTCGCTCTCCATCTGAGTCTCGGTGGCTTAGAGCGTCTCACCGGCAATCAGAAGGTTACAGGTTCGATTCCTGTCCGGACATGACAGATTCCTGTCATTTTTCTGAGGATACGAGCTTGACGATCGTCCATGTATCGTCTTTAAAAATAATTAATCTCAATAATTACTATGACTCTGCTCTACGCTCGACATTCAACGCTGAGGACACACGTACATGGAAGACAGTCTGTGTCAAGTGTAATTCGGCTCGCAGTCTATTGGTCCTCCCTTCTTGTTGTTATCGTGTCCTTGGTCCTCGTGTGATTTTTCAGACTGTTTCTTTGTGTAATTGTTGGATTAGTTTATTGTTTGTTTGTTTGCTTGTCTGTCTGTCTGTCTGTTTGTTTACTTGTATGTTTGTTTCTGTTTTCTTTTCATTCCACTCATTTCTTTTTCCTGTTCAGTTTTTTGTACCTCATTCAAAATATTGTAATAATGGATCCGCAGTAATTGGCCTTCAGCTGTTGTGGTTTTCCCGCCTTCTAACTTGTATTTGTATGAATGTATTGACATATTATTGTAATCATGTAAGGCAAAGTTTAATAAAAAAAAAACAACTGAAAACTGGAAAACTCCATTGCAAAGAAAACATAATCTTAGAAAACATAGACTTGTAAATGTTGGAAAAAAATAAAGATGTGATAGAAGAAGTCACTGAGAATAGAATGGTAAAAACCATATTGTCACCATATTCACTTCGGATCTTTTAAAATTATCAGCTGCCGTTGAACAAGAAAGAAAACACTATCACACATGGCAGAGCTGTTGCAACACTTGGAAACATTTGAAAACTCATAACATTGTGAACGAGTTTATGTAAGTAATATATTTGAACATTATTAAAAAGCAATCACTGACTCTTAGTAACTATACCCTGAAAGTGGTAGAAAATTGTTGTGTTGTGTAGGTAGTGTAGAAATATAAATCAAATACTCTAAAAGGTTGGTGTACTACCAAAATAATGTGAAGGAGATCTAACGTTTTGAGCGAAGTCCCTTCGTCAGAGAGACAGTGGCGTAACAGAGGTAGACTGGGCCCTTATACATGTCTTGGGTCTGGGGCCCCATGAAGGCTCGACTATAACTTCTATATTATCACTATACAGTACAATGTTAAACAATCGTGAATACCTAGACACCTATATATTCCTTCCTCCTCGAGTTAACGTTGGCAAATCGGTAAATCAGCTCTTATCAACTGAAGGACAATCTCCCACCCAGGACAATGATTCTTTACCATAAATCGCAGATTCGCAGGAGGCTGGGGGTAGTCCGGGAGAATCGATTATCTGCTACATACTATTTCAACATCAACCTTCCAAATTCAATTCATATGCCCATGCAGAGAGATGTGTTTTTTCGTTCCAGTGAACACATGAAATGTGAAGATAATAGAAAACCTGTCGAGGTAGAACTACAGCTGGAATGTATGAGAAAAGAGCAAAGTGTTTTGAATTCAAAGAGACTAGAATTATTAAACTCTTTAAGGTGAAATATATATCCCATATTCTTAAATATTCTTTAGTTGTTTTATTCCAAAATACACAGAGTATGTGCACCTCTTGTGAAGTCACGATTCTAAGATTAACGTCACGTGTTGTTTCAGAGAAATGAAACCACCGGGGGCAACAAAAGCAGCGGTTTATCAATGGAACAATGCTTTGGGACACGTCACTGACAAACTAGGTAAGGCTTGTGTATAGAGTCGATAAAATGTCTTCAGCTTAGATCAGATGCAGTGTATATCTTTACATACAGTACAACATACGTAGGTTAGCATACAGTACATCATACGTACATGTAGGATAGATCATATACTGTATGTCTACCTACATACAATTATATATTTCTACATAGCCTCCTAGGGCTAGCTTGAAACGTCAGTTAAGTATACGTCTCTCGAATTACGTGTGCCGTATGCCTATCTGAGCAAGCGTATATTCTTCATCATCATCAATACTAATCAATGTTATCATTAACGTTTGCTGCTTAGAAAAAGCTAACAGAAAATACAAAGAGATTATTCAGATGGCATATGATAATGTCATAGAGCAATGTTATGAGATAATG
Source organism: Chrysogorgia sp. JL179-B06 (assembly GCA_035772405.1). NCBI lineage: Eukaryota > Metazoa > Cnidaria > Anthozoa > Scleralcyonacea > Chrysogorgiidae > Chrysogorgia > Chrysogorgia sp. JL179-B06. Next base: position 673,237 of record JAYKKM010000496.1, on the reverse strand, counting down.
GAACAGACGAAAGTAAGTATGAACGCTATGTGGAGAAATAACGTTGCTAAAAACACCTTCATTAGAACTAACGAGGTTTGGCGTTGATTTCTTTTTAACCCGTTGCAGTCCAAACTAGAGAGTGGAAACGTTGTAGATGAAGAAGAACTGAATGTGGTAAGTAATTGCGTTCAACGAAGGAGAGCTATAGGAAGCACTATAGGGAGAACTGTAGGAAGCACAGGTGGCGTGTGCTGTTAGGGCGTTGCCACTCACCACTAAGTCAAGCCTGGTCGGACAGTACTTGGATGGGTGACCATCTGCGAATGATTGTGTTGCAGATTCGCGAGCTTGGAACTCATGTGAGTAGAGTTGTTAGTTGATCCCTCTTGTGCTTCGAGGGTTTTCCTCCGGGGTCTCCGGTTTTCCTCCCTCAGTAAAATCAACACTTAGATCTTAGCTGTGCTCCGTGGTCAGACATGGGTCGTATGGTAGCAGCCTGCGGTGCCTTTGACATACCTTCGTACCTCGGCCACGTTCGAGCTAAACAATTTGTAAAGATACACGTCTATTGTGTCTGTTAGTATCCATTCCTGTCTGTGGCATAGAAACATGTTCTGAGACTCGAGGCTTCAGGAGCTTTCGCATTCATAATATTAATAATTTTAATCAGGAATGGAATTGTTTCCGCTTCTTCGTCAATATTACATGTTCTCATTTATTTAGATTCTGAATGAGTCACTTCTTCCTCTTATTGGAGAGAGAAAGACACGTTATGAGTTTGAAATGGATATGTTTGAGGTAGAACTTAGACAATATATTTAACGATGTGGCTTGAACTTTATATAGAAACTACGCTGAAAATTTACACAATAATCGTTATCAGTTTAAATCCAAATTATAAGCGATAATATAGTGCTGTATATTCTAGATAAAATAAATTGATGGATAAAATAAGGTAAATTAATTGTAACAAAGTAACTTCTAATTAATTAATTAAATAAAGTAAATAGGCGGGAAAAAGCAAGATTAATCCCAGACATTCTAATGACATTCTAATTCAGGACCATTTTTTATAACTGTATTTAGTAGAAGCAAAATGAAAAGGTGGTGAACTGTCCAGATTTTTAGGAACGAAATACTGATATTTCGAGTGGAGCCCTTCATCTCGTTTACTCTGATGAAAAGCTCCGCTCGTAACGTCAGTATTTTGTTCCTAAAAATCTTGGCAGTTCACCTCCTTTTCTCTTTGCTATATATCCAAAAACACTGTCTACGCAGCACTCTACTTTTTTACTACTCTTGTATTTAGTAAAAGTTAACTAGTAGTCGAATTCAAATGCTACAATCTGACAATACGTGTAAGGATGAGTTTTTCGCGCAAAAAAAACATACTCTGAATCAATATTAAAATAATAGTTTAAAGAATTATGTTACAGCGAGCGATCTTGGAATGCAGTTGCGTTACGACGCGAGCGATAATTCTTGGGAAATTCTCATTTTCTAGAAAGCCGTTGACAACATGGCTATTTTCCAAGAAGGCGTACTCAGGTCTTTGTTTAAGTTCGTCCAAGGAGCAGCACACATATGGGATACGCACGAAATCGGACTTGCCAGGCAAGAGAGAGCTCTTCAGGTGTGCACATGATGGTACCTTTTTCTATTTTATAACAACATCTTAACTTGCATATTTATAGCGAACCGAGCTTCGCAAACACACAACATAGAATCGGAGTGGAGAACGATTTAATGGAGCAAAACACCATATATTACACCATTAAAAATATTTGAAATGCATTTCCTGTATTTAATTATCTTTTAGGAAGAACTAGAGGATAAAAGACACCGCCACGATGGAGCTAACCAAGTAAACATTCCTGTTTTCTACGAATTCCGCACTAATTCTTAGACTTTCTCACGAAATTTGAAAAACATGAAATTTGAAATATATCACACTTTGACACCATTAATAGTTTTTTATTTGTATTTCTACATTTCCTACGCAGCACAACCCTTTGATATCACTTCTTTTATCAAACTAAGCCATTTACTTGTTCAATATTTTTAAAAAGGTCAAAGAAGCCAACCTAGATATTATAATGGACCGTATGCGACAAGATTCAAACCAACAAGTAAGATCTATTGCAAATATTTCTTAATCACACGCAAACCTTGTGAACGTAACTTACAAGCCATTAATGAAGCGAGGTCATTTATCTATAGCCACAACAAAAGTGAAGACATATCAATCTCGTACCCATGGTCTTACCGGGGACGGGCGGGGTGTGGTGACATTATATGGGGCTTGTTACGTAGAGGATATCGTCCCGGGCACAGAAAAATATGTGATTATATTTTTCTATTCCTTAGGCATTGTCTCAAAGCCTTGAACAGGCTTTCTCATTGCTGGAAGAAATTCAAGAAGGGTTTGTATTTGTAATAATACACATTTCTTGACGCTTTACGTGTGGTAATGTTTATCAACACACGTCGTCGTGGGTAGACGATGTTGAGTTTTGTTGTTTTCTTTAGTTACAAGGCATTTCATACTGCTCAGTTAGAGTGTGTTCGTAAATACCCACAATCCATCACAGATGAGCTAGAACGTTATGATCGTGAGGTTTGCTGTTATTTTACAGTGGATAGAAATAAGCCGTCGAAAAAGGTACGAGATGTCTATCACGATTTCTATATTACAATACGATACAATATACCACATCATACCACACCATACCACACCACACCATACCCATAATCCATATACCATACCATATCATACACCACACCATACCCATAATCCATATACCATACCATACCATACACCATACCATATCATACACCACACCATACCCATAATCCATATACCATACCATACCATACACCACATCACATCACACCATACCCATAATCCATATACCATACCATACCATACCATACACCACATCACACCATATACCATATCATACCAGCACATCATCCTATATAATATGCAATACCATACCAATTAATTATACCATATCATATACCATATCATATCATACCATACCAGCACATCATAGTATATAATATGCAATACTATACCAATTAATTATTACATATCATATATACCATACTTCTCAATATTATATTATACCCTACCTTCGTTGGTTAAATATAGCTATACTGTTTTTACAGAACCAACCTCGGGGTAGCAAGCTAACTGGTTCTTCTCCTAGACAAGGTATGTCCTTCATCTGTTTCTTAAGTATTCAGGTTAGGGTTAGGGTTTTTTAACAACTGTAATCTTTAAAACAACATAGCCTGCATACTTCAATACATTTGCCAATTTGTGTATTAATCTTCTTCTTGGTTCTTTCTTACAGCAAGAGGTCCTCGAGAGGTAAACAGATTTATAAATATATTATTTCTACTAAAACTCGGGCTTCGTCCGTCAACTATCTTACTCAGAGTAATTTGCAGCTCATGATTCAATTGTTGAATATATACAGCTCCAATATACATATATGCTTCGTTTCTTGTAACTCCTTAAACTTTCCCTTTTCCTTAGACTTCTGTATACGCAGCAACTTTGGAAGAAGTATTGAAAACATCAACTGGCACGAACTTTTACGTAATAACTTATTCAGGGGAGGTTCTCGAATCGCCTGGCACTGATCAACTTGGTATGTTGAATAATAAGAATATTTTCTTAAGTCCTCAGAGTATATAATATTCTAGATACCAAACCAGGACCAGTTACGAAAATACAACTACTGATGCCACTAATTCAGGAATTATTAATGATTATATAATTCATGAGAATTATTAATGAGTTTTTTTTTAACGTAACTTTAGTTCATATAATGATAATTTCTGCTTCGTTTCTTAAGACGCAGGAGATTGTGGTACATTATATACAGAAAACGTCGTCATTGAAGAAGAACTGTTGCTAGACCTTAGAAAACAGTGAGTGATTAATAAAAAAATAGAGTGCTGCATAGGCAATGTGCAATAATTACCCAACCCATTCACAACATTTTCAACCATCCAGGATTAAGCCAATATTCTCCCTACATCGTCTATGAATTTAAACTTTTATATTTTATTTTTATCTATTTCTTCTTAATATATACATCATCCTTTTAAGCTTACGGATGCAATTCTTAGAATCGTTAGAAAAGTGGAAAATAGAAGCGATGGAAAGAGCTAACAGTGTCGTAGCTGCTAAGGTGAGATTATGACCCAAGTTTACATTTGATTCGTAAACTACGCGTGCATCCAGTGTCGTAAATATCTCACAATTGTCTCTGGAAGATAAAAGTAGACGAAACTGACAGACTCTGGGTTTGACTCTGAAGATGACCACCGCAGAGGTCATCAAAACGTCAGTTAACACCACCAGCGACAGTCTTTTTAAAGACTACACTGACCTACAGGTTAGACGATCAACTTCAACAAACATACTGATACTCTCGACTCCTTTACTGACACTCTCGATTTCTCCGCACGATTTCTCTAACCTAGACAATCAAACACACCCTGTCACCTCTCCCCGCCTCAGTTAAGTGATTGCATTCGTATACGTTGTGTATTCTAGGTTGAAGAACTGAACAGTGAGCTGGACCTGAGAATTCATTTACATAAGCCACGTTGTGCGCGAGCGAAACAAGATGTCCATAACGTACGAGCAGGTAATGTCTTTCTTTCAACCAATTATTTACAAAGAATAGAAGTAAATCTTTATACCAAACGACGAAAATTAGTTAAAGTACCTATCTCACGTTTGGGGATTTTACATATCCGTAATATTTGGATCTTCCTGAGCAAAATCATAATATATATTGTCAGCTGAAAATTTCATCTTCATGGAGTTTTTCGCTGTCAAAGTTACTGGATATGATGTCACAAGAGGCATTCCACACCAGTTTTCTTTTGTTACTAATTGCCACAAAAATGCCTCTTGCGACATCACATCTGATAACTTTAACAGCAAAAAACTCCATGAAGATGAAATTTTCGGCTGACAATATATATTATGATTTTGTTCAGGAAGACCCAAGTATTACGAATATGTAAAATCCCCAAACGTGAGATAGGTACTTTAAAATCTCTCTCTATCTCTCTCTCTATCTCTTTCTATCTCTTTATCTCTTTCTATCTCTCTCTCTCTATATATATCTCTCTCTCTCTATTTCTCTATCTCTCTCTATTTCTCTATCTCTCTCTATCTCTCTCTCTATCTCTCTCTATCTCTCTATATTTCTCTCTATCTCTCTATATTTCTCTCTATCTCTCTCTATCTCTATCTCTATCTCTCTATTTCTCTATTTCTCTATCTCTCTCTCTATCTCTCTCTCTATCTCTCTCTCTCTATCTCTCTCTCTCTATCTCTCTCTCTCTCTCTCTCTCTCTCTCTCTCTCTCTCTCTCTCTCTCTATCTCTCTCTCTCTATCTCTCTCTCTATCTCTCTCTATCTCTCTCTATCTCTCTCTATATCTCTCTCTCTATCTCTCTATATCTCTCTCTATCTCTCTCTCTCTCTCTCTCTATCTCTCTCTATCTCTCTCTCTCTCTATATATTCCTCTATATTCTAGCTGAGCTGATGATGCACCAGGAGCGTGTTGACAGACATTCTAAAGGCATTCAAAATACTCTGACTGAATTCAAAGGAAGGTTCCAGACTATGATTGAAGAGCATAATGATGAGGTAACTATTCCCTACCTATATAACAATGCCCTGATCAAATAAGGATACGAGAGTCAGATGACAAGAGCTATCTCGATACTTATTGCTCGTCAATGCAGTAATAAAGTAAATGGTTTGAACCCATGATTATTAGAAGTGTGAAGTTGATCGTTCAGGTTGTTGTAGTCTTTAGAAAGAAACAATTGGTGACTGACGATGAGATACGGCCTAAGCTTGATATCCCAAGAATATTTCACAACGCGGTTGTGATGTGTAAATGGAAAAATATCGAAGTCCAAGAAATAGACACAAATCTATTTCCACATGAAGAAAGACACCACTACAACACAAGAAGAAAGAAAGATCTCGTTCTCCCCAAACCGGGGACAGAGCGGTTGAAAAAACTTTTAAATACTCTCCTGTAAAACTGATTGAATCACTCTGCTTAAATAAAGCTCTTATCTCATCTCATCTATCTCCTCTCCCCTCCTCTTCTCTTCTCTTCTCTCATCTCTTCTCTCCTCTCATCTCATCTCATCTCATCTTATAGACAGAAAAATTTAAGCAAGTAGTTCAAGCCTTCGAAGCGACATTCATATCAGCGACAAAGACCCACGAGTAAATGGAACCTGATTATAGATAAAGTTGATTTAAAAATATAACGTCTTTTTGTCTATTTTGTCTACTATCGACCCGGTAAAGGTAACCTGTCTTTAGCCTCACAAAGATATTACACATTTTTCTCAAGACTTGTAGCGATCCAAGACCAAGTAAGTGGACAAGTTGAGGAATACATGATAAAGATACGAACATCTCTGAGAAAGTTTCGTCAAGATTTGGATGGCATGCTGTCGTCTCTACGCGACTCAAATGCAAGATTTAGAAAATCATTCAAGTAAGACATGATATCATAATCTTAGAAAGCCAACTGCACAAATGAGCATATATATATATATATATATATATATATATATATATATATATATATATATATATATACGTGATAACCTCATTGTTAGGATTATAAAGGGATACTGCATCCAAAATACAAATGTAGTTCATATGAAAGATCTTACTGACTTTAGATTATTTCCAAAGTTTCAGCATTCCTATCAATTTAGTTAAGAAGATATGACTAATTGAAGTTGGAGAGTTTCTCCAATTTCGACGCCATATTTGAGAAACAAATATGACGTCACTGAGTGTCTCTATCTCGTACTATGCCTAAGAAGCTCCTCTACTTTCCTGCATGAGGAACTAAATAGTTTATTTCGACTAATTTTCCTCCAAAGAGTATTAACAACAGCTATCACTATGTGATCGCCATCAAAACAACTCCACTGCCGATAAAGAATCACTCAATGACGTCTTGTTTTCAAAACCAATATGGTGTCAAAATCCTCCAATTTTCAACTTCAACTAGCCATATCTTCTTAACTAAATTGATAGGAATACTGAAACTTTGGAAATAAACTAAAGTCAGTAAGATCTTTCATATGAACTATATATGAATATTTTGGCTAGAGTATGCCTTTAACCAAAGTCTGTGAGCTGAGAAATGTTAAAGGCCATCTTTTTTTAATTGTCTTAGGGTTTTCTCAGATGGTGGGAATTTCTCCCTCAACGAAATCGAAGAGTTTAGAAAGAGATTGGTGAGAGATATTTTCAGATTATAAATTAACACACCTTCCAAAGATCATTAACCCGTGAATAGCTGTTGTGGTCTAGTGGTTACCACACATGTCTATGAGCTGCGAGACACAGGATCAAATCCTGGGTCGGACCTCCACTCAGGGACTTAAAAATAATTGAGGAGAAAGTGCTGCCTTTGCAATAATACCAGCAAATGGTGAGACTTTCGGGTCTTCTTGGATAACGACCTTAAATCGTAGGCCCTCGGAACCCCTGTAATTTGGCTTCTAGCCTGTTGGGGTATTCCGCTCACCTAAAAAGAGTGATAAATCTAATAAAATTAAAAAAAAACAAAAAAAAAAAAAAACAACTTTTTGTTCAACCAGGAACGTTTGGCCAATAAGATTGATCAAGCTGAGGGAAGCATTATGGGAGAACTAGAAGGAATGGAATCAAAGCGTTTGGAAGGTGCTATGGAGTATGCAGGGAAACTAGAGGATAGGTAGGGATAGGAGAGGATTAACAGTTTTGTCTGTTAATATTTAAAAAACAATAGACGAGTTTCAGGATCATGCGCAGTAGCAATTTTATTTCAAATTTTCATATGAGGTAAAAACAACTGTTTTGGCTAGAAAGATCATATTAAAAATTGTAAAAGTGCAAAGTTTGAAACTAATCGGGCAAATAGTGCGAAAGCTACACACTTTGGAAGTTTTGCTCTTCACTATGGATTTAATAGCGATTTTGGGTTGGCGTGCAACGCCCGCCCGCCAAGCCAAAATCCTTATTAAACCACTAATAAATCCGTTTTCAAATGGCCAACTTTCTGCTTGTGTAACTTCTTCCTTTTTTACAGAATTCCTTTCAAACTTTGCACTTCTACTATTTTCAATATGCTCTTTCCAGCTGAAACAGTTGTTTTTACCTACGATGAAAATTTGAATATTTGTTGCTACTGCGCATGATCGTGAAAGTCGTCTATTGCGAAGAAAAGGGATGGGATGTTGAGGATAACATAAGATAGCAACAAGGTGATAAATCACTCTGGCTTGAAAACGTAACTTTAAAAGTTACTTTTCGACACTCCAATCTAGTGTCTTCATCAGGGGTGATCATTGTAAAGTTAGGATCCCTATTTATACCCTCATAGAACTGATGATGACGTTATCTATTAACAAGATGCAAATAAGCTTCTGGTAATAAACCACCGTCATCGCGATTCAATGGGGCGTGGGCGCTATTGATATACCAAGCCTCCAGACAACGTCTCTGATGGTTAAACGCGTATGAAACTGACGTTTAGTCTGAACGATGTACTCCTGATCACAGTCATTGCACAGACAAGATAGAATAGAATAAAATGGGATACGAAGGCCTCTCCGGGTCTCAGAAACATTTTCTGAGTATTTGAGCTTGACCATCGTCCACGTATTGTCGAAAATGGGATACGATGATATAGGACAAGGTACGACAGGACAAGATAGGATAATAAAGCATTGAGATCAAATAGTTAAAAAGAAATTCTTTGAAGTATAATACTGATGGTTTTCTAGGTTTAAAAATCATCTTTTTGACTTGACATTCATGGAGAAGACAACAAGACGTGTTACAAACACGCAAGTTAAAATAAAAAGCGAGGTATGTTGCTGAATTTGATGACGGTCGACGAATAAACATTTTATTTCACTACGATTTCTCGTTCTCCCAAACTTCCACTTGTGTTTCTATAACTGTATGGAAACACGGAAAATATTTCCTATATCTTAAATCGCAATATCATTTTTACACATAATCAGACTATATCGAGCCACCTTAGCAGTTCTTGGAAGAGCTGTCTATACTACTTCACCATTGTTTAAAAACACTATTTATATTTGTCACCACGACGACGACTATACATCGTTAATTAACTATTTAGGTTGCAGAAAGCAATTCTCAGGCCAAAGATCTAGCCACGAGTCTTGCAAAACTCGAACGACATATCGATGCTGTGATAAACCCGAATTTAGATAAAGAGGTAAGTTCAACATGAACGTACAAAGAACATAACGACTTCAATACAATCTTTTTTCCAGCGTATACGCAATGAAACGTTGGAAAAGTGATCTTAAATATTATCAAATACTCTAAAAGGTTGGTGTACTACCGAAGTCAGTGTGTAAGAGTTCTAACATTTCGAGTGGAGGCCACGTAAACTGACTTCGCTGTTTCACTCTCAGATGAAGGGCCTTCGAAACGTTAACTGACCTCTTACACACTATTTCGGCAGTACACCAACCTTTTAGAATATCTAATTTGTATTTCTACACTACCTACACAGTACAACACTTTGATCTCCTTCACATTATTTTGGTAGTACACCAACCTTTTAGAATATCTAATTTGTATTTCTACACTACCTACACAGTACAACACTTTGATCTCCTTCACATTATTTTGGTAGTACACCAACCTTTTATAGTATTTAATTTATATTTCTACACTACCTACACAGCACAACACTTTGATCTCCTTCACATTATTTTGGTAGTACACCAACCTTTTAGAATATCTAATTTGTATTTCTACACTACCTACACAGTACAACACTTTGATCTCCTTCACATTATTTTGGTAGTACACCAACCTTTTATAGTATTTAATTTATATTTCTACACTACCTACGCTGAACACAACGCCTTTATAGATCACTGTAACCCCTATAGCGACTATTAAGAATGTAAATTAGTAAACGACTACGCAATAAAAGGCGCGGCTCGTGTGGCTTCGAGAGAGGAAAAAACGTTGTTCGGAGAGGACTAGAACAGACAGGATAAAGAAGAGATCGTTGGACAGATGTCCGTATTAGAAGATTTTCACGAATCAAAAGCATTAGTTCAACAACCAGAAGTACAGGTCATGTGAAGTTCTTCGTTGGCTAGCCCGGAGTGCTGTGGTTGCGTGTTCTTCTAGCCATCAGAATCTTCCATCTGAAGTCCTGCCGTATCAAAGGTCTGCGTGGTTAAAGCCATCAACTCTATCGAGATCCTCACCTTATTGTGGAAACCGACACTAACCTGAAAGTGGTACCGTGGATATTGCAATCGCGTGAAGTATATCATGAGAGGCCGCCCAAGTTAAATCGGAACATATCCTTTATTGCTTAGAACGTTTTAAAAGTAAACTCATTGACTGTATACTTATTAGTTATGTATGTTAGTTATTTTATGTTAGATATCTGGGCTTTAAGTAATAGAAATTAAAATAAAGACAATAGCAACAATTTTGATATTATCAATTGTCTTAACGACAACATTTCACGACAACATTTTTTTTTCTCGTTATTCTCACACAGCAAGTGTCATCTGAAGATCTTAAAAAAGGACTACCTTCTATCTTCAAATCATTTATTGATCGGACAATCTTTTTGGACTGTCTTTTAATCAACTCTGCGTCTTGCTACTCGGCACTGCGTGGAAAAGAACAGAAACAGGAGGAGGAGGATGTGTTCGAGGAGGAAAGTAGTAATGTGGAACAAAGAAAAGCGAAAAAACAAGTTGACAAAAAAGAAACAAACAGAAGGTATATGTAATAAATACATTACTAAAGTGGCTATCTCACGTTTGGGGATTTTACATATCCGTAATATTTGGGTCTTCCTGAGCAAAATCATAGTATATATTGTCAGCCGAAAATTTCATCTTCATGGAGTTTTTCGCTGTCAAAGTTACCGATGTGATGTCACAAGAGGCATTCCAAACCAGTTTTCTTTTGTTACTTGCCACAAAAATGCCTCTTGTGATATCATATCCGATAACTTTAACAGCAAAAAAGTCTATGAAGATGAAATTTTCGGCTGACAAGATATATTATGATTTTGCTAAGGAAGACCCAAATATAACGAATATGTAAAATCCACAAACGTGAGATAGACACTGAGATATGTATTGTTGTAAGAGCATTGAGACTACGAGACTACAATACTCTATTGAGACTATTAATGCTCCTAAAACTTCTTAATTATCATGACTATGTTCCATCGTAATAATAGTCAGTCTTGGTTTCCTCATTTCAAAGGTTAAGTAAGAACAAGAAGACAATCAGTTCGGAAAACATACAACATTTCCCAGGTAAACCAAAATCAAGATTAAGTATTACACTTTACTGAATGGGGGGTGGAGGGTTGCCAATTAGAGGAACGCACTCATGGGATTTATTTTGTTGCAGCTGTTCCAGCGATAGAAACTACATCACCATCTACGACTGACATCAGACCAAAGACAATGCCAGCCGAAAGTGATCGAAAAGTGAGCAAGACTTTTGTTTACACATCAACGAAAAAATTGATAAATAATTTCCTCTGCGCGTGTTACGACTGTTCATATAATACGATTTATCCAGACCATATCTCGATTGACTACGATTTAACGGATTGTCCGTTCTTTATCTGCTTCCAATTTTTATCCGTCACTCTGTGATGAAAGGTCTTAAAACGCTAGATCTCTCACACATCATTTCGACACTACCAATACATCATTGTAACCTTCACTCTCCATCTGAGTCTCGGTAGCTCAATGGTTAGAGCGTCTCACCAGCAATCAGAAGGTTACAGGTTCGATTCCTGTCGGGGTCTGAGGATACGAGCTTGACGATCATCCATGTATCGTCTGTCTACTCCAAGCTCTCCCATATTCACTATAGTAATGTTTATATTAACAAATATTTTATTTTTTCAACTCCCTTACAGCCCTCTCTAAGACACTCAGCGCAGTCGTTTCCATCGAAGACACATAGAGCAAGGTAGTCTATAAATTTATATAATTTATAATAAATTTATATAATTTATAATAAATTTATATAATTTATAATAATTTTATATAATTTATAATAAATTTATATAATTTATAATAATTTTATATAATTTATAATAAATTTATATAATTTATAATAAATTTATATAATTTATAATAAATTTATATAATTTATAATAAGATTACATAATGTTTGGGCATAATCTCCATGACACAAGCACTCTATAGGATTAATGTTCTTCTCTCAATTTAGTGTCAGTCGTCGACAAAGTGCTACGCGAAGGGAGTTCTTAACTAGATTTGAAAAGAAGTATTTGGCATTTGGTGAAAAGTCAGATGAAGAGCCGAGGTGAGCAAGTTACCACTCTTACTATTTATTTAAAAATGTTATTAGGTGCATGACAAAATTACTGCATTCTGATTGGTCAAGAGGTGTGCAATTGTTTTTAAATTATTAAACTCCAGTGGCAGTGCAATTGTTTTTTCAAAATAAATAAAAAATTTTCAAAAATAGGGAAAGCGGTCAACGCTAAAACAAGTTCTATCTATTTAAATATTAAAGTATAATTTAGTAATTAGTTCAACACGTTATGCTTCTAGACATTTCCTTTCAAAGATTATCAACATACTACGTCATTCTTTAGACGGATTACTGGCGAAGGCAGAAGTAAGTGTGTCCTATGTACATTGCTGGAGATACATATACACTACTGTAGATCCATATACACTACTATAGATAGATATGCATATAGACTACTATAGAGATGCATATACACTACTATAGAGATGCATATTGCCATATACACTACCAGAGATGCATTATATACACTAATATATATATATATATGCACATAGTAGTGTATATGCGTCTATACACCATCATAGAGATGCATATACACTACCATAAAGATGCATATATGCATATACACTACCATAGAGATGCATAATTGCATATACACTATACTACAGATGCACTACTTAGTAGAGATGCATATACAACAACTTATTACGATAGAGACTTTATCTAAATACAATAATACTACATTACCACCACAATAGATCCATAACTACACATGTTAGATATCTAAGTTGTCGACTATTTCTCGCTGTAGGCATATTATCTAAGTTGTCGACTATTTCTCGCTGTAGGCATATTATCGCCAGAAAGGACCAAGGCCATCAACTCGTTCAATTATTCACGATAACTTTGACATCTGTGCAACAGCAACGATTCAACGATTGACGTCATACAAATCGCAAGCTGAAGATTATCATAATTCATGCATTCAAGGTGTGTTGGTTGCTAAGCAATATATCGTTTAACTAAGTTTAGACAAAAGAATAACGGGCTAGACATGAGAAAGCTTTTTCTACCAAATGCATAACTATATTGAACCATAATTCCTTTCTCCTAGAACTACGTAGTCAATTGAAGAGACTGATTTCGTTGGTGGTTCAAATACCAGTGCTGGTCGTGGAGTCGTATGTGGTGCAATATGCCAGTGAGAAACAGACCTTCGTCAACAAAACGAAGAAAAATTATGATGAAGCGATAGCAATACTGGAAAAACAAAAGGTATATTATAGTGGCAAGGTTTTCACAGAAAACCAAGCTCTAAATCACAACAAACAAGAATTTACAGCACAAGTGTTAGGTCACCTTGGTAGAGTGATGGGTTTTAAGAATGATTGGTTATCCTGCAGGGTACATGGAATCAGATTTAGGGAAATAATTGGATTAGATCGAATAGTTTACGGTACAGAATAGGGGCTGAGATAGGATAATAATGAATAATAATGGTCTTATTAACAAACACAACAAGACGTGTGTCTTTACAAATTGTTTAGCTCGAACGTGGCCTTGTCGAAGGTATGTCAAAGGCGCCACAGGCTGCCACCATACCACCCATGTCTGACCAAGGAGCACAGCTAAGATCTAAGTGTTGATTTTACTGAGGGAAGAAAACCGGACACCCCTGAGGAAAACCCTCTAAGCACGGGAGACATCAACTAATAACTCTACTCAAGTTATTCCCAGATGGTCACCCATCCAAGTACTAACCCCGTCCGACCGGGCTGGACTTAGAGCACACGCCACCCGTGCTTCCAGGATAAGATAAGATAGGAGGGGAGAGAGAAGATAGAAGAGGATAATATAGGAGAGGGGTCGACTGCTACAGATGTTATATGTAGAGAGTCATGTGATAAAGCATCCCGTAATCGCTTGCTAAATATTTTTCCTTGAAGCAACAACATGAGAGTAAGCTACGACCAACTCTTGGTCATCCTAAGAATCGTGAAGAGCTGGAAGAGTTGAAGAAAGAGGAAAAAGAACGGACAGAGTTGAGAATGAAAACTTTAAAAGACTTCACTGACGAACTAAAGGTAAGAAACCATCGAGGGTCATGAAGATGGTGAGAAAAGGTTACATACCATGTATTGTCTCTCTACTCCAAGTAGGGTCATGAAGATGGTGAGAAAAGATTACATACATGTATTATCTCTCTACTCCAGTCTCCAAGATTCACCACAGCGATGTCTATAAATATATCGTTGAACAACGTATATATACCATGGTGATTGGTAATGACCTTAGAACGTTCTGAAACTACTTACATATAAACACATTTACCAAAAATATAACAATGGCGTAATGTTGAGTAAAGGAAGAGAAAAAGAAATGTTCTTAGAAGAACTGTTTAAAGATTTGAGAAAAAATAAACACATGATAAGATAGTAGCACTTGATAAGTTGTCTGCTGAAATGCATCGTGCTCTTTTCTTTTAAGCCTATTTTAAACAGTTCTTCTAAGAACTCATTTCTTTTTCTCTTCCTTTGCTCCAACATTACGCCATTCTTATATATTGGTAAATGTATTTATATATAAGTAGTGTCAGAACGTTCTAAGATTATTACCAATCACCATGGTACATATGTTGTTCATAGATATATTTAAGTTTGTTACTCGTTGGTCTAGATATATATATATATATATAAATACATACAACATAATATTTGTATATATAATAAAAGGTTACATAGATATGTGCATTCCTACTACAGGGCACTGACAACGAATGAAAACCATGCACAACACAAGTTTATTTGGGTATTTTTAGGGTTACGAAGTTGAACGAGCGGAGATCTTTACGGAGAATCTCGCGCAAATGTGCCAAGAAATGCTTCAATGGTTTGATGGAATTATCACTGTGGATGATGTGAAAATAGGAAGTGAGTTTTATGAGATCTAACATTTTATTGGACAAACTATTTTTAATGCGTGCATTCCTGGTTTATAGAGATCGAAGCTAAACCCAAGAGTACAAAACAGATATTGCTAGAAAGAACTAAACCACCAAAGAATGAACAAGGTAACAACTGGTAGCCATAAATTGACAGTTAAAAGTTAATTTCATATATCAGATGTTTTATTTCACATATAATATAAGTACCTAATTTACATGTGAAATACAGCACGTGAAATGTTTCTTCGTTTATTGTTTATTAATTTCGTTTGTTTATTAAAATTCAACATTTATCGTCTTCTAAGTTCTTATAAGTATTATTATTATGCATTCTCTACTCTATCTCGATTTTGATTGGCTGTTGGCATCAGCTTAATGTGACGTTAATGTTCCAATATTATGGTTCAAAAAGTGTAGCTATGACATCATTATTCCAATATCTTGTTGCTAGCTTGCTCTTGCTAGCTTGTTTACGGCGAAAGAAAATGGGAAAACGGCGGTTTCTTCGCAAAGATTCGCCAACGCATTGCCTTGGCACTTCTTATGCATAATAAAACAATAATTAGATTCGGTTTTCGCATGATATCGAGAATTATCAAGGCCTCGGTTTGTGTTATCCTCCTCAGCCTTCGGCTTCGGCAGATAACACAATCCTCGCCTTGATAATTCTCGATATCATACTTCATCTCATCCAATAATTGTTATTACTACTTGTCTTTCTTCTTTTCTTAGAAGTTGAATCAGAACCTTCTAGCAAGCCTGGCGGAGAATGGGAGGGTTTACCAACTAACGAACTCATTCTAATATCATCAGACAAACTCACAAATATCCTTTTAACGAGATTTACAATGCGTTAATATACACAATGTTGTAGTGAATATGGGAGAGCTCGGAGTAGACAATGTCTAGCACAGGTATACCCAAAGAGCATAGCATAACACTGTTAACATCTAAAGTTCTGAGGAAGGTCTTTGAGCTTAGTATATTAAACATTACGTTGAAGATGTTCAGGTCTAGTACGTGTAAAATCATAGTATTACTAATAGCTCTTCTCTGAACCACTGTCCGAATCATCACATTCAACGCAGAAGAGTTTATTTCAAAATCACATTACAGCTTTTAAAAGCTGAATTAAACACAAGGGTAGGTAAGAATATGATGTTAAATATTCATCCTTAATATTCACTGTACGAACTCCAATAATAACGACAACCAAGACAACAGCAGGTCACGTGGCAATAATTGAAGCAAGAAACAGAGCCTATAAGGTAGGCATGGGGTGGGGTGTACTACTAAATACGTAAAAAGGATAACGTCAGCTGTATTCCTTTTCGGGTTTTTTTTATCGATTTTATTAGAAATTAATGTAATTACAAAAAATACGCAAACAGAAAGAGCAGGAACGGGACTTGAGGACCCATGCGAGGCGCCTTCCCGTTGAAATTAAAAATAGATGTATAAGAACAACCAAGAACTCAATACATAAAGTCATAGACTAACTGCTCGGAATTCACGATGCACCAACACAACGCACAGCCCCAGGCCCCCAACCCCATTCTTCCGAACTCCACTAAAAGAACAAAATGAATAAAACTGAGTGGAACTCAAAATCAGTAATGGGACCCCGCGTATAGTCCAGTTATATATAGAGATTAGTTGGTCATCTGTATTAAACAAAGCCTTCATATTGTTATAGCAATACAAGTCAAAGTTCTTCGCGTATTTAAATCAGATCAAAGAAGATACCGAGACTGCAAGTTATGAAGAAGAAAGATGGCAGGAAAATTGGACAAAGTCGCTACAAAGAATACAAAACCTTTACTAGGCTTATGATTATTTACTAATCATTTATTGAACATATATATTGTACATGTTTGAGAGTTGAAATAATAAGATTCATTTGTTTATAGAAAATTGCTAAAATAACTATTTTTAATACGTTGATTTCTTAGAAACTGATGTCCCGTGTCAATGTTTCCTGTAACTTGTCTGGCAACGGCGTTGCAAAACAAGTTTCATGAACCAGTGCATAGTGTAACATACCTTGCAACAGCGAAAATTGTTGAGACACAAGTTGCTGCAATCGTTGCAGAAAGTAGAATCTAGTTCTACTTTCTGCAATAATTACAGTAACTTTTTCAGCGTTACACAATGTAACACCCCCATCTGCAACTTGTCTCGCTATTTTCCTCTTTGGAGACTCGGTGTGCATACGTACCTTGTCACAAACACAAAGATGGTGAAACTTTGCGAGTCAAGTTACACGAAACGTTGCCTAATGTAATACTCAACTCTCGTGCAACTACAACACAACAGAATAAGCCGTTGAGAGACAAGTTGCATAGTGTCAAAAAATACTTAAGTAAGAGTACTAAGTATTTTGATAGACGATGCGTCCTTCCTCGGGTCAGACCTGACGAAGGACACATCGTCCGAAACGTCGTTCATGAATATACATAAGTACTCTTACTTAAGTATTTTTCAACACATTGAAGTTCTCTTATTTCTCCTTTTCATATTATATCCAGTTCTTTTGAGAACTTAGCAGCTTTCATATTTATTATCTTCATATTTATTATTTTAGTTCGACATATAAACGATTGTTCAACTGATTTCTCTCGCGATGTATGGCTCAATGACTCGCGCGACAGGCCAGTCTACTGGACGATATATTTATAAACGGCACAGTTCTTATCCATATGTTGTAAAACACCTCAGGCAAATTCATCAGTCACTAATCTTTACATTTAAAACCAGATGTAGGTAGGCTTATAAAACCAGACGGTGCAGCGCAGCGTTGGTAGTGTGACCTAGTGTATAGTAAAGATATCCCTGCAATGTCTCAGTTCTTCACTTTGGCAGTTTATTTAAATATTTAACTTAAACTTTGCCACTGACCTTTCTGGGGATTATCAATTAGAAATAACTGCTTCGTCCCAAGGACCATGGATATTGCTGAAATAAAGATAAAATAAATAATAAAATCGACAAGGATATACCGAAAGTAGGATGTAAGCTATATATGGGGCAAAAAGATCCGAGTTAAACGTAGATTTCTCAATCACCTTGTGGTTGGAATTTCCCAACTATTTTGATATGAAAAGAGACGGGTATAATTACTATTTTTAAAAGGGAGGTGTGACAAGAGTTTTGTTAACTTACTTATAGATAAGACTGCAAGGAAACACAGCATGATTTTATATTATCAGGAAAGTTGTAGAGTCGATTCATGTATGCATGCTAGTGAAATTTAACAAGATGGTAGATTTTTCGATGCGTTTGGTTCAATTTCGCTTCGTTGACTTGACAGGGATGTCACTATTTTTCCAAATATACTTCACTCTGAATGTCACTTACTTTTTATATCTTTGAAGACTAACCAACCAGTACGGACAGAGGAAAATTACAGCCAGTTGTACCAGAATAAAAAAGACCCCTCCCAAAACTGAAACAATGGATATTGATAGGAAGGAAATACCAAATAAACCCCAGGTCATAATAAACTGGCTACCAGGAAAATAAGTCTAAAAATATATAAAAGAAATAATAAACACATAGTTTAAACTATAGTATTTGTTTTTATAAAATAAATAGAAGTGTAAAGTTGATTGTCCAGGTTGTTGTAGTCCTGATTGACTATTGTTAGTAACTCATGACGTTTAATGGACTCAGTGGCAGTCATCTTCAGAGTAAAGTAAAGTAGAGTAGAGTAGGTAGAGTATAGAGTATAGAGTATAGAGTAGAGTAGAGTAGAGTATAGAGTAGGGTAGAGTAGAGTATAGAGTAGAGTATAGAGTAGAGTAGAGTAGAGTAGAGTGGGTAGGGTAGAGTAGAGTAGAGTAGAGTAGGGTAGGGTAGGGTAGAGACTTTGTCTTCATCTTACTCTTACTAATGAAGGGCTCCGCTCGAAACGTCAGTATTTCGTTCATAAAGTCTCAGAATTTCCCACCTTTTCGCTTTGTTATAAATGGCATTAGAAGTGTGAAGTTATTGACCAGGTTGTTGTAGTCTTGAGAAAGACTGTTGTTTGGTATCTAATGTTTCAAAGGCCTCAGCAAGTTAATAGTCCAGGTTGTTCTAGTCTTGAGACAGATTGGCCGATAACTAGTACAGGGGAAGAGTGAGTTAGCTACCTTGATTTGTTCCCTAAAGAGTGGAAATAAAGCAAAAATTTGCACAGCTAAAATGACTGTGACAAATGCATGCCATGATGATGGTAATCTTGAAGCCAAACAAACAGAACCAAAGATGGCTGTGTTTAAGGAAACAGCTTTGGAAACACTGCAAATAAAATGAGAATACACATCTTCACTTCACTCAGACTTTATCACCGCTACTGTATTACCACCCTCAACTGTCTGTCTGTATGTACTCCCTTCTGTACTTCCTTCTGTACTTCCTTCTATACTTCCTGTTCCTCCTTCTGTACTTCCTTCTGTTCTTCCTTCTGTTCTTCCTTCTGTTCCTCCTTCTGTTCTTCCTTCTGTTCTTCCTTCTGTTCTTCCTTCTGTTCTTCCTTCTGTTCCTCCTTCTGTTCTTCCTTCTGTTCTTCCTTCTGTTCTTCCTTCTGTTCTTCCTTCTGTTCTTCCTTCTGTTCTTCCTTCTGTTCTTCCTTCTGTACTTCCTTCTGTACTTCCTTCTGTTCTTCCTTCTGTTCTTCCTTCTGTTCTTCCTTCTGTTCTTTCTTCTGTTCTTCCTTCTGTTCTTCCTTCTGTTCTTCCTTCTGTTCTTCCTTCTGTTCTTCCTTCTGTTCTTCCTTCTGTTCTTCCTTCTGTTCTTCCCTCTGTTCTTCCTTCTGTTCTTCCTTCTGTTCTCCCTTCTGTTCTTCCTTCTGTTCTTCCTTCTGTTCTTCCTTCTGTTCTTCCTTCTGTTCTTCCTTCTGTTCTTCCTTCTGTTCTTCCTTCTGTTCTTCCTTCTGTTCTTCCTTCTGTACTTCCTTCTGTTCTTCCTTCTGTTCTTCCTTCTGTTCTTCCTTCTGTTCTTCCTTCTGTTCTTCCTTCTGTTCTTCCTTCTGTTCTTCCTTCTGTTCTTCCTTATGTACTTCCTTCTGTTCTTCCTTCTGTTCTTCCTTCTGTTCTTCCTTCTGTTCTTCCTTCTGTTCTTCCTTCTGTTCTTTCTTCTGTTCTTCCTTCTGTTCTTCCTTCTGTTCTTCCTTCTGTTCTTCCTTCTGTTCTTCCTTCTGTTCTTCCTTCTGTTCTTCCTTCTGTTCTTCCTTCTGTTCTTCCTTCTGTTCTTCCTTCTGTTCTTCCTTCTGTTCTTCCTTCTGTTCTTCCTTCTGTTCTTCCTTCTGTTCTTCCTTCTGTTCTTCCTTCTGTTCTTCCTTCTGTTCTTCCTTCTGTTCTTCCTTCTGTTCTTCCTTCTGTACTTCCTTCTGTTCTTCCTTCTGTTCTTCCTTCTGTTCTTCCTTCTGTACTTCCTTCTGTTCTTCCTTCTGTTCTTCCTTCTGTTGTTCCTTCTGTTGTTCCTTCTGTTCTTCCTTCTGTTCTTCCTTCTGTTCTCCCTTCTGTTCTTCCTTCTGTTCTTCCTTCTGTTCTTCCTTCTGTTCTTCCTTCTGTTGTTCCTTCTGTTGTTCCTTCTGTTCTTCCTTCTGTTGTTCCTTCTGTACTTCCTTCTGTTCTTCCTTCTGTTCTTCCTTCTGTTCTTCCTTCTGTTGTTCCTTCTGTTGTTCCTTCTGTTGTTCCTTCTGTTGTTCCTTCTGTTCTTCCTTCTGTTCTTCCTTCTGTTCTCCCTTCTGTTCTTCCTTCTGTTCTTCCTTCTGTTCTTCCTTCTGTTCTTCCTTCTGTTCTTCCTTCTGTTCTTCCTTCTGTTGTTCCTTCTGTTGTTCCTTCTGTTCTTCCTTCTGTTCTTCCTTCTGTACTTCCTTCTGTTCTTCCTTCTGTTGTTCCTTCTGTTGTTCCTTCTGTTGTTCCTTCTGTTGTTCCTTCTGTTCTTCCTTTGTTCTTCCTTCTGTTCTTCCTTCTGTACTTCCTTCTGTTCTTCCTTCTGTTCTTCCTTCTGTTCTTCCTTCTGTTCTTCCTTCTGTTCTTCCTTCTGTTCTTCCTTCTGTTCTTCCTTCTGTTCTTCCTTCTGTTCTTCCTTCTGTTCTTCCTTCTGTTCTTCCTTCTGTTCTTCCTTCTGTTCTTCCTTCTGTTCTTCCTTCTGTTCTTCCTTCTGTACTTCCTTCTGTTCTTCCTTCTGTTCTTCCTTCTGTTCTTCCTTCTGTTCTTCCTTCTGTTCTTCCTTCTGTTCTTCCTTCTGTTCTTCCTTCTGTTCTTCCTTCTGTTCTTCCTTCTGTTCTTCCTTCTGTTCTTCCTTCTGTTCTTCCTTCTGTTCTTCCTTCTGTTCTTCCTTCTGTACTTCCTTCTGTTCTTCCTTCTGTTCTTCCTTCTGTTCTTCCTTCTGTTCTTCCTTCTGTTGTTCCTTCTGTTGTTCCTTCTGTTCTTCCTTCTGTTCTTCCTTCTGTTCTTCCTTCTGTACTTCCTTCTGTTCTTCCTTCTGTACTTCCTTCTGTTCTTCCTTCTGTTCTTCCTTCTGTACTTCCTTCTGTTCTTCCTTCTGTACTTCCTTCTGTTCTTCCTTCTGTTCTTCCTTCTGTTCTTCCTTCTGTTCTTCCTTCTGTTCTTCCTTCTGTTCTTCCTTCTGTTCTTCCTTCTGTTCTTCCTTCTGTTCTTCCTTCTGTGTTCTTCCTTCTGTTCTTCCTTCTGTTCTTCCTTCTGTTCTTCCTTCTGTTCTTCCTTCTGTTCTTCCTTCTGTTCTTCCTTCTGTTCTTCCTTCTGTTCTTCCTTCAGTTCTCCTTCTGTTCTTCCTTCTGTTCTTCCTTCTGTTCTTCCTTCTGTTCTTCCTTCTGTACTTCCTTCTGTTCTTCCTTCTGTTCTTCCTTCTGTTCTTCCTTCTGTTCCTCCTTCTGTTCTTCCTTCTGTTCTTCCTTCTGTTCTTCCTTCTGTTCTCCATTCTGTTCTTCCTTCTGTTCTTCCTTCTGTTCTTCCTTCTGTTCTTCCTTCTGTTCTTCCTTCTGTTCTTCCTTCTGTTCTTCCTTCTGTTCTTCCTTCTGTTCTTCCTTCTGTTCTTCCTTCTGTTCTTCCTTCTGTTCTTCCTTCTGTTCTTCCTTCTGTTCTTCCTTCTGTTCTTCCTTCTGTACTTCCTTCTGTTCTTCCTTCTGTTCTTCCTTCTGTTCTTCCTTCTGTTCTTCCTTCTGTTCTTCCTTCTGTACTTCCTTCTGTTCTTCCTTCTGTTCTTCCTTCTGTTCTTCCTTCTGTTCTTCCTTCTGTACTTCCTTCTGTTCTTCCTTCTGTACTTCCTTCTGTTCTTCCTTCTGTTCTTCCTTCTGTACTTCCTTCTGTTCTTCCTTCTGTTCTTCCTTCTGTTCTTCCTTCTGTTCTTCCTTCTGTTCTTCCTTCTGTTCTTCCTTCTGTTCTTCCTTCTGTTCTTCCTTCTGTTCTTCCTTCTGTTCTTCCTTCTGTTCTTCCTTCTGTTCTTCCTTCTGTTGTTCCTTCTGTTGTTCCTTCTGTTGTTCCTTCTGTTGTTCCTTCTGTTGTTCCTTCTGTTCTTCCTTTGTTCTTCCTTCTGTTCTTCCTTCTGTACTTCCTTCTGTTCTTCCTTCTGTTCTTCCTTCTGTTCTTCCTTCTGTTCTTCCTTCTGTTCTTCCTTCTGTTCTTCCTTCTGTTCTTCCTTCTGTTCTTCCTTCTGTTCTTCCTTCTGTTCTTCCTTCTGTTCTTCCTTCTGTTCTTCCTTCTGTTCTTCCTTCTGTTCTTCCTTCTGTACTTTCTGTTCTTCCTTCAGTTCTCCCTTCTGTTCTTCCTTCTGTTCTTCCTTCTGTTCTTCCTTCTGTTCTTCCTTCTGTTCTTCCTTCTCTTCTTCCTTCTGTTCTTCCTTCTGTTCTTCCTTCTGTTCTTCCTTCTGTTCTTCCTTCTGTTCTTCTTTCTGTTCTTCCTTCTGTTCTTCCTTCTGTTCTTCCTTCTGTTCTTCCTTCTGTTCTTCCTTCTGTTCTTCCTTCTGTTCTTCCTTCTGTTCTTCCTTCTGTTCTTCCTTCTGTTCTTCCTTCTGTTCTTCCTTCTGTTCTTCCTTCTGTACTTCCTTCTGTACTTCCTTCTGTACTTCCTTCTGTTCTCCCTTCTGTTCTTCCTTCTGTTCTTCCTTCTGTTCTCCCTTCTGTTCTCCCTTCTGTTCTTCCTTCTGTTCTTCCTTCTGTTCTTCCTTCTGTTCTTCCTTCTGTTCTTCCTTCTGTACTTCCTTCTGTTCTTCCTTCTGTTCTCCCTTCTGTTCTTCCTTCTGTTCTTCCTTCTGTTCTTCCTTCTGTTCTTCCTTCTGTTCTTCCTTCTGTTCTTCCTTCTGTACTTCCTTCTGTTCTTCCTTCTGTTCTTCCTTCTGTTCTTCCTTCTGTTCTTCCTTCTGTTCTTCCTTCTGTTCTTCCTTCTGTTCTTCCTTCTGTTCTTCCTTCTGTTCTTCCTTCTGTTCTTCCTTCTGTTCTTCCTTCTGTTCTTCCTTCTGTTCTTCCTTCTGTTCTTCCTTCTGTTCTTCCTTCTGTTCTTCCTTCTGTTCTTCCTTCTGTACTTCCTTCTGTACTTCCTTCTGTTCTTCCTTCTGTTCTTCCTTCTGTTCTTCCTTCTGTTCTTCCTTCTGTTCTTCCTTCTGTTCTTCCTTCTGTTCCTCCTTCTGTTCTTCCTTCTGTACTTCCTTCTGTTCTTCCTTCTGTTCTTCCTTCTGTTCTTCCTTCTGTACTTCCTTCTGTTCTTCCTTCTGTTCTTCCTTCTGTTCTTCCTTCTGTTCTTCCTTCTGTTCTTCCTTCTGTTCTTCCTTCTGTTCTTCCTTCTGTTCTTCCTTCTGTTCTTCCTTCTGTTCTTCCTTCTGTTCTTCCTTCTGTTCTTCCTTCTGTTCTTCCTTCTGTTCTTCCTTCTGTTCTTCCTTCTGTTCTTCCTTCTGTTCTTCCTTCTGTTCTTCCTTCTGTTCCTCCTTCTGTTCTTCCTTCTGTACTTCCTTCTGTTCTTCCTTCTGTTCTTCCTTCTGTTCTTCCTTCTGTACTTCCTTCTGTTCTTCCTTCTGTTCTTCCTTCTGTTCTTCCTTCTGTTCTTCCTTCTGTTCTTCCTTCTGTTCTTCCTTCTGTTCTTCCTTCTGTTCTTCCTTCTGTTCTTCCTTCTGTACTTTCTGTTCTTCCTTCAGTTCTTCCTTCTGTTCTTCCTTCTGTTCTTCCTTCTGTTCTTCCTTCTGTTCTTCCTTCTGTTCTTCCTTCTGTTCTTCCTTCTGTTCTTCCTTCTGTTCTTCCTTCTGTTCTTCCTTCTGTTCTTCCTTCTGTACTTTCTGTTCTTCCTTCAGTTCTTCCTTCTGTTCTTCCTTCTGTTCTTCCTTCTGTTCTTCCTTCTGTTCTTCCTTCTGTTCTTCCTTCTGTTCTTCCTTCTGTACTTCCTTCTGTTCTTCCTTCTGTTCTTCCTTCTGTTCTTCCTTCTGTTCTTCCTTCTGTTCTTCCTTCTGTACTTCCTTCTGTTCTTCCTTCTGTTCTTCCTTCTGTTCTTCCTTCTGTTCTTCCTTCTGTTCTTCCTTCTGTTCTTCCTTCTGTTCTTCCTTCTGTTCTTCCTTCTGTACTTCCTTCGGTTCTTCCTTCTGTACTTCCTTCTGTTCTTCCTTCTGTTCTTCCTTCTGTACTTCCTTCTGTACTTCCTTCTGTTCTTCCTTCTGTTCTTCCTTCTGTTCCTCCTTCTGTTCTTCCTTCTGTTCTTCCTTCTGTTCTTCCTTCTGTACTTCCTTCTGTTCTTCCTTCTGTTCTTCCTTCTGTTCTTCCTTCTGTTCTTCCTTCTGTTCTTCCTTCTGTTCTTCCTTCTGTTCTTCCTTCTGTTCTTCCTTCTGTTCTTCCTTCTGTTCTTCCTTCTGTTCTTCCTTCTGTTCTTCCTTCTGTTCTTCCTTCTGTTCTTCCTTCTGTTCTTCCTTCTGTACTTCCTTCTGTTCTTCCTTCTGTTGTTCCTTCTGTTGTTCCTTCTGTTCTTCCTTCTGTTCTTCCTTCTGTTCTTGCTTCTGTTCTTGCTTCTGTTCTTCCTTCTGTTCTTCCTTCTGTTCTTCCTTCTGTTCTTCCTTCTGTTCTTCCTTCTGTTCTTCCTTCTGTTCTTCCTTCTGTTCTTCCTTCTGTTCTTCCTTCTGTTCTTCCTTCTGTTCTTCCTTCTGTTCTTCCTTCTGTTCTTCCTTCTGTTCTTCCTTCTGTTCTTCCTTCTGTTCTTCCTTCTGTTCTTCCTTCTGTTCTTCCTTCTGTTCTTCCTTCTGTTCTTCCTTCTGTACTTCCTTCTGTTCTTCCTTCTGTTCTTCCTTCTGTTCTTCCTTCTGTTCTTCCTTCTGTTCTTCCTTCTGTTCTTCCTTCTGTTCTTCCTTCTGTTCTTCCTTCTGTTCTTCCTTCTGTACTTCCTTCTGTACTTCCTTCTGTTCTTCCTTCTGTTCTTCTGTTCTTCCTTCTGTTCTTCCTTCTGTTCTTCCTTCTGTTCTTCCTTCTGTTCTTCCTTCTGTACTTCCTTCTGTTCTTCCTTCTGTACTTCCTTCTGTTCTTCCTTCTGTTCTTCCTTCTGTTCTTCCTTCTGTTCTTCCTTCTGTTCTTCCTTCTGTTCTTCCTTCTGTTCTTCCTTCTGTTCTTCCTTCTGTTCTTCCTTCTGTTCTTCCTTCTGTTCTTCCTTCTGTACTTCCTTCTGTTCTTCCTTCTGTACTTCCTTCTGTTCTTCCTTCTGTACTTCCTTCTGTTCTTCCTTCTGTTCTTCTGTTCTTCCTTCTGTACTTCCTTCTGTTCTTCCTTCTGTTCTTCCTTCTGTACTTCCTTCTGTTCTTCCTTCTGTACTTCCTTCTGTTCTTCCTTCTGTACTTCCTTCTGTTCTTCCTTCTGTTCTTCTGTTCTTCCTTCTGTTCTTCCTTCTGTTCTTCCTTCTGTTCTTCCTTCTGTTCTTCCTTCTGTTCTTCCTTCTGTTCTTCCTTCTGTTCTTCCTTCTGTTCTTCCTTCTGTTCTTCCTTCTGTACTTCCTCTGTTCTTCCTTCTGTTCTTCCTTCTGTTCTTCCTTCTGTACTTCCTTCTGTTCTCCATTCTGTTCTTCCTTAGATGTACTCTGTTCTGTTCTCCCTTCTGTACTCCCTTTCATCCTCACCCCTCCTTCCCTCCATATCTTATGTATATAGTACATACATGGCCCCACTGGCTCCATAGTCGTGCATCAAGAGATTCAAACCAAGCATGAATACCTAAAAACACAAAATACATCAGCCTTCTGATGAATAGTATTTCTTCTGATGACAACAACAACAACAACAACAGAAATAATGTTTCCATTCTCACCGTCATGGCATAAATGGTATCAGTGCTAATTGAATCTGTTAATGTTCTTAGAATTGGGGAAAGACCAAAAGAAAATGCCATAAAAAGAACCAAACTCTTGAGGTCATCTTTAACTTAATTAAAGAAAAAATGAAATGTTTGGAGCTTAAAGGGAATTAAGTATAATATAGAATATAATATAATATAATATATATAAATATATAAATATAATATATATAAATATATATAAATATAATATATATAAATATAATTAATATAGAACTTAATTTCAATTATTTAATAAATAGAATTTACCATCATTGATTCTTTCATCCCAGTAAGTCAAAACATAGACACAGTAACTCAGTGATGTTGCCAATGCTGACACAACAAATAACGCTGTTGGTGAGATAATTTCTTCTTTCATACAGACAAAACCCATAACGAACATACACAAGCTAAAATCATAAATGAAATAAGAAATGTATACACTATATAGCTGATCCAGCACCCAGTGCAGGGGACACACATGTAAACTAAACCCTGCTGCTAAACACACCTTATGAACACCCACCAACCACCTTGCAAACCCCCTCATGACCCCTCTTCAACAGAAGACGTCAGAACGTGGTAAGAACATCAATGACCCACTGGACTATCGTCTCGTGGGCCACTTTTTTGTTCTTACCACGTTCTGATGTCATCTGTGCATCTATAACTGAACAGACAACAACAAAATGAAATCTATTTGTTAAATAGTTTTCATGGCCATAATAGAGTATAATTTTGTATGTATTATGTAGTACCTGCTGAGTTGTTGCGAGACAGTTCCTGCTGCATCTGAAACACTCCAAAATTGATATGTTCTTGTGTATACTAAAACAAAAAAAGAACTATGGTATAAAAATATGATTCATTCATAATTTTTCATATTACTGTATATATAGTAGCACTAAATTATATGGAAAGAAATTGAAGTATTTCAGTTTTCTGTATTCTCACCATTTTTTTTCATTTCATCCAAAAATGATGCATCCACATAATTATCTGGATAATCCTGTTCTTCATAGAGAATCTTCCGCCAGCATTTTTGCGACATTTTTAAACTCATAATGATATACCATGTAACATGTGAATTCCTATGCTCAAAATTACTGTGATGAAGCCACTTTATTGATTATTATCACCAATTCAAACCTTTCCTTTTTTAGCTGAAAATAATAGATATTGATGATAATCATTAACAGCTCTCCTCTATTACTAGCTAACAGTATTCAGCTATTGAGAAAAGAAAAACTAGTTATTTATACTTGGACAGTTAATATGCTAGAAGGCATGTAGATACAATTTATTCTCCAGATGGCAAGATATCTACAGGATATGGTGACTAATTGAAAAATTAAAGATGCATGCTAAATTTGTTATGGATAACATTTTTGACTTTTCCCCATTGATTGTGTCATTTGCTGATAGAAGCTAGTTTGCTGCCTTGGGCTACTTTGCTAACAGACAGACAGAGTCTAGCGTGGGGCTTCGGGGCTTCCCATTACGTTATCAACGTTAATCTAAATTCAATGCTTCAGGATGCCTTATTACATCATCACCAAAAATAGAACTCAGGATTTTACTGTAATTATTAACTGAATAAAAACATTTCAGCATTAACTACTCTTTAACTGAAGATGATTAAACAATATTTAGCATTTTTATCGTTATTGGGAAGTAGTGAGTAGTGATATACAGTAACTGCTAAATAAAAAACCTGTTAGGCAAAATAATGGGTGAACAAATTTTATTGATATATGAAGAATAACTTTGCTTATTTATATTCACGGTTATCAAAAGACGATGACTTACCTATTTCAATGATAAACGACTCACAGGAATAGGAAATGTTATGATTTTTGCCTATTCACAAAGTAATGGCTTATGGCTCACTCGCCACATAAAACAGTCCTTTTGGAGTATGGTATTTTGACACTGGCGTGGCTTGGGATGCTGGGTAATATGGAACAAACCAACCTTCAGAGAAACTGAGAATAATAAGGATGGCTTCCGTTGGCATGTCGAACGAACATCGCGAAATACTGCGCAAAAACTATGAAGATTTCACTGCAAACATGCAGGCTGACCAGGTGTTACTGAAAATGAAGGATTTGTTCACAGATATAGATGAAGAAGCTATCAATGCAGAACCAACCGAGCGAAAAAGAGCTGAAAAGATGATGGATATCCTTCCTCGCAAGGGGGATCAGGCTTTCTCAAAGTTCGTTGAAGCTCTGAACGTAGTGCAGCCGTATTTGGCTGAACATTTAGCGGACTTATCCGGAATAAGTATAACTGCACCTATATCAAAATGTATGTAATATTTAATGTTTTTTTCTGGAATAAGGATTACTACCCTCCGGTAAAGACCCCCAATACGGTAAAGACCCCCAATACGGTAAAGACCCCCAATTATTTTTTATTTTATTAAATTTATTATTTTACATTTTTCTTGTTAGATAATGTGGGAATGGATAAAGTGCATAAAGACATATTAAAGAAATATGTTACACAATTTAAATTGCATCTTGATGTTGAAAAGATGGTTAAAAATCTTGTTAAAGAACGTGTATTTCATCAAACCATTGCTGAGACGCTTTTGCAGCAAGGAACCCGTGATGAACAGGTGGAGAAGTTGATATTGGATGTACTTCCTAAATGTGGACCTGAAGCTTTTGAAACCTTTTATAATTGCCTGATGAAAATTCACCCTACATTTGGTTATCAGTTGAAAAATATGTTAAGAGGTTGGTTTTGTAAGGAGTACCTCATTAAAGTGCCACTACAATGAAAATTCACCCCCGTCTTTTAGATTTTCTTTAGCATAGAATAGTATTTCAGGGTCGAAAGTGATCATCGATGTAAAAAACAACTAAAAATTGGTATTTTGAAGTAAGTATTTTGAGCTCTGAAATCACTATTTAGTAAAAATGTGTTCCAATTGAGCCCGCAATTTCAAAAGGTAATATTGTTTGTGACGTCAAATTCTCAATGCTACGCCTGAATTTCAGTCGAGGTTACTTGTTTTCTTGGAGAAGTAGATGAAATGTTCAGCCTTTCAGATGAAGAATTTGAATAAACGACTTTAATTTACTTGAAGAATTAGTGATGTGGAGTCTTCGCGTTGAGAATTTGACGTCACTTCGTTACGCAGGTCAAGAACATGAACGATTAATGGCAGACATAACAACTCCAGATTCGGAGTCAGAAAAATAATACTTGCCATCGTCTAATCGCAAAACGGTTTCGACCGAGTAATATTTAGCAGCTCTGCTTCATAAATACATAAAAATATCGATAGGTAAAAATTTGATCGTAGTGGCACTTTAAAGAATTCAATGATTCAAGAATAATAAAGTACCTTAGAATAATTTAGCTCTCATGTATTTAATTTGTTTTACTTAGATAGTCATCCAAGTGTTGCATTAGAACTTATTTCTCACCAAGAATCTGATAAGACTTCAAGTAATTCAAGATCTATATCATCTTCCAATTCATTGACTCTCTCGTCGCCATGCTCCGCCCTGTCAGAGGAGGTCAAAGAAATTATACAGTGCGACCTAGATGCACCAGCTGATGAATTATTTGGTAATGATTGGAGAATGTGAGTAGAATGATGTTTTTACCCTCTTTGTCAACCCGACCCCTTCTTTACCCCTCTTGGTTACACTCAATCTTCTTCACTAAATGTCAAACGATTCTTAGCAACTGGTTGTACAACTCTGTTGAATACATCCATGCAACCAAAATGCTGAATTGTTTTATTAAGAACACGTGGCATGTGTTGGTAGGCTGGCATATGTAAAACAACCAAAATCATGTTCTGTTTTAGGTTATATACAACATTAGAACTTCCAGCTGGAAAAGAAGAACTTATTCAGAGGAAAGAAGGAAGCTCTACAAATCATGTAATAAATTCCTGGATCAAGGCAAAAGGTCCAAAAGCTACCATTGGGAATTTACTCGCTGCTTTGCTAAAGTGTTATCATGGTGACCTGGTTGCCAGAATCGAGAAAATAACAGGAGTGGAGTATAAAGAAACCAACACTGTTGCCTTTGATGTTGTTGATGGCATTGAAAATATGCAACTTGCAAATGGTAACAGATTAATACAACACAAGTGGCCAATTTCTTTGTAAATTATTAAAGCTAGTTTGTATATTATGCCCTTGTTTTTACAGAGAAACCAATTCAGTTTATTGGAAACATCCCAACATCATTAAAAGATTCATTTATTAAGCAACTTGGGGCTTTGGAGGTAGTAGTTCTGTCAAATATAGCAACACATGTAACAGAGAAACGTTGCTACGTCAACGGTGCTGCAGATTTTCTGGACAAGACTAAAACATGCAAGATGCGAATTCTTTTCAAAAAACTTAAAGAAGAAAATCAAGCTGGTATAATAAAATGGATGAGAGATAAACTTCCTCCTGGAAGTACTGGTATGGGTAGTCTCTGATACAATCTACTATATGCATGAGAATAATTGCATGTTTTAATTTTTTATGATTACATTTAAATAGAAACTTTATAAATAACCTTATACATAATCTTAACCTTTTGCTCTTCGATTCATTTTCTAGGTCCTCTAAAACTTAAGGACGAATGTCGTGTAAATCACATGCCATACTTAGATCGCTACAAAATCACTAAGATACTCACAGGTTAGTTTTGCGACTCTTGTGTTGTGTATTACCATGTTGATATTGATACGACTTTTGTGTTTTACTAGCAAACGATGAATGGCAGATTGTTGCTGCCAAAGTGGGTCTTACAAATGATGAAATTAAGCTTCTTAATAGTAGAAATAGAGAACCTGCCGAGGCTGTGTTTTCCCACTGGGAAGTGAGATCAGGGACTACTGTCGGTGCTCTTTATGATCTATTGGTGGATTGTGATCTTGGTTCAGTTGCAGATCTGTTATAAATCAGGATTGGTCGATTTCAGCTGGTCTTAATTCATCATGCTCATGTGATATACTGTCCGTGTAAAATCGAATGATGTGTTTTGATATCACCCTGAAGTACCATGTTCTTTAAAAAACATGGACTGAGATAATAGTACAGATTGTATGTACTGTAGTACCGGTATTA
Source organism: Chrysogorgia sp. JL179-B06 (assembly GCA_035772405.1). Lineage (NCBI taxonomy): Eukaryota > Metazoa > Cnidaria > Anthozoa > Scleralcyonacea > Chrysogorgiidae > Chrysogorgia > Chrysogorgia sp. JL179-B06. Next base: position 641,536 of record JAYKKM010000496.1, on the reverse strand, counting down.
AAAGTGCCGTCAAGTCCGTTCTGTGCATGTCCATGTTTGTTTACATTGTTTAAACATTGAACATGAAGTATTGCGGATTTGTTTTCCACGCTTGAGCTTTTCCACCTAAAAAGCATGTTATAAGAAGCTGTTCTGTTCCTATATCAAACTATCAATATCACTCCTGCCTTCGCCACCTTTGACAAATACTCACTTTCGAACTGTTGCAAATCTATTCTGTTAAAGTTTGTTGACATATGGAGTCCCCCACGTTTAAAATATCACACATGCGCAGAAATGATGGCACCTTTAATATAGATTTGATATAAGAAATATGATAAGGCCAAGTAAAAAAATTATGTGGTTCCAGTTACATCATGAAAAAAATTAGGGTAGGTAGGTCAGCATTTTATTTTTTTTTGAGAAAAGTTTTTGATCAATTGCCACACAGACCTCTCCTCTGCAGAGGTTTCCGTGAGTTTTTTCAGTGTTTTTCGAGTTTTTACGTGAGGAACCGCTGAAGAGTTCCTCACGTAAAAACACGGAAACCTCTGCGGGGATGAGAGAGCACACAGGCCGTCATCTTGTTCCATTATATTGTTGTGCAAGAATGACGGCCTGGGAACTAATTTTGCAAAATGGCGATTGGTACAAAGCCAGTGACGGTGGCAGGTCACATAGTGATTTTATTTTACGATTTTACCAGGGTAAAACTCATTTTATAATTAAAGTCTATGTAAAAACTGTAAAACCTACCTTTTTTATGGCTAATAGTCATTTGGCACAAAAATATGTCACAAAATTTATAGGGTCGGTCGGGTAACCGGAACCACACAATTTTTTTTATTTGGCCTAAAGTCCCAAAGAAATGTAATAATTAATTAATTTGGCAAAACATAATATGAACAATGTTTTTTTTAACGATTATAATCCATAACTACAGTTAATTAAATGAATGAAGCTGTATATGAAATGTGTATATATAGCCAGTTCGTTACGTCACAATATTTTGATTGAAGTAGGGGGTAGGGTAGCCCCGTCGCCAGACCCCGTGTTGTGTATTTCAATCACGGGGTCTGTGACGCACAATGTCGTCATTCGTTTCGCGCGAAAAAAAGCGGTTTGTGTATTGACGACATTTTTTCCGTTTATGTCTGAAGAGTTGTATACTATGTTCTTTTTCAAAAATGTTTCTTGATTTTGACGTTTTCCGCCAGGATTTATTATTTAACATTTAAATATGTGATGTTACAAGGTTCTGTTCATCCAGCTAAGAAACATGGCAAAATACTGGGCAGATAATACTTCAGATCGATGTCACTGATGTATAATAGCAGCATTAATGGAGTTTGAATTCGACGTAAACAAAGTATTGCCAAGTATTATCACATTCGTGGACTGTAAACGCTGTCCATTTCGAAAAAACTCACCAGAGTAAGTTAAAGCATCTTTTTTCTTTTTTTTATACTTTACAAAAGAAGTGAAAACTAATGTATAAACAATAATACAGTAGGAATATAATAATTTTTGTTGTGAAGTTTGCTACTCCTTAATACTGACTTTGGACTTGGTACTGGATAGTTTAAACAAGCAAAAGCTCTGCTTTTTCATGGAGAAAGTAGGTATAGACATCAAAATTCCAATGACAAATATGCCAAACAAAAATTTGTATGTCTATGGGAGTCAATAAGAGTTGGTAGACAGGAGTATTGACTCTGGATGAGTTGGTCAAACATCTCATCATTAGATGTGCAACTGCCATCGACTCTTGAACAAGGCTTTAGAAAATGGATACGAAACTGTATAATTGCTCTTTTGCACATGTGCCACCCCTTGGCCTGCATAAGACATGCACCCCATTCTCTCCTAGAGCCAACTACCTAGCCTGCTTTTTCTGAAAAACAATTGGTATCACTCATACCATACTATAACTGTGCTTTATAACAACGTTATTGTATTATCACTTAGTTATCATAATTTTGCCAAACTAGCAAACTTTAGTTAACTTTATATTCAGGTCTCATTGTATTTGTGTACGGTAATTTAACTGTAATTGTGCCATATTAAAAATCAATAATATCTATTTGATTTATACTTTAGTGTAAGATCACTTCAAAAGCAACTCGATAAAGTAATTGACAGTTTGGGCAATGCATCATCCAAGGCAAGATATATCTCCTAAATCATGGCTATCTTCAAATATCAAAGTCATAACATTTTTTTTATAATTTTGTATTCAACTTCCTATAGGCTCAAGGGTTGCACACAATAATTACAACTGCAATGAAACTTCAACATTCTGATCATGAATTATACATTCTAAAAGATGCAACAGCTAATGGGTAATTATGTAAAAAGATGAGGAAAAATCTAGTCAAAACAATCACAAAATGATAAAAAAGATACCCCCAAAAGAAGATATTATTTTAGATAATTAGGCAAGGTTTTAAATCACATTAGTGTTAGGATATTTATATTTTTAAGAGCAAATCAGGACCAAGTTGTAAAAAATTAAACCAGAAGGCCCAGTTCCAAACAACCATGGGAATCACCAACCTCGTAACGAGGTTGGGGAATCACCAGTGCTCACAAAAAAAATTCCAGTCAGCATGGTTGTTAGCTTTCAAAAAGTTTCAAAATAATACATCAATGTGCACAATTTGTTTGAAATGGTAATTTGAACCAGAGAAAGCAGGACAGTTACACACTAGATAATTTTGGTAGTACACCACTATTTACAGCTTTCAATTATAATATTCCATAATAATTATTTTACTTCAGAGGTAGTGGTGCTGTTATTGGAATGATCAAAGTTGGAAGAAAAAAACTTTTCTTGTTGGTAATGAAACCATATTATTACACTTTATTTTTTTTAAAGTACCCTTGCATGAGTTGCTTGGGTTATATTCGGGATGCAGAACCCCCTCCCCCAAACAACCATCTGCTACGCAGGCTAATGAGTTCCTAGATTGACAATTAATAATAAAGTCGCTTGTTTAATATGATTTTGCCTCAGGATATCTACGGCATTCAAAATGAAGTAATTCCAGTATGCGTTATGGACTTCTATGTGCATCATTCAAGACAACGAACAGGCTGTGGGAAGGAACTCTTTGAATACATACTGAAGGTAAATGAGTATGGTTAAACGTCCCACAGCTGTAATTACATGTACAATGCCACACTCAAGTTTGTATATTTTTATTTTCGCCAGATTCACAACCTTCTACCATCACAAGTTGCCATTGATCGACCATCACTTAAATTTCTATCTTTCTTAAAAAAGCACTATGGATTACAGAACTCTATATCACAGGTTTAAGATTTATTAAAATTACTTTTCATACTTTCCCACCGGTGTGTTTATTCTCTAAGATAGGCTCTCACTTTGTGTACCAGACACAGAATATTACATCATTGAAATATTTAGTTCAAAAGTAGGGTTAGTATTCCTTTATTTCAGGGTTAGGACTAGAGTTTTTATTTGGGTTATGGTTATGGTTTTTGTTCTTGTATTAAAGCTTCTGAATCCCGAGAAAATAACCTTGATGTGTCTACGACGTAGTCTGTGTCCATTGTGTGTCCGGTAAACGAAGGAGATGCCCTAAGATAGAGAGTTTGAACTTAAATAATGACATTGGTAAAGCAAACAGCAGGCAAAGTTGTTTGAAAGAAGATAAGAAAAGGGAGCTACAACAACATGATGGCTAAAAGGGAAGACCCTGCAATCTTAACCTTAAACCTAACCAAAAATAAAGACCAGACAAAAACAGAAAAGTAGTGTTAACCAAAACTTGCCAAAATATATATCTACCTAATGTTGTCTAATTTGGTTCTGTTTTCTAGTCAAATAACTTTCTAGTGTTTGACCAGTTCTTTAGAGATTTAAATGGTAAGCATTTTGTCTATCAATATTCATCTAAGCCATGAAGTTTCAAGTTTGTCGTACTTACTGTACATTTGACTAATAAAACTCAAACAGCAAATCAAGTACCTGTACTCTAAAAGTTTGTGTACTGCCAAAAGTGTAATGCAGTGATGGATCCAGCTTGATCTGGTAGGGGGGAGCTAGTGAAGTGACATCAGGCGTGACCGGGGCAGGGCCCCTGAGGGAGCTATGGCAGGGGTTGAGGACCAAGCCTATATCTATGAATACCTAATACCTGGATTTGACAAGGCAATTGGCACCCTCACTGCAACCCCATTGGCCAAGGGGGTGCACACCCTCCTGTAAATCCATCACTGGTGTAATGTGTGCTGTAGGTGGTCTAACGTTTCAAAGGGCTTTGGCTTCATATGTCAGACCCTACACACTATTTTGGCAGTACACTAACCTTTTGATTTGCGTTCTACACAGTACACATGCCTATATATGTGACACAAGAGCATGTTATATGCAGTAATTTTTTGTAACCACAAGTTTGTTGACCAGAATTCTTGAGAAGTAAAAGTACCTGTTTATGCTTTATTATTTTCTAAGTTGTTGGTTATGTTCCAAGAAGAAGTCAAAGAGCGACATCAGGAAATCTACCAAATCGCCCTCCTGTTCATCCATATCGAAGAAACTCAGGTCCGAGAATATTTATATAAAATAAAAAATAATTTCGATAGTGGTAACAATGGTAGTAAATGTATTACAATCTCATTACCAACCTTGTCTTGGAGTCATTGTTGGATAGTGAAGCAACTTTGGGAAGTGGCTATTGGATTAGTTACTCCTTTTTTCTTCGTGAACTATTAATGATTATTTGAATTCCAGCTAACAATCAGGATCACCCACCACCATCTTCGCAACCTCGTAGTCGAAGACTAAGCTCAAGACGAAGTTCTTCAAAAGATCAAGCAATGGACGTGGACAGTGATGAAATCACAAAGACCAGTCTTCCTCCCTTAGTCAATCCATCCTCACGGGAAATATCAATTGGAAGTGCGAGAACTACAGACAATGTAGGATCCAGGTAAAGAACACTGCACTTAGACCACATTTTGCATTCACTTGAAGAAGACCTGCCTCAATTGTTCAAACTCTCATCTTCCTGGGTTTTTGCCTCACAAGTGTTGTTTTTATTTTAGAGAATCTTCTGCCAACTCTCAAAGGGGTTTGTTAGCTCAAGCTAGTCTCTACAGTAGACATGGTTCGGCAGACATGGTGCGAAGGACCAACTCAAGGAACAACCAAACATGGAGTAATCGAAATGCTGTATCAGCAGGAACAATAAAATCACTGCATGCAAGCTCCCAAGATAATCCTCTGGCAATTGGGTACACTTTTGCAAATCAAAGGTAGCAATTAACATACATACTAATTTATGTTCTCCCTGACAGTATTCTGGCTTATACTATAAATGTAACTATAACTAATCACTTGCACAAACTAAAATGCCTTTCCTCCTTGAAAAAATGCTTTTAACTTTCTTTCAAAATCAAATCTCATTTCTCTTTCAGCTCTATCGCCAAGCAACAATCACTTCCACAGTCATCTTATAAAAGACCAAATACTTTCCAACAGAATCTATTAAACACAAACACAAGTACCAAACAGAACTTGAATACTCTCACTTCAGCTGGCAGCTACACTTTGTCATCTGTTTTGAACAATCAAAAAACTCCCAACTCTTCATCGCACAGCACATCTTGGAATATTTTTGGTATTTCTTCATCAGAGAGTCAAAAAACTTTGCCGCAACCGCCAGAAAAATGTGACAGGAGATTTCCATTTTAAATATTTTGTATAGAAAGTCATTATGTCAATAATGTAAAAATGTATAAACTGTTTAGAAAACCTTGTCACAACACTGTCTGTATTGAGACATGCAAAGCTGATATCTATTATGATGTCTTGTAAATGAGCACTATTTAAGTTAGTCAACACAATAAATATTTTTGACATGTACAATCCTGGCTGCAACTTAAGTATTTACAGTACTATTTTTTAATACTATTTACCATTAAATTTCATATCTCATGTTTCATATTTTTATATATCTAAAATCTTTGGCACTTTCTGATAGAAATTGCTCAATATTATTATCAGCTAAAGTTTCATCTCGATGTCTTTTTTCTCCTGCTAAAGTTGGTTCACTATCCACAGGAAGTGACATCAATCCAGGGAGATGCAAAGACATTCACAGTGATTCAACAGTGAAATACAAAGAGAATTTACTTTGAACTTTAAGCAAACCTGTAGAAAGAAAAAGTTCACTCAATTCTCAAACTTGTTGAATCACTGTCCAAAGCCTTTGCAAGTCCTTGGGTTGATGCCACTTCTTGTGAATACAGGTAGGTAAGTATCTGTACCTACTTTAACAGGTGAAAAAGACATCAAGATGAAACTTTAGTTGATGATAATATGAAGCAATTTCTATCAGAAAGTGCCAAAGATTATAAATATATATAAAAAATAGACACATTAAATACTTAATATGTTTTTATGAACCTTGATAATGTTGTGGCTTCTTTGATTTTGGGATAATTGGTGGTGGTACAATATTAAGTTGCTGACGCAGAGAGTCTAGTGGTTTATCCAGGTGCTTTTCAACGTAAATATTCATCAGAAACCTGGCTCTGTAACCAGTGTATAATGCCCAAGGAATGTAGTACTTTATTAGCTTCAGTTGCTCCCTGGAGATATAGAGGGTAGAAATTTACTATTAATGTATAAAATAAAAATAGTAGAAGAGCAACTATTAATGATGTTGAAGGAGGTGGTGGCATAAATAGGGTGTTAGTTGAGTGTCAAATTACATGAGACGATCGCCCCAATCCATGTGCCTGAAATTACTCGCTCAGTGCCTGTTAAGAAAACCTAGTGAAAGTTTATGTCATAGATTACCCAACATGATTACAAACTTTTTAGTGTACGCATTGCTGACCTATTTTAACACATCCTCTCTAAAATTTCGGTAAAAGACAAGCCATAGAAAATATGTTATTAAGGGATGATGCTGGATTGAATCTACACACTATGATTTTTCTTATCATTCACCAGACAGGCTGTGTGCAACTCATTTTGCATGTGATCTCTGCTATGTAAATTTATTAGGGGCAGTCATTTTATAGCTAAAAGTTGTGCACACCACTACATACTGGTACTTGCATGCTTCTAACACACCTACCTGTGTTTTAACCTTATAGGAGCAAGAAACGACCCAAAGGTACACATAGGGAGTCCTGTTTGAACCATTTCAAACCATTTGACTGTGATCTCACCAACAATGCTGAGAAAATAAGGTTAAAGGTTACTGGTAAGCTAGATGTACAATAGTTAAGTGGAGATGATATGCTACTAGCATATCATCTTCATCCAAATAATGCAATCAAGTATGTTGCTAAAAAAAACATCATTACTAGCAGCATACTAGTAGTAACTAACTAACTTTGTAGGCATCCCCAGTAAGGTGTGAGAAAAATCATGGATCTCTCGATATCGTTGCATTACATAGGCAAGTTCAGGGTCATCAATAAAACGCACCTAGAAGTTAAAATAGAACTCTATACTAACTTCCAGCATATTTATTTTAATTTCTACAATGAATAGATAAGTTTACGCTGCCTTACAGGAAGTCTTGTGTCTGGGGTGACTTTCTAGCAAAAAAAGAAAGAAAGATTAACCTCCAAAATAATTAAGGTAGACTTTCGTCTTACACGACAATACCTTACAAGGAATCTTACAAGGAATCACTACCTACATTCCTAGCTAAGAACTTTGTATACTCTTTTCCAAAAGTTCCGTCTGGTAGTTTCCGTAAAGATGACAGGTCAATAGTGGAGGAATTAATTCTTGGCTGTTCCCTGAAATTTAATATTGATATCACATGTTCAAGAAATGATAAATTCATTTTTTGCAGATCAATGCTGTATAACCTTAAAATTTGTTGACCCTCGGGATCAAGCTGCATTGACCGTCGCATTTTCTTCAGAGCTAGATATCCAGTACTCTCTCCTAATACAGCAATCATATCTGAAAAGTAAGAAAAATGAACCACTAGAGCCATCATCAGAATTACCACCATCATTGTCACAATTACCACCACAATCATCATTGTCACCATTGTCATCACCACAACTACCATCATCATCACCATTGGAATTATACCATCATTACCACCATCATCACCAATACCACCACCATCATCATCACTACCACCATCATTGTACCACTATCATCACCACTACCACCATTATCATCATAATCACCATTATCATCATCACCACAACTACCATCACCACCATCATCACCACCACTGGTGCCACCATCATCACCACTGGAATTATACCATCACACCACTACAACTGCTATCATCATCACCATTATCACCATTACCACAACTACCATCATCATCACCACTAGAATTATGCCATCATTAATACCACCATCATCACCAATACCAGCACTATCATTATCATCATCACCACCATTATCATCATCATCACCACCATCACCACCATCATCACCAATACCACCACTATCATTATCACCACCATCATCACCACTACCACAACTATCATCACAATAATTATCACCATAATCATCATCATCATCACTATCATGGTCATAATCATTATTGTTAGTGTAGTCACCATCATTGTTAGAGCATGATGGGTAACCCCAGACTTAGGGACCGGGCACCAGTGTTGTAGTCACATCACAGGTTATATCATTAAATGTGTTTTTTGGAAATGGATAAAGTCTTATTTATGACGAGAAGACGTATAACCTGTGTCATGTGACAACAACACTAGTGCCCAGTCCCTAACTCTGGGGTTACCCATCATGCAAATGGTAATCATTATAATCATGTCTCACCATCTCTTTTTGGGTCAAGAAATGCAGCAAAACCAGATCCAATTGCTAATAACCCTTTCTGAAACCAAGTAGTTGGAATATGATGAGGATATAGAATTTCATTCTCACCAAACATCGTGTCATCACCTTCAAATTCTGTACATATTTCTACGAAATTGAGAGATTAGTTTTGGCATAATGTAATGAATAGAATAAATAATCCTTCCCAGATTAAATCAGTACTACAAGATATTGTTAACTGTATAAACAGGAGATACTATTTACTATTTAGTGTAAAGTAAAGTTTTAAGGAGAAAATTAACGTAATACCTGGTGAATTCACAGACATAGTTCGCATTATTTGCCATCTAAAGTCACCTCTCCATGGCGCAAAGCACAAAACTCCTCGAAATCGTGGAGACATATTGGCAAAATATTGATTCACACGTGTCAACTTCATATTATTGTCAAATAAAAGCGCTTTTCTTTCTAATTGTTTTTACAATCCTACAACACATTTCATATATTCAAGGTGTATTTCTCCTTATTAATGTCCTAAATCAATTACAAACAACAGCATAAACAATAAATACTAAAATACATAAAATAAATCGTCTCCTCGAAGATTCCGAGGGCGACTGGGAACTAGTGAACAATGTGTAGAGGGGGTAGGTGGGGGGTAGAGTACCTCGTTGGATAGGTATCACTGATTTTTTTCAGGTAACATAGGCGTTACGGCGCTTTCTCGATATATGAACAAACCGAAATTCAAATAATCGCTAATCCTAACCCTTAACCCTAACCCTAACCCTAATCCAAATGTTATAATAATTTTAAATTTCGGTTGCTCATATATCGAGAAAGGGCCCTATATTTGGCGTGTTAGTCTTGCCCAAGTCTCTGTCTTATTGCTACATGTATGCATTCAGTTAAATAGCTAACATTGTATTATAAAAATCACATGGCAAAATTTAGGAATTTCTTTTCGTCTCTTTTCTTTCACTTCTCCAAATCCTTGTTGATGATTACAATATGCAAGAAATTATCAGGATAGCTGAAATGTTCACTGAGCCATTGCAAAGGTGTCTCTAATGGTACTTCAATGCCTTGGGTTATTATTTTTATTTGCTCAAAGTCCTTGTTGCTGCCAAACATTTTTGGTAGGCTTTCCAACATAAGATTTCTCAATGTCTGTGTTTCACCTGGAAGATATAACAAAGATGTCTTTGCTCATTACATCACTCTCAATTAATCAATCAATTAATTGATCAATCAATTAATTAATCAATCAATTAATCAATTAATCAATCAATTAATCAATCAATCAATCAATTAATCAATAAATTATTCAATCAATTAATCAATCAATTAATTATTCAATCAATAAATCAATCAATTAATCAATCAATTAATCAATTAATCAATCAATTAATCAATCAATTAATCAATCAATTAATCAATCAATTATTCAATCAATTAATCAATCAATCAATAAATTAATCAATCAATTAATTAATCAATCAATTAATTAATCAATCATTAATCAATTAATCAATCAATTAATCAATCAATCAATCCACTCACCTGATTCATTCACTGGACTTGCAAGCTTTTGCATAAAAGCAGTATCACGCTAGAGAGAAAGCATAAGAATCAACCTGGTTCAAAGGAAAATTAGAAAGTTTCTTAGACAGAAACTGATATTACCTGATGTATTCTAAAAGGAATACTCTTGAATAATTCATCACCAGATCTTTCCATAAGTCTCTTGTTTATGGCCCAAAATTGTTCAAATTTGTCTAAAAATAAAATATTACCAGTAACTTGCAACCTGAGATTTACAACCCTGTTTAACCAAAACCTATTCCTCTCCACCGCTCTTCCTAAACCCAAATTCCTACCATTATTTAAACCTAGCCATAACTGTTTGTGGTCTTTCTTTTGCATCGAATTAATGATTTGGGATTTGTGTTTCAAAGAATCAGCCTGTAAAGAAAAAAGCAATTCATTACTCCTCATGTCAGTGTGGAAAACACTCAGAGGAAGGCTGAATAAAATTGGTATATCATGATAAAGTGTAACATAACACAGATAAAAAAAACTCCCACCTCTTTCACAGCTGACATGAAATATGACTCAACAACTTCCTTGGTTTCACAGACAATTAACTCTTCTTTAGGAAAGTCCTGTCAGTAAATATAATTATTGGTATAATTATAGAATACCCGTCCACTTCACTATTTTCATATACAGTATATTAAGGGTCAGACTACGGAAAGTTCATCATATACAATTGCTTTGTTCTTACACACAATATAAACTATCGACATTACTGTACATAATGAATAAATCTTGTGTTTGAACTGCAAATGACCAGCAATTATTAACTAAAGTATTACAAATTATATATAATAGTAAAATTCTGTAACAACAATATACCTCAAAGTGCACAGTTATATTCCATGGAAGCAATTTGTTGGAACCATACAAATCAAATAACACACCAATAGGATAATGCCTGTTTAAAAAAACACATTAACTATTCCACGTCACTTGTACCGTAGCAATCTAGGTTTTTATCAAACAAAAAATAACATATACCACTTAAGAACTTGTCCATTGAAGTCAAACCATATTCTGCTGGTGTTTACATCTGGTTTGATAGCTCGTTGAAAGTGTTTCTGTACTTTATCAGTGACTATTGGTAAATAACTGACTCGAGGTAATAGCAGCTATTAAAAAACATAACGGGTGAAGGTACTGATACAACATGCAACTTGTCTTGCAATATATATATATATATATATATATATAATATATATATATATATAGAGAGAGAGAGAGAGAGAGAGTATATTACTTATATTATTATATTACAGTATATTATTATTGCAATATTTACTTATATTATAGTATATTTATAATTATATTACAGTATATTATTGCGATATTTACTTATATTACAGTATATTATTATTGCAATATATGTATGTATATATATGTATGTATATATATGTATATATGTGTATATATATATGGATATATGTATATGTATATATATATATATATATATATGTGCATATATATATATGTATATATATGTATATATATATATATATATATATACAGTATATTTACTTTTAGTGTAAAGTTTAACAATTGTTCACGAAGGGCTTACAAAAAATGGTTCTGGCTGCTCCATGGTAAAAACCTCGTCTTTATTCAGCGTAAAACAAACAGGGATACGACCATCCCATAAAATCCTCAACACTTCTCTGTCGTCTGCCATTTCTCCTTTGCTTGGCTTCCAAAACTGTCCAAGCAAATTATGCTTATTACCTCACAATTTACAGTATTTTTCTCACTGTAATAAAAAGCACACATCTTAATGACTGAAATATCGACCGCAAAAACAAAAGTACAACTATTTTTATCACCAGAAAAAGAAGAATTATATAAGAACTTACGCTGTAAACGTCCATTTCTAAAGTTTCATAATAGATCGTCGTAATACCGAGAGTATCCCGAGGTCGAATTTCACCTACGAGCTTCTCCGACTACTATCCGATGTCTAATTATTTGCTCAATATTTCTTGTAAATATTTTTTTAATAATGACAAGCAAAGTTGCAGCTGTACAAAAAACATTTTCCAGTCTTAACAGGGCCCAATTGGTTGAAAAATTCAGACTTCTTCCACATCAGACTAAAGCAAAACAAAAGTATCTTTTGGATTTTGATGTGGCCACAACAATTGCTTCTAAACTTGATGTGAAAGGTTCACTGATTTATGAGTGTAATCCTAGTGGTGGAGTCCTTTCCAGGACTTTATTAAATCACGGTGCAAGAAAAGTGGTTGGCTTAGAACACAACCGAAAGTTCTTGCCGTATTTAAAGGAACTTGAAATGGAGTCCGATAACCGGTTTAAAGTGGAGTATGCCGACATTGGAAAACTCGATGTTGCTGGCCCCGGTATACCACCAGCAGTAAGTTCACACAAATTACTTGAAGGTGTTCATCGTGTCCCATGGAGTGACGATCGACTACTTGCTAAACTTGTTGGTATTGAAAAAGAAAAGACTGCTCCAGCAAATTTAATGAACTTGCTTTTACACATGCTGAGACAAAGTGGATTTTTTAGCCACGGTCGGATTGAGATTGCACTATTGTTTACCGAGGATCGAGCTCTGAAGTTGCTTGCCCAACCTGGTGATGCGATGTACAATAGATTGGCAATACTTGTCTGGATGATGTGTGATGTAAAATTACTACACTCTGAGTCAATCGTTTCATTTAATCCACTTCCTGCAACCGGGTATGGTGATAATCCACCGCAAATGCACCTGGTTAGTTTGAAACCAAAAAAGGATTTTGAACTGATGGTTCCTCCAAGTAGCATTCTCTTAATACCTAAGTTTCTGAAATTACTGACAATCAAAACAAGAAGGCCTCTAGCACAGGCAATGGATAACATTTCACCTGGTTCACATATTCTTCTTCGTAAACTTGGCTTAGACGAAAATGTCAAGCCTTTTGATTTAACGCCTTCGCAGTATCAGTTGTTGTTTGAACTATTCTTTAACTGGGAAGACAAAATGTTGGATTTTTTATTGGAATAAAATATTGGTGTATCATATCACTTTTTCATTGGTAATATTAATATCGATATGCAATATAGTATTAATTTATATAAGATATAAATTAAGGTTAACAAATTACTGGCCGGTGAAGCCCAGGCCAGGACTAGCCTGTGCACAGCCGTGCACCCACCCCCACCATGCAGGGAAATGGTGAGGGGGGAGTAGTGGCTGTGCACAGGCTAGCCAGGACATGAGGGCAAGGTCCTATTTTCATGTGATATTATATATATATAGCCACCATATTAAACAATTTTTAAGGGGGTTGGTGGAAGACGGGGAAAACTTACGGGGAGTGATAACCGGATATACTAGTACCCAGTTCTTTTGTATCAATCGACACAAATGGCTTTTTTGTCAGGTCTTTATTTTTAGTTAGAGTTAGCTACGGTTAGGGTTAAGTTTAAAGTTAGGATCAGGATTAGGTTAGGATCAAGGTTAGGATTAGGATTACAATTGCTACATTATGCTACATTAATCGCCGGACCGGAAATAGCTAGTATACTTTCTTCAACGTGATTGGTCAATGAGAGAAACCGGAAGAGATATCAATATTTGCTTTTCAGATCTTCAATAACAGATGTTCAACTTACTAAACATCATGTTCTCTATGGACTTTAAATGGCATCGATTGAGAAATGGAGTGATTACAAACCAAGAATGAATAAAAGAAGGTCTTCTTTCCTCTCGAAAGTGAGATCAAAGCGCTCAATGACCGAGAAAAATCAATACTAACTGGTACTTGCTATAATATAAAATAGCTTATAACTTTTTACATAATGAACACTGTTTTTAAAATATTATCGTTCTTGGTGTTTGGTATTTTTATTTTGGCCGCCTCGGGAACACCATTGTATTCACCAACCGATGGAATTGTGCTTTTGGAGAATGATACGATAGCTACAACTATTTATAATAGTCCTGTCACTTGGTTTGTGGAGTTCTACTCTAGTTGGTGTGGCCATTGTCAGTCGTTCGCCCCAAGTTGGAAAAGACTAGCGAGACAAGTTGAAGGTAATAAAATATCCTTGAAAACGTTATCTGCAGTTCTACTATTTTCAAAAATAATAAATAATTGTTGTTCCGCTCTTTGACAAAGAAAAATGGGGATTGTTTCACGCTGAGGTCATCCAAAAGTCAAAACGGAGTGCCAACTCAGCTGGATGTATTAAACATTGGATTTGAACGATCTTTAATGTTTCATTTCTTTGTTTCATTGCTCACTAGTTAATTGATGTCATTAAAATCAATAATAAACAGCATAATTTAGCGGCATGTTGATAATATATTTCTCAGGCATTGATCTGGGTTCATCATCATGAATAATTTAATACTGTACATCCTGTCAATATGTCGTTAACGAAAGCTCAGTTATTTTAATTATTTTGAAACACTTATCGTGATAAGTGAAGCAAGGACCCCACGATCATATGGTTTTAAAAACTGGAACTTTTAGCTAAGATAATTTTGGTTTAAAACAGTATCTCGTTGCTGTTAGCTATAGCCTGAGGTGATGTAATTGGGATAATGTAGCATTTGATGGTCTAGACTATTATATTTTTTGATAACCAATGACAGAAGAACACTACTTAAAATGCCTATCTCACGTTTGGGGATTTTACATATTCGTAAATATTTGGGTCTCCTGAGCAAAATCATAATATATCTTGTCAGCTGAAAATTTCATCTTCATGGACTTTTTTGCTGTTAAAGTTATCGAATGTGATGTCACAAGAGGCATTTTTGGGCCCTTTCTCGATATATGAGCAACCGAAATTTAAAATTATTATAACATCAACCCAAGTCAGTTTTAGGGTTAGGGATTGTTTGAATTTCGGTTTGTTCATATATTGAGAAAGCGCCCATTTTTGTGGCAAGTAACAAAGGAAAACTGGTTTGGAAAGCCTCTTGTGACATCACATCTAGTAACATTGACAGCAAAAAAACTCCATGAAGATGAAATTTTTGGCTGACAATAATATATTATGATTTTGCTCAGGAAGACCCAAATATTACAGATATAACAATATAATATTATGATTTTGCTCAGGAAGACCCAAATATTACAGATATGTAAAATCCCCGAACGTACGCTTTAAATAGGCGCTTTAAAAAAATTTCAACAGGATTTGAAAAATTAGGAAATCAGACACAGGAAAAACTAGTAAGTACTGAACCTTTTCCACTGAGGATGCTCAGTCACAACTTTGTTTCTGTAAAATTTCTGTAGGTTGGACAGACATCATTCGAATAGCTGCCATTGACTGTGCTGAGAGCCGTAATCTTAGAACCTGTGAGAGTTTTAGCATCCAGGGATACCCAACCCTTAAGGTACTATAGATTATTTTACAAAATAATTATTCATATTTTATTTAAGAGTTGTATTTTTGTTTTAATTTCTATACCTTTTTAAGTATACAACATATGTATGTTATAATTACCCTTTAGTTTTTTAGAGTATTTACAAAAAATATGACAGATATTGGATCATCTTATGAAGGTAACAAAAATCTTCTTTTGTATCACCCTCATTATTTTGTAATAACTGGGTCACCCAAGGGGTGGGTCTTATCTCCGCTCTCCCCCCACACCACTAGTGCGAGGGCATGTGGGAAGTGGAGATAAGACCCTAGGTACGAGGTTGGGGTGGATTACTCCCCAAAAATGCACAAGATGTTTTATTCAAAAATACTGATGCTTTTTTGCCAGATTTTTCCTTCAATTTCAAAGATGTTTCAGATTTCACCTCTTAAGTAAATCTTGTGTCATTGTGGATTTAATTTGTTTATTGCTAAAGTTGAAGATATCTCAGTCCAATGGATTATTGTGGATCCAAACGAGATAATCAAAAAGCAATATCTAACTTTTTCTTGCATTATAAAACAACAAACCGTTCAAATATTTGGAGTTTCTCACTGAGTTTACAAAATAAGTGAGAAACATGTTTCTCACACTGGGGGGCCTAGGAGGTGGTATGTTAGGTCACATGTTAGTATCTTTGTGGTGGCAGAGCAAAATGGCAACCCAGTGTGAGAACATCATGTCTAAATGAAAATGAATCATAGTCTTCATAAAAGGGGAATCATATATAGTTAATGGTAGAGTTGAATTTTGCTGAAAGTATAATATTCTTAAGACACAACCAGAACCAGTTGTGAAAATACAACATTAGGGCCTTATCTAGCTAGGAATCGAATCTGCAAGCCCTGATTATGTTTCATTCTCTGTCTTCTGACTTTACATTTCAGGAGAGTCTTTTAAAGCATTCATTGTCATTTATCTAGGAAAACGCAGCCCTAAAAGAATGCGTCAAGCAATGATAGATTTTATTGAGACTGAAAGGAATCCTAAAATTCAAACTGGTTTCAACCCAATGAAGTAAGTAGTACTGTGTAATTATCCCTGATATAATAATTGAACATAATTGACACCAATTGAATTTGCTTTCAAGATACCAATTTTTAGAAATATCACTGTTATAATACCACCAGGTCTTTATTAAGCCTCCTGTAAACTTCCAAGAAACTTTGATGAGAGTTTTAATTGAGAGGAGGCTTATTAAAGACAGGGGCTTATCTTATCTGTTAGAGAAATTAAAATAATTGTTTGTTTTCATTTTCTCCTTGTGTAGTGCCAAATTGTCAGATGAATTTTACAAAAGGAAGTTTTCACCTAAGCATTTAGCACTTGTGTTTGAAAGCAATACATCTTATCTAGGAAGAGAGGTAAGACCCAAAAATGACTTAGTGGTTTTACTAAATCTTGATCAGGTTATTAACTAACGTCATTTTGTTTCTTTTATCTACAGTTAACCTTAGATTTAATGAACAATCCCAAGGTTTCCATAAAAAGAATTGTTGATGATGTATGTTAAATAATCTTTTGTCATGTAGATAATCAATAAGTTTTTTTGTGTTATAACTAATGTGGTAAGAATAGTCATAGTGCAGTGCAGTAAATAATAGTTTAGTGTTGTATAGTGTAATAGTATATTAAGTATGGTGGCAAAAGATTAATTTTGTTAAAACTATTATTATACTACAAAATACAAATGTGCCAGGCTGTGCCCAGATAGATGCATGTCTAACCCCAGAGTACCCCAGAGTACTATGGTCCAGCAAGCTCATTGTTGTGAGCTCCATATATATGTAGAGCTCACTGCTCTGGTCTTACCTAAACCATAACTGCATAGGTACGAGGCTGTACTACCACCACTGCAACTATGACTTCAAATAAACCCACCACTTATTTTTGCAATTTTGCACAATATCACTACTTCCGAGTACTTCCTTTGCGATAGTAACTTCTAGTTATACTGTCTGTATTTTTGTTACTAGACAATAAGGAAAAAGAAACACCATGTCATTAAACTACCACAAGTTGTTTTACTTACAAAGGACAAGAAAGTACACCTGTAAGTAAAAATTACTTTCAAGTACTTGTCTTCCCTTTTGTCCTCCACATTTAAGGAAAGCTTATGACAAAAGTTCAGCTAGGTTTCAATTCTATATATACGGTACCATTTTCTTGTTAGGGAGAATCATACTAGGGAAGGAATACTATCAGAATTAAAAAACTTCAATGTAATTAAGAAAATCCCACCAATATCGAAAAAGGTTGTAGCCACAAATCAACATTTCAAAGAAATTCACAAGAATGATATCAACAGCTTTAAACAAGCAAACCTGTAAGTGTATAGTAATCATTCAAACAGAATAAAAACTGAATGAATGTTAACCTATTACAGATGATGTTAGAAATTAAAAGATAATATATAAAAAGATAATAATATATAAAAAGATAATTACATATACTGAAAATAACTTATTTCTCTGTCATTAATTTTCTAGTTCTGTTGTTTACATGCAAGATCTAGAGGGAGCGTTGAGTTTCATGTTTAGACGAGAGATTGTGATTAAGAAAATTATTAGAGACAAACGTCTGACGGCATTGAAAGATTTTGTGCACCTCTTAGTCCAGGTAAGGCATGTGGATGGACCTGAATATCTCTTTGAGTGATAGAAAAGTGTCATGTTGTATAGACAGTATTTAAAAAAATAGGTACACAGTGCGTACATGTGTCTACTGGATTTTTCTACAAGGCTAGTGTGAAATATTAGACGTTATACAGAAACGCGTGCCAAATAGGGAATTGACTGCAGTTTAATTACAAATTTTGTTCCGAAAACAGCATAGTAGATTAGCATAGTATATGTAGATTTAAAACTAGAAAAAGTTAAGTTTGGCACAGCTTGCATATTGCATTGGTTCTGTTGAGGAGTACACGAGTATTGTAATTTTAACTTTGCCATTAGGTATAAACAATAACTGGATCCCAAGGATGATGTAATTTCCCAAATTCCAATAATTAAATAATTGTTATCAGCACTGCAAAGAATCCTTAAATTTTTTTGACAAATTCACGGAGTAAAATGTGATGAATTTAGAATTCACTGTCGCATCAATCGCACGTGGTCTATCTGTAAACATCCGCCAAATCTCCGTAACATCTTCGTGTCATGCGAGACGGTATGACCTGACCCCAAGAAAGAAAGAAAGTGCTAAACCCAGCTGATGGCATAGTGTGCTACTGGATATACATCCAGTAGACACAAAAATCAAATATCCTAAAAGGTTGCTGTACACACCATTTTGGCAGTTTATCAACCTTTCAGAGTAATGGTCTACAAGTATTATATTTTTCTTTGCAGTGTTTTCCTGGTAGACCACCAGTAAACAGGTTTTTCAAGTCATTTAAAAATTGGCTGGATATAAAAAAGAATAAGTCCATCAATCCTGTTTCTCTTCGACTGTTCTATGACATGCATCAGGTACATTTACCAATAAACAATACTAGTTATTTCTTGATTATAGAAGTGCTGCTTGGGCAGTGTTGATGCTAACCATCAGGGGTGGAAATAAGGCAAATAAATTTGAGCAATGAATTTTTCCTGCCAGTGGTTGGAGTGAGTACCATCAAGACCCTGTAATATTATGCCAATTTTGTTGCCATTCTCAATACCCACTCCTAGATGGCTTGAAAAGAGTTTGAACAACATGTTAAAAAACGTGGTAACTTTGTAGTTTAAAGTTATTTCCTCATTTATGTTAACTAATTTCCATTGAGCATTGGAAAGCTAGGAAGACATGAAAACAGATTTGGAGAAGAAAGGTTTGCATGAGGGACTTTCATTACTGGTAGATGATGGTGCATGGAAAGTTGGTATCATGTGTAAGATCGCACAGCCTTGGAAGCGATTTGACTCGGAAAAAAGAAGCCACAGAATTGCCTGCGGAGGAGGATAGTGTAAGACCAGGCTAACCTTACAAGCATGGAAATGTTCATTAAAACTGAATAATAAAATGAGCTGTTTAGAGAACAATAAGGAGAATTTGTGTGCTGATACTAATTTTTGCATTCCAGGCTGATCGCTATGCACAACTACCAGATGAAATCCACTGGGAAACATGCCAAGGCAGTACACCATTGTATCGAGGATATCCTTGCAGTTTATGGCTCCTGTTTCACACTCTCACTGTAACCTGTGCAAGTCACAAAACAAATAGCCTTTCAGGAAGCGATGTTCTTGTGATAATACGTGGCTATGTTAAACATTTCTTCAGCTGTATTGAATGTGCTAATCATTTTGGTAACATGTCTAAGAATATTGAAAGAGAAGTCAGCACACATGACGAAGGGATCCTGTGGCTCTGGGAAGCACACAACAAAGTAAATAAAAGACTAAGCAAGGAGCCAAGCACAGATCCCAAATTTCCAAAGATCCAATACCCATCAAGTGAGGTGTGTGCTGACTGCAGTGGCAAGAACCAGAAACCATTTAACTCCATCCCCAAGTGGAAACAAGATGTGGTTCTGCAATTTCTCAAAGTGCATTATGGACTGAACAACATACGTTTGGCAAACGACAAGAGTGAAATTCAAACAGATGAAAAGGATCTTTCTGAAAGTGTAAGGTTTAGTAGAGGTGGTAAATTTGCTCAAGCCATTGGGTTTAACTTGAATGGATTTGACACAAGCCTTTGTCTTATGATATATGGTGCAGGTGTCTTAGTATTACTTATGCTGTACATTTACATCTTAAGAAGAAGAATAAGGATTGGTAAACGTCCATCACATATGGCTTGATAAATTATTAAAAACCAACATGTTAAACATGTTTAAAAATGAGAAAGTGTTAAAATACAGATAAATTGAATATCTTGAAATACAATTGTCCAAATATAAATAACTATCTAAGACAATTGAAAAATGTATATTTAAACTTTGTTTTCAAATGTTAATACAGTAATGACGTGAGCCAACGTGCTGTTGTATATAATATTCTTCTCAATTGCAAACATTAATGAAGCTTTTACAACTATGTTCAATCAACTCACATGTACAACCAGCTTCTAGTCCTGACAGTTATTTAAGTCAACATTATTATTTTATTTAATCAAATATACTTTGCTAATTATAATATAATTATTGTCTCTAGGAATTTGCAGATGTTTTTATGAGGGCATTTATACCAAGAACAACAACGTCAACTCATACAAGACAACGTAACACGTACACTGGACTGAACAAACAATTTAATGCTTCACAGAAACGGACGAAAGTATTACATAATAGGAAATAAAATAATAATTATAATAAAATAAAAGGGCCCATGAGACGAAAACATTTTCTCAGATTTTTATTGTTTAGAACACACTTTTATATACAGTGAACTCTCTCTAAGGCAGACACCTTCGGGGGCCAAATTTGTTGTCCGCCTTAGAGGGGTGTCTGCCTTAGAGGAGTGTCATTATAGTAAATAATGTAAAAGCGGCCGAGATTATGTGTCCGCCTTAGAGAGAGTTCACTGTATTTGAGAATTTCAATGTGTTGAAAAATACTTAAGTAAGAGTACATACATATCTTCATGGATGATGTTTTGGATGACGTGTCCTTCAGGTCAGGTGTCACCAGATGAAAGAACTTTATCTATATCCTACACTGTAATGCTGATCATCAAAAGCTATTGCTATGTTACATGGTTATACTCATACTATAGACCTTTCAAAGTACCTACTTTTTTAAGTTTTTGATGCAAGTTTATCTTTGTTACCCAATGTTCCTTTTATTAATTTATGTGGAGTTTCAATGACTCCATCAAATGATGTTTTACCTAGAAAAATAAATAAGACATTAATGGGACCTTCCACACGTGAAGCATTTTCATTAAACTTAGTATTAATGCCCTGCTGACAAGCAATGAATTAATAATTTGGACTGAAGGTTTGTATAAATATCTCAGACTCTGAACATAATCCAATTCTAACTCACAATAATGCTTTATTTTAGAAATAACAGTTGATTTTAATTTTGTATCTTAATACGGTAATAAGGCTGCTACTTTGTGTAATGGACACAGTCTATCACATCATTGAAATATTTAGTTTAAAAGTAGGGTTAGTGGTTAGGGTTTTTGTTCTTGTAAAGCTTCTGAACCTTGATGTGTCTACGACGTAATCTGGGTCCATTGTGTGTCTGGCACACAAAGAAGATGCCAATACTAACAATAGTCTGTGCAATTTCATATATTATGGGAACTTACTGTATGTAAATTTCACCCAGGATTTGTATATTGATACCGTAAACCTCTGAATATAAGCCCTGGGCTTACCGTATATTCGTTCGTAAGCACTTTTTGGTGGGCTTATACTGTACATGGGGGGGCTTATATACAGACAAGGTTAACATATAAACTAGCATAAGATACCATTAAGTTAGATATCGTCATAGTCCTCATCAGTGGCAGTGCTGCTGGTATTGCCCTCCGATAGCATCATAGTCGACGTTGTTGTCTTCTTCCTCACTCGAAGTTTGAAGATGAAATTATTCTTCTGGTAATGGCATGATGTAACCTTGTTCTCGTGTTAGTTTTTCTTGTCCATGTATAAGCCCATGGGTTTATATACGGGTGGGCTTATATTTGGAATGGTGAGAGTGTTAGTAAATTGGTAGGCTTATACATGGGGGGGGGGGCTTATATTCGGAGGTTTACGGTAGTACAACTGTATTTAAATAATGTAACCACTAAAAAGTTATCATTTTACCCTTTACTCCTCAGATCAACATATAAATTCTCCTCATTGGTCTCCAAGCATTATTATAGTATTTAGTTGGGAGAAGTTGTTTTAAAAACAGCTCTGAGTTCATCTTTGGTGATCATTTTCTTTATTCTCATTACCTCAATACTTGGTTAACCATTGATATTGTTAGGAGAAGATAGATGTAGATCATATACAATATCAACATACCTAAGGCTTTTAAGCTTTCATTGATATAGCTCTCCGACACACCACTAAATGCTTTGACAGTCTTAGTAAATTTAGAAACCTCATCTATCTGAAAAAGGATTAGATTACAATCATGGACTCCACATTATTACCAATTAAAATATTCATAAATTACTAGCAGCAACAAAGGAAACTAAAGCTTTTACCATAAGGAAAGATTTCAGCATCATTTCATTTGTCCTGTTCATTATTTTATTCAGAGGAAGTGCACAACTAAATAGCTCTTTCTGTTCCGAAGACAAGCCATCCACGCCTAGTTCATTATAATTGTTTTTATTTATTGACTGTCTAGACAATATAAACAAAAATCCAGAATAGTGAGTTTGAAGGTTAAGTCTTAAACTCGACACAGGACGGTAGGTTTTGTTACCTTTCAAATGACGCACATTCGTCTTGATATTTATGTAGTAGTACTTCCCACTCTTTGTCTTCTAGTATCATTCTATGAAATTCAAAATTCACTTTGCTTTATTACAGTTGAACCCCTATTAACCAGCCACCCCCATAGTAAGCGGCCAGTATCTAACTCCCGAAACTATTATCAGTATAATACTGTAAATGAAACCCCTATTAAGCAGCCCGCTAAAGCTGTCAGTGCCACCTTTTGGCCGTCCCGATACAGTTCTACTAATTATTTTTACCCCTATTAAGCAACCACCAAAAATTTAATACACAGTTTTAATACAAAGGTTTTGAAAAAGTAATGAAAGATATCACTCATAGGAGTCAGAAATAGTATTATTGGAAGGTGATAAAAATAATCTAAAAACTAATACTAGCAGTGTTTTTTGTACTAATAGGTTTATCCTGTATAAATATTCGTTGTAATAATAAGAAACTCTAAATATGTATGTGTGTGTGCAACAGTTGTCACAATACTTCAAACGTGTTTTCGTATTCAAATAAAGTGATGTTTCCACAACGTTTTATGCTAATTTTGACAAATTCCTTCCATGGCACTCGCCAGTTCCCTGAGGGTGGCTGCTTCAACTGTATTCCCATTTCACTTGAACTTTCCTTTCCTTTCTTAATTACCTCTTGGATATATCTTCACTTTTTTTAACATATACCTCCAGCTGCTCATTTTTTGGATTTGGAATGATAATTCTAGATTTTATAAAGTTTGAGAAACATTTGTGGAGTAAATAAATAAAGTAATAATTTGGTGATAATTTCATTAATTTCTTTAAAATACTAGTTACCTATCATTCTCTTTTGCTTCCTGACACACCTCTGTCTCAGACAAAGCAGCCTTTATGGTTGCTTTAAGGTCAGTAATAATTTCCTCAGCTAAAAATGAGATAACTTATATAGTTATTCCCTTTTCCAAATAATATTAATGGCTAACCAGGGTCCGAATTAGCGCTCCAAAACAGCTTCGCATTTTTCTTTAGTGTCACAATGTAGAGTAACATTTCCCAACGTTGCGTAGCGTCTTACAACGTTGCGTAGCGTCTTATAACGTTGCGTAGCGTCTTATAACGTTGCGTAGCGTCTTACAACGTTGCGTAACGTCTTACAACGTTGCGTAACGTCTTACAACGTATCGTAACGTGTTACAGTTTTACGTAGCGTCGTACAAC
This sequence comes from Chrysogorgia sp. JL179-B06, assembly GCA_035772405.1. Classification (NCBI taxonomy): domain Eukaryota; kingdom Metazoa; phylum Cnidaria; class Anthozoa; order Scleralcyonacea; family Chrysogorgiidae; genus Chrysogorgia; species Chrysogorgia sp. JL179-B06. Next base: position 617,205 of record JAYKKM010000496.1, on the reverse strand, counting down.
GTTGCGTAGCGTCTTACAACTTAGCGTAACGTTTTACAACGTAGCGTAACCTCTTAAAAGTAGCGTAACGCCTTAAAACGTAGCGGAAACTCTTTCAACGTAGCGTAACCGTAACGTCTTACAACGTTGCGTAACGTCTTACAACGTAGCGTAACGTGTTACAGTTTTACGTAGGGTCGTACAACGTTGCGTAGGGTCGTACAACGTTGCGTAGCGTCTTACAACTTAGCGTAACGTTTTACAACGTAGCGTAACCTCTTAAAAGTAGCGTAACGCCTTAAAACGTAGCGGAAAGTCTTTCAACGTAGCGTAACCGTAGCGTCTTACAACGTAGCGTAACGTCTTACAACGTAGCGTAACGTCTTACAACGTAGCGTAACGTCTTACAACGTAGCGTAACGTCTTACAACGTAGTGTAACGTCTTACAACGTAGCTTAACGCTTTACAACGTAGCGTAACGTCTTACAACGTAGCGTAACGTCTTACAACGTAGCTTAACGCTTTACAACGTAGCGTAACGTCTTACAACGTAGCGTAACGTCTTACAACGTAGCGTAACGTCTTACAACGTAGCGTAACGTCTTACAACGTAGTGTAACGTCTTACAACGTAGCGTAACGTCTTGCAACGTAGCGTAACGCCTTACAACGTAGCGTAACGTCTTACAACGTAGCGTAACGTCTTACAACGTAGCGTAACGCCTTACAACGTAGTGTAGCGTCTTACAACGTAGCGTAACGTCTTACAACGTAGTGTAACATCATTAAGTCCTATAATTGAAGTTTACATCACTTGCGTCGCGTCCCAAAAATCACTTCGCAGATTTTCGAAATTTTCAAAATCGCTTCGCAATTTGCGATTTGCGAAGCGCTAATTCGGACCTTGCTAACCAAGCATATTGTAGAGGGTTTAATGCAAAGTTCAAAATAACATTTCCGCAGCATGCTTGGTTGGAATCTCTCTTGGCCAAAACATCTTTATTCACTTAGCAAAGTGAAAAGGTGGTAAACTGCCAAGAATTTAGTGACGAGATACTGACGATTGAGAAAGACTGTTGTTTTTTATGTCCACCATGTTTAAAATTCGCACAACTATAGTACCTTTAACCTATAGATATGATGAAATTCAACCAGCATCTTCTTATACTCCATGGCAATGTCTTACCAATAACTGGATGGGTTTTCCCCATTTGTTTGTCTGCTTTTCATTAGCAAATTGCCAGCAATCATTGTGAATCCACTGGCTATCGCCGGCCCCTATTTTGAACCCTATAGTGACACACCTTCCTGAGCAAAATCTGGATCTTCTTCATCTTTTTCATTCTTTATCCTATCAGACATGAGCTAAAGAAGGCAAAATACATTACCTACTGTAATAATGGATCATTGATAATACTAACATCAAAATCATTATTAAAGTAATTATAATTTATAATACAAGTTGTATTTTGTTTTTAGTAGTTTATCAAAGAAATGTGTCCTACTTGTAAACTCTTCTCAAAAAGCAGCAGTAGTCGTTCATTTGAGCTTAACTCAGCAGGAATGTCTTTATGCAGCCCTATATAATTAAATAAAAAAAGTCCCTTAACTCTTTCCCATCCGGCTGAAAAACATCCAAAATTGAACCACCTCTTTGTTCTATTGATATCTTTGGAAATAACCATAACTGCTGTGAAAGCTATACATTTTCTGAAAGCCCAATAGACCAGCTTTTACTAGTGCTTTTAAATTTCCCAAACAAGACACATTATGTTAATATAAATTTAGCATTATATCTAGAAAATCCCATCTTGCACGTCCACGTAGCATCATGAAAATTCAAAATGCCACCAATTGCAGAGTTTTCTATGAAATCAAATCAAACTTGGTGTGTGAGTGGATCTAATGTGCCTGGTGCTTGTTGAGTTTCAATTTTTAATCTTACGTTACTGTGTGCTGTGTTTTTTGATTGACGACTTTGTGGTGACTGGGCCGGTAAAGAAAGAGTAAAGGTAAAAACACAACATTTTGCAGTATAGTATACTACTAATACCAACGGCCCTGGCCATAAACAGGACACAAATATATTAGTAGTCAGATTAATTTATTGAATAAAACAAGAGAGAAGTATGGCCACAAGTGTCAGCTTCATTTAATAAATATAATCCACCTTTTATGGTTGCCAATTGTTCAGATTCACCCAGCTCTAATGGCAGACACAGCTTCCTGCCTCTCACAAAGCTTGAACGCCGTTTTTTTTTCTCTTTTGTTCTCTGCGATTTCTGCTTTTCACTAGAAGTACCTGCACTGCTTTTGACACTTTTAGTGGGTGTCACTTCTTTTACCTAAATAGTTTAAAATAAGGATTAAATGCTTTCTCTCTCTCTTATTTTGTTGTTGCCATTCACAACAACCTTTTTCAATTTGTATTTCAATAATATGCAGCTGACAACACTTTCATGTGATTCATATATTTTGTACCTCATTTAGTTTTCTTAACCGCTTGCTTTGTCTAGTAAACCGGAAGCCAGCATCACATTCTTCTTCCTGAAACGATAAAAAAGTACGTAATAAGTTTGAAGACAGTATGCAGGCTGTATACATTACCTGCAGCTTAGAAATAATTATTGTTAAAAATGCAGTCAAGTCCGTTCTGCACAAGTCCACATTTCTGTTTACATCGTTTGTTTACATTGCATTATATAAACATTGAACAAGAAGTATTGCGGATTTGTTTTCCAAGCTTGAGCTTTTCCACCTAAAAAGCTGTTCTGTTCCTAAATGTTGATAATACAATATATCAAACTACCACTCGCGCCTTCACCACCTTTGGCGGATACTCGCTTTCGAACTGTTGCCAATCTATTCCGTTGAAGTTTGTTGACATATGGAGTCACCCACGTTTGAAATATCACACATGCGCAGAACGGACTTGACGGCACCTTTAATAATTGTGTCTGTTAAGAAACAATGCTATTTTGAGCTGTATCTGTAATTGTACCTTAACCCTACTCCCCAGTATCAAATATCATGATCACATCATACCTGGTTTGAAGTGACCATCTTTTTCTTTTTACTCGATCTAGAAACAAAATATTAAAATACTTGAACCACTCACTAAATTTCTATTTTTCACTTTATTATTTTTAAAAATCCCTGCTGAGTGCTGGATTCCTGTCTGAACCCTGTCTGACCTATGAACATTACATGAACGTCTATTGAATGAAATTCTTTAAATAGTTACCAAGATTATAACAAGTTTTACGTACCTTGTAACTGAAGATCTCACTTCTGTAGTGGTGGCCATCTTGAAGTGGCGAGGAGAAATATTCCATCCTTCACATAGACTTTAACAATCGGATTTCATTCGTGACTGTAATCGGAAGTGAGCAATTATCTAATTTACTAACATCCTCGCCCAACTTGAGCTTGTCGCACAATATTTATAGTCAAAATATACACTTGAGATATATTTCTCGTGTCTAAATAAGGAATACAATTAAGGAAGGGTGGACACAAATAATTTTCTAACGCCATGCGGCGACTTCCGAAGATCTCAACCCCAGTCTTCTTGCTGGCATGATATATTTCCGGTTCGCTCTGGGGTTGGCCTTGAATGTCACAAAGAGTCGAGACACAAATTCAATCATTTCATTTATGTTGTCTTGATCTTTTCATCTCGTTTTTCTTAATTCCAACGTTCAGGATCAAGACCACTTCCTCACTGTATTCGTTCATGTGTATGCATCTGCATCCTCGAATCAACGATCAGTCGCCAAGATGATATTAAAACACACGAAAGAATTGTGTTCTTAATATTCTAAACAATGGGGAAATATTAAGGCATCAATGTTTTGTGAATGATTCTGCAAATATGGGACAAACCCAGATCAAAAGTGGCCTAAGAATATCGACTTTGAGACGTGGGAAAGGTACTGAGAAAGGTTATGCTGAATCGGGTACGTAATATAATAATTACAGAGTTTGTTTGTAATATGTATACATTAATACATACCACTGTAATAGTTGTATATAGTGTATGACGATATTTAATCGTACTATTCACACTCGCGCCTAAGGTATCAAGTCGACAGCTTGAACTATTCAATGTAAAGATAAGTTTTTCCAATTTATATTTCCATTGTTTGTGGTTCAAGAACGAATTGATTGTATCAATTTAAGTGGGTAATTATATGAGAGGCTTAATATTGTTAGAGCGAATATCCTAAATTGTGGGCTAACCTGACAATATAGTTAATACAAAATCTAACAGTACTTTTATATATATATATATAAATACTAGGTTTCTTTTATTTTGAAAAAAAAAATTTACATGTAAAAATGTATTGTTGATTTCAATATACAGTAATAAACTGAACATCCATAGTGGAAAGTACATCTGAGTGGCTGCAGGATGACTGCTGCATTGGCACTGCCTTGGCTGCCGCAATCGTTACTGCTGTCTTACCGCAGGGCCACGTGCTACCGCAACCAACTAGTGTTAATATGACCAATATATATATCTTTTATACAATGACTTTGTCTATGTCGGTTGTAATAGACTAATAGTATAGTAATGTTAATTTGGTATAGTTGCAACGGGTATATTACGGTACACTTTCACTATAGAGGAGGCATAACAAGTCAACAACAACTTTGAGTGCTATCGGTCTACCGCAATATCCTGCCACACTGACTCTGAGGATTTTTCGAGCTATCCAGCCTATCCTACTGCAATAGCCTACCACACTGAGCATTTTTCAATTGCTATCCTACCGCAATAGCCTTTCGAACTGGCCTACCACAGGAGATCTTCCGTTAAAGTGCCTTAATTTCCAGTAATGGCTGAACATTACATGGCAGATACATATGACATGTGATAATGCAATATACCCAATCAAATGTCAACTCATGACTGACTATATAAAACTAAGCATTGTACTTTCAATGCCGTAAATCTATATTTATTTTTTACCTAGATGTATTTCATAATCGACCATTGCCTGATACTCCTGACAATCACATACCTGATTTCAACTCTTCAAGAAAATGGCAGTCAATTGAAAAGATAAGTGAGACCGAGCCCTGCGACCCTCGCTCATTCATCGCGTTGTATGATTTTAATGGTGACGGAGATGACCAATTGACTATTAAAGCTAACCAAGAGGTTTGGGTTGTCTCTTATAATGACAATGAGGAATGGTGTAGAGGTCAGCTAAGAAATGGCCAAGTTGGATGGTTACCACAAAACTACATTACTCCAATCGGTAGTCTCAGTCAACATTCATGGAACCATGGTCAAATATCTCGCATTAAGGCTGAAGTTTGTTTAAATAGTGGGATAAATGGTAGTTTTTTGGTTCGGGAGAGTGAATCTACTGCTGGACAAATGTCTGTATCCATTCGGTATGATGGTCGTGTTTATCATTACCGTGTTAGCAAAAGTTCAGAAGGAAAATTGTACATTGCAGCTGGGAACAAGTTTTCTACTCTTGCCGAATTAGTTCACTATCACTCACAGCATTCCGATGGTTTGGTCACGACACTTCATTATCCTGCACCAAAGACAGATAAACCTACAATATATGGAACACACGACCCCGACGAATGGGAGGTTGAAAGAGAGGAAATCTGTATGAAGAAAAGATTGGATAGTGGTCAATATGGTGAGGTCTATGAAGGGTTATGGAAGAAACACCACAGGAAAGTTGCAGTTAAGACTCTCAAGGTAATAATAAAGTTGAATAAAACATTATAGGCTAGCATTGCCATAAAACATGAATAAAAAGTATATAAGGAAATAATAATATAAGATTAATTACAGTGAAGTAGTTCATTATAAACTAATGTTGTACTGTTGCATAATGTACAGTGTTGTGATACAAATCGAAAACTCTAAAATGTTGTGTATTGCAAAAATAATGTGTAGGAAGTTAATGTTTTGAAGGCCCTTTGTCAGTATTTCTATATCTGGAATGAGGGAGTTGTGTTTAAACAAATAATTATGCTGTGCTTTGTGTATTGTATCAAACCAATATTTTTATCTGTACCTGTACTTGTTCCAAAATTGTTATCATTATTTTTTGTCAATCTCATTCACTGTATCTTTTAAATCACTTGAACACAATATTATCTTTCATAGGAAGAAACAATGGAAGTAAATGACTTTCACCGAGAAGCTGGTGTCATGAAACAACTTAAGCACCCTAACTTGGTTCAACTATTAGGTGTTTGCACAAGAGAGGCCCCCTTCTACATCATTACCGAGTTTATGGAAGGTGGGAACTTACTGGACTATTTACGGGATTCAGAGAAAAGTAAACATCTTGAGGCTCTGATGCTAATGTATTATGCGTCACAAATTGCATCTGCTATGAAATATCTAGAAGAAATGAATTTTATTCACAGGTAAAGTTGTGCATCTCCTTTCTGAAGTCACCTCACTTAACCTCTATGTTGTGTGTCAGTGTGTGTTTGCTGATACAAATAATGAATGATTTTGACAAACTATAAGGAGATTGCTAATTGACATTCTGTGATGTAGGGATCTTGCTGCCCGTAATTGTCTGATTGCGAATAACAATATAATTAAAGTTGGTGATTTTGGACTCTCAAGGCTTCTTCGAGAAGATATGTACACTGCACGGCAAGGAGCAAAGTTTCCTATCAAATGGACAGCTCCAGAAGCTTTGGCATACAATGAGTTCACAGTGAAGTCTGATGTTTGGGGTATGTGTAATGTTGTGATATGAAATGTACAGGTCGTTGAAATGTACAGAAGGTTTATCAGATGATTTTCCTAATACAATACAGTAACATGTTTTATCAATGCTGTTTCAGTAACACTCATTTTCTATTTTGGGTTTTAATTATTCATAACCATGTGTGTAATAATCACCATCATTTTCCCTTTCCATTCATCTTTTTCCTGTTGAAGACCACTGTCTGGTGGTTTAGCTTGTACCAATAAAGTATTTCAGCAAAGATGCTAACAAACTAGTCTCCTAAACCATAATGTCTCCACTTGGCTGTGCTTCGTCAATATTTTTACAATTTAAGTATTATCCCATATCTTAACACATGCTCATTAATGTTCTTAGTTTCCTTTTCATTCTTAAGTTTCAGAGAATTGATAAACTTTGTGGCTACAGTAGTGTAATAATAGGAACCAAAAGTCCCACTCAAATCAACAATTTTCTGTTTATGTTCATGTTACCTTTAGAAGATAATTCTCAAATATTATTTTCTTTGTCCTGTAGCATTTGGTGTACTCCTGTGGGAACTAGCCACATATGGTGTCTCACCATACCCTGGTTTGGACTTGTCTAAGGTGTATGATAAACTCTATTCAGGGTATCGTATGCCTTCTCCGGAGGGCTGCCCTGATGTTGTTTATGATCTGATGATAAAGTGTAAGTAAACTGTGGAAATATTAGAGTTGTATTTGTGGCATCTTCGTTCATATACTGCGGGGGGACATTTCTGAGGCCTTTACAGTTGAGAAAAATACTTTAAATCAAATAGTAGTTGTCCAAAACAGAATGGATTTGTTATTAATATATCAGAAGTGAGAAGTTGATCGTCCAGGTTGTTCCAGTGTAGTCTTGACATCTTTGTGTACTGCACACACAATAGACACAGACTACGTCATAGACACATCAAGGTTATTTTCTCAAGATTCAGAAGCTTTACAAGAACAAAAACCCTAACCATAACCCAAATAAAAACTCTAGTCCTAACCCTGAAATAAAGGAATACTAACCCTACTTTTAAACAAATGATTTTAATGATGTAATATTCTGTGTCTGGTGCACAAAGTAGCAGCCGTATTTGTACTGGTGTTAAAAACTACAGTTTATACTGACTTGTTAATGATTACAGAAACTTTCTACCATCCAGTATGACTTTCCATCAAAGTTACCTTCCACTTTATTCATTCAGGTTGGGCATGGCATGCTCATGATAGACCATCATTTAATGAAATCCACTCAGATCTAAACAACATGTTTGAATTAAATGATGTAAATGAAGGTATGTGAATCGTTTGTGCATGAAGCTTCTTACTATAGTTGACAACTTGACCCTTAAAAGTATTTTTTTAATTATTTTTGTCTAGTTTATGATCTCACCAAGCTACAGTAAAAACCTGCGTATAAGAACCTGTGAATTAAGAACCTTTAGGCTAAAATTTGCCTTTTAGACCCCCATTTTATAAGAACCTTTTTAGCCTAAGAATTGTAACAGGTTCTTATTTGAAAAAAAGAAATAACTGAAAATAAAAACACGAAATTTTGCACATTTTGTATTTTTGGTAATGACATGTTAAATTATTTTTAAAAGATTTCCCAGTAACACTGCAACACAGTACAAATTTTATTTTCCTGGATGCATGATCACTGCAGCTTAATTGTTACCTAAAGGAACTGGACATAAATCAGAGCAGGGTAAGGTTTTTTTTTATTATGTGGTCATATTAGTACAGAAGCAAGTGACCACACCCATTTTGAGCTAGTTGTTGGGCCAACAGCAAGCACGCTTTCCTCGAAAAAAAATAAGAACATACTGTATTTAAAAACCTAAATAGCCTAAAATCCCAGTAAATACCAATTATATAAGAACCTTTTTAGGCTAACTCAGAAAATGGTGGTTCTTATACGCGGGTTTTTACTGTATCACATTTACCAATTTACAAAATAAAACATTTTTATCTTGTTTTCCATTTTGTTTGTTTTTTTAAACACAGAAGTTGCAAAGACATTGCTCAAGCAACATGAAAAAAAATCAAAAGCTAAATCCAAAGACTCTACAAAACAAAAACAGAAATCTGCAAAAGCTGAAAAGGAAAAAGGGAGAAAATCTTACTCTGGTGAAGAATCAAACACTGGATCCATAGATGCCCCTCCACCTCCATCTAGTGCCAGACCTCCACATCCATCTACCGCTATGCCTCCACACCCATCTAATAGCATGCCTCCACTCCCATCTAGTACCAAGCCTCCATCTGTCACCAGACCTGCATCTGCAGGTAGTAGCAGAACACCCAGTGTGACTGGGATTCAGCCCGGCATACCTAATCTAGCCGAAGGTTTAGCAACAATCAAGCTTCGTCCTACATCATCAATCAAGTCACCTAAGAAAACTGCTCATGACAGTGAAGAGCCACCATCTAGTTCTTGGACTGGACAGAACACCAGTACTCTCCGCAATAAGTCACTCCCGCCAACTTCCAATGAAGAACGTGTTGCCTTTCCAAAGCCACGTGTCCCACGTGTACCCAAACAACATGAAGAGGCAGCGCCAAGATTTCCAAAAGTCCCACCTGCCAGACAGCGACCTCCCCCGCCTGTTCCCAAGGTAGCAACAGATGAAGCATCAAGTTATAGTCAGAGCACCGATAGCGTGAACTCTAAAAAACCACACACACCTTTCAAACAAAAATCTACTGACGTTGTCACACCCCCACCAAGGCAAAGGAACTTGCCCGCTGTCCCTTGGAACACATCACAAGACCAGGAACACGTGAATGGAGTTAACTCACCACCGGTGCCACCCAATATGTTGGCTCGCCCACTGCCACAACCTCATGGGTTGGAGCAAAGTACCGCAAGTGAAACCAACTCAAGAACAATAAAGCCAGCACTGAAAAATAAACCCACCCTCGCTCCTAAACCAGCACCACGACCCAAATTACTTGTTAAACCTAAACTACCACCTAGGTAGGGTCAACTGAAAATAATTACTTGTTTCAATTTTAATTAGCTAACTGGAAGCTGTTTTTTAATAACAATACAAGTACAAATATTGCAATTATGGTTATTTAAAACTTAAATATAAACTTAAAAATAATGGTCTTAACGCTAAAAATGTTAAGTGTTTGTACAATTCATTGATTCATGTAAATATAACCCACATTTCCCATTATCAATGATAGAATGGTACCAAACAATAAAGGTTAAATGTATTCCTTTCTTAATTTATATTATATGTTCTACTGCTTGAGTTGAAAAACATTCATCATACATACATTCAATAATTAATAATTGCTAAGTAAAAAGTTAGTTTCGGCCGATTACAGTAATATTTCTCTGATCTTGCTATCATGGCGACAGAAGCTAGAATTACAAAAAAAGTTTGGCAATTCATTTCTTTACCGATGCCAAGTTGCTGCTTGATGAAATTCATTGATTCCTGCTTTGCAATATTTGACTTTGTTTTTAACCAATCAATAAGGATATTTATGAGGAAAAACTACATTATTTTCAGAGAATTTCATCTTATGAATTTTGAATCAGATTTGAGAAGTATGGAACGCCAAACCGGATAACTGCGCGAATTCTCGTGTAAGACGAAAACGCGTAACGCTGAAATTTGTTTTGCGTGAAGACTTGTCTTGCGTGTAAGCATATTAAGACCAAAATCTTGGCGCGTAAGACCAAAATTATGGCGCGTAAGACCAAAACCCGTGGCCATACATAAGACGTAAGACTGTCTTTGATTGCCGAAAAAATACTGGGACAAGAAAGCTAGCCTGATCACATGAATAGACAAGTCTTAAATAACGTTCAAAATCTACGTGACGAAACGGCCTTTTGCGATTTACGCGGGGGCGGATCGGAGATAAGGCCCTGGGAACGAGGTTGGTTTCGGTCTTGAACAATCTTGAACAGAATCAGGGCTGAGCGCCCTGAACAGAATAGAGACAAGTATTTACGCGCAGGACCAGTTTTACTTGCGAAAAATGTAACTCTTTTTGTCCTGGCGTTCCTTAAACAAGTGTTTCTTTGTTGGTTTTAAAACGTCGTGGAATCAGCAGGTGGCAAGAGAAAACTAATTTCCATCTGTGAAATTGACTTTACGCAGCGAAAGCAGCCGCGCACAAAAAGGTGCTTTCGCAGGTTAGGTTTGTTCAAACTTTTCAATATTCTCGGAAATTTTCCGAGCCGTAACCAGAAATCATTCTGAGACTACATTTGTCGCTTTGTATCTGTCGGCAAGCGAATATCTTTATGATTATTATGTTTTGTTGTACTATTAAAGTCAATTTGATAGATGGAAACTACTGCAGTTTGGACTGGAACTAACTGAAGAATTTCTTGAATGCTTCCCAAATGGCGCACAACCTTCCTACAGAAAACGACAGTGATGTCGCTCAAAATACGAGTCTCCGAGACGACCAAGTCAAAAACAGTGCCGGTGGTTTTGTCTGGAAGGTTGATGATTTCAAGAGATTCATGCGCTTCCTTGTGTTAGGAAGTGAAAGTCCTACTTACTACATTGGAGCGAAACCACTTGGTATCGAAAATGCTAAGGCTATTGCTCGTTTAATTCAATCAGGCCGTGGAGTTGAAGTTGTTGAAGAGATTGTGAAATTTAGTGTGGAAGGAAGAACAGCAAAGCAAGGTTCTATCATGTTTTCGCTGGCGATGTGTGCTCGATTAGGAAACTTGGAGACAAAACGAAAAGCCTACGAGGTGTTGTCGAAAGTTTGTCGAATCCCAACGCATTTGTTTATGTTTGTCGATTATTGCGAAAAGCTTAGCGCACCAACCACAGGATGGGGAAGAGCTCACAGAAAAGCAATCAAGAAATGGTACTTAAGTAAAGATCCGATGAAGCTCGCCATGGATGTAACGAAATACCAGAAACGCGAAGGATGGTCTCATGTAGACGTGGCACGTCTTACACACATGAAACCAGAGAATCAAGGAATCCAATGTGTTTTAAAATACATTGTTAAGGGCTACGAGGATATGTTGAAGGTATTCCCGGGAACTAATGATGATGAAACGAAATGTGTTGTGGAATTTTTGAAATCAGTCGAAGAAATGAAAAGTCTAACGATGGAAAATGAAGATCGCGTTGTTGAACTAATCTTGGAACGGCAGCTGGTGCGAGAACATATACCAACTACATGTCTTAATTCAATAAAGGTAATACTCAAGAAATGTGTTTAGCCTGTAAGGTCTTCAACTACCTACGGCCTGTTAAAGAAGAGAAAGGGGAAATAATTTGGGATGTCGCAATTAACAAAAATTATGAAATATGACGTCATTTTGGTTTAAGTTAGGGCACAGATACTTGGCCTGCTTTTATCAAGAAAAATAATATCTCATGGCAGTCAGATATTTTTTATCACAAAAAATAATAATTTTCAGTGCCTATACCACTTTTCCCTTCATCTTTTTTTAAGTTTTTTCTTTGGGTTATGGTTAGTTTTAGGGGTTCTGTTTTGCACCTCAATTTGAGAGATGGAAACTGGAGTTGATTGTCTAGTTTCCACTACAGAAGAGGGATGTCCGTAATACTAAAAATTCCCGACCACAATCCTTTCCCATGGGAAATTTTTTTGCTCTAAACCCATTCATGACTACATTGCTTGCTTGCTGTCCCTAGCCTGCGTCGCAGCCCCCGTATGTACACCCCTTGAACTAAAAGTCTGTTACAATTTGTTCGCTTGTTATGATTCACACTTCAGGAGATCTTTGCTTAAATTTATTATTAACATATTCAAGGTTTGGGATGCATTGCTGCAAAAGATGCCTATGACAGCCATGATTCGTAATCTTAGCAAGATGACGTCGATCAAACTCCTTGAGGAAAATACGGATCAAGCAATGATGGTTTGTGATAAGTTACGAGATGAAGACTTGTTGAAAAAGGCTCGTATTCATCCATTCAATGTGTTGCTGGCATTAAAGCAATATGAAGCTGGTCATGGTGGCAAAGGAAAGTTAACCTGGACACCGAATAAAGATATCAATAAAGCTCTGGAAGATGCTTTTTATATGTCCTTTAGGGTTTGTAAATTACAAAGGGCCTTGGCAGTACACCAATTACCTTTTTATTTGTATTTTAATACTGCCTAGGGAGCAGTCTACTTATGAAAGAAAGTTGTATGTAATAGCTCAACAGCTTTAATAGCTTATTCTACTGTATGTTCCCCATATTTTAGAATGTTGAACCAACAAACAAGAGGTATCTGCTGGCTCTCGATGTCAGTGGTTCAATGACGGGTGGTGGCTGTAATGGTGCTCCCAACATAACTCCTGCAGTTGCCTCGGCGGCCATGGCAATGGTGACAGCTCGAACTGAGAACTTGCACAAGTTTGTTGGCTTTTCTGATGAAATTGTTCCTTTGGGTATCAACAAAGATATGAAATTGGAGCAAGTTATTCGAACCATAGACGAGGTATTGTAAATTAATCCAAAATTGCAGCCATTTTGTGATGAAGGTCAGAAAAGAAGCAGTTCAAACTGTTACAATCTGCTGATACTGTATCTGTATAATACCAGCTGGCAACTTACTTATTACCTGACCTGTTTTTATTGTATTCTTTCTTATATTAATTTATTAAATGTGAATAAAATCAACATCTTTGTGCACCAGAGCAACAATGGACACAGACTACGTCATAGTTGAATCAAGATTGTTTTCTCCATACTCAGAAACTTTAACAGGACCAAAAAACCCTAACCATAACCCAAATAAAAACTCTAGTCCTAATCTTGAAATAAAGAAATACTAACCCTACATCTAAACCCAACTTTTTAATGATGTAATATTCTATTTCTTGAACACAAAGAAGCCACAAAATCTTTGTGTCACTTGTATTAACTATGAATTTTATTTCTCTTTTCAATACAGGTTACTATGGGTGCCACAGACTGTGCTATGCCTATGATTTATGCAATGAGAAATGACTTGAAAGTGGATGTTTTTATTGTGTACACAGATTGTGAAACTTATTTTGGACAAAAACACCCAAGTGTGGCTCTCCGAGAATATCGGGTTAAATCTAATATCAATGCCAAACTTATTGTTGTGGCAATGACCTCAAATGGCTTCACAATAGCCGACCCTGAAGACCCAGGAATGTTTGATATGGCTGGCTTTGATTCAGCAGCTCCGCAGGTCATGACGGAATTTATTATGGGAAACATTTAATCTCAGAAATCATGAATGATTTACTTTAATTTTACTTGTGATTAAAATAGATACTGAAGGCTAATGGGAATATTACTATTGACATAATAGTAAAACAATTGAGTGCTGCGTGTGCAGTGTTGTGGAAAAAGGTGGTGAGCTGCTGAGATTTTCAGCTTTGATTACTAATCATTACTATTAAATATAATTATTACAGTGTGATTATGTATATTGTGCACTAACGGTTGTAGAGGTGGATATGCATACATTGATGAAAACAAGTAAATATCTGTAATATGTGTTTTCAGGGGCGCAACTAGGAATTTTCGAGGACAGGGGTCCATGATTACTATTAGGGCAAAGTTACTTTAGCGTCCGCATTTTCGGCTTTTTTTCCGGCATAGAAATGAGGGCAAAGAGATTGTCTTTAGGAAAAGGGCAGGGTTGCGACCCCCCCCCCCCCTCTAGTTGCACCCCTGGTTTTTAATAAAAATATTTATACCATGTACAGGTCAATTTTTAATGTACTGTAATCACATTAATGATACTTTCACAATTGTAAATAATTCCCTCATTAATGGCGAATTATGAGATTATGCACAATAAAAAACTACATACAATGATTAGAACCATAGATTTTGATTGATGCTGATCATTATTAATTGAACATCACAAATATCGCCATAAGGGCATTGGGATGTGTGCAGCCCCCTTTCTCCATATTCAGAAGCTTTACAAGAACAAAAACCTTAAAGGGATATGGCAATGTAAATTAACTTTGTCTCATTTGAAAGAACTCTTGAAATGGTATAACAAGACCTTTTACAATTTTCCCTTATCTTTTTTGGTTTTCGAAATAATTTGATGAAAGATAGCGTGCTGTCTGCCATATTGGAATTATTTAGGTAAAGTGCAATTTTCATCTTGCCAACCTTACGACATTATGAGCCAGAAACTCGATATGCTGCACTATTTCCATTTTCAATTGGCCCACAACATTTTAAAAAGCCTTCCGCGGAAATTCGGTCACCTATGGAGTAGTTTCAAGGCCTACTCTGCTTTGTGACGTCACCAATTTCCTAGTTAATTAGGTCAAATATTACAACAAGATGGCGGATTGTAGACTGTCTTTTGTCATATTAATTATCTGAAATATTTCAAAAACCAAGAAAGATACAGAAAAATTGTAAAAGGTCTTGTTATACCATTTTACGAGTTCTTTCAAATGAGACAAAGTTAATTCATATTGCCTAGACCTAACCCAGAAATAAAGTTATACTAAACCTGCTTCTAAATTAAACCTTAGCATTTTCAATGATACATTCTGTAAATCAATCAAAAAACTTTGTGGTTTTCAACATGTGAATTATAAAACTTGAGCTTTTGGCCCGTATACCCGAGTCGTCTTCAGAGAAACTAGCTAGTTTCTACATATGGTTAGAGTTAGTTTTATGGTTAGGGTTATTTTTGGTAAGGGTAAGAGTTAGTTTTGTCATTTGTTGATAAACTTTGATAATAATAAAATGATGTCCCTCAATTTCTGAGATGGAAATAACGTCATGCAAAACTTTAACGATGGATACATTCTGTGTTCAGTACACTGTGTGGAGCCACAGTTATTAATAAAAAATATTTTCACAAATTATAACATGGTTCTCTTTACATGAAATTACAAATAATTCTAGATTCCTGGAAAAGAAAGCTAGATAACATAACTCAAAAGGATGGTCTCGTACCCAGTACCTTTATTGTGATTTTCTGGAATTTTTAATCGCAACGTTTTCCACTAGTTTCCATCTATGAAATGGTGATGAAATTGACAAGAAATTGACATGACATCTTTTGTAACTTTTGTGTTGATTCGTTCTTTATTTTCTTTCTTTTTAGGGTTAGTGTCTTGTTAGGGTTAGTGTCTTGTTATGGTTAGGGTTCTTTTTTGGTAAGGGTAAGAGTTAGTTTCGGCGTTTGTTGATAAAATTTGATAATAAATAAAATGACGTCCCTCAATTTCAGAGATGGAAATTAGTGGTAAGCGCAAACCGATTGCAATTTGCAAGACAAAGTGCAATCTTTATTCTGTACCAGTGTACCTTGGCAAGGTTTATTCAACGTTTTAGCTATGGATGTTGATCAAGTAGAGTCCGTAATCGCTCCAGATGCACCTTTGGGACCAGACCAAGTCAGAAACAGTGCCGGTGGTTTTGTCTGGAAGGTTGATGATTTCAAGAGATTCCATCGATTCCTTGTGTTAGGAAGTGAAAATCCTACTTACTACATTGGAGCGAAACCACTTGGTATCGAAAATGCCCAGGCTATTTCCCATTTAATTCAATCAGGCCGTGGAGTTGAAGTTGTTGAAGAGATTGTGAAATTTAGCGTGGAAGGAAGGACAGCAAAGCAAGGTTCTATCATATTTTCGCTGGCGATGTGCGCTCGATCGGAAAACTTGGAGACGAAACGAAAAGCCTACGAGGTGTTGTCGAAAGTATGTCGAATCCCAACGCATTTGTTTATGTTTGTGGATAACTGCAAGAAGCTTAGCGCACCAACCACAGGATGGGGAAGAGCTCACAGAAAAGCAATCAAGAAATGGTACTCAAGTAAAGATCCGATGAAACTTGCCATGGATGTAACGAAATACCAGAAACGCGAAGGCTGGTCTCACGTAGATATCGCTCGTCTTACACACATGAAACCCGAAGGAGACGAACTACCATGCATCATAAAATACATAGTTAGGGGCTGGGATAAAACTAGAGAAGAATATCTTTCAAGTCCTGGTGTTAACCAAAACGTGAACCAGTTACTCGGGTTTTTAAAACAGGTTGAAGAGATGAAAACACTGACTGTTGAAAACGTCGACAGAATTGTAGAGCTGATTGTGCAGCACAATTTGGTTCGCGAACACATCCCAACAACATGTCTGTCTTTGCCTCAGGTATATGTATGACCCAGTTCACATGATACTAGATATCTTTTAGGCCCTTCAACAGATTTGGTGATTAACAATCATTGGAAAATGACTAAATTGTTGTATTTAGGCCAATTAAAAAAAATATTCTGTTTTTCATCGCCGCCCGCCCCTGGAAAATTGGCCGCCCGGAAATTAATTATTTTTAATATTAAATCGGTAATTGGTCGGAAAACATCGGAAACCGAACATTGGCGGCCATGTTTTGTAAATAGGCATGATTTAGCCAACAATACCCTTCGTTACTCATGTTTTTTCGCAACGTCGTGCCAGCAGAGTACCGATCTATCAATATAAAAGAGCTTTGATAGATCTTTGATAGATTGCTGTGACTATTTCGTGCACAAAGGGACCACAAACGAAGTGTATGAATTTCATACTATGAAATGGAAAACAGCCTTTAACGCGCTTTTTTAATAAAAGCTTAATAAAAGCGAAATAGGCTACTTATGCTATTAATAAAAAAATAAAAAATAAAATAAAAAACCGCCCGCCCGCCCCACTTTTTTCAAAAAAAATGATGAAAAACAGAAATATTTTTTTAATTGGCCTTATAGACCTCTTTCATAATGGCGCCCAAATTAAATATTCTTTTATATTCATTTAAATTAGCCTTTCTGACCTCGTTCGTGTGTCTGTAATTCCAAAGAATCGTCGCTTTGTAACGAGGCCAGATAGGCTAATTTGCATGCATATAAAAGAATATTTAAACTGGCCGCCATTATGAAAGAGGTCTATGAGCTAGCCCAACAAAATACAATGAGATAATAAAATTGGTGGTACACACACACGCTTTTCACCATTTATTATGAGCACCATATTTGTCCAACGTCACATACATACATACATACTAAATCGTGCGTACATGTATAAACATACTGGTAAATTTAAAAATCTAATACTAACTAACCCTAAACTCAATGGAAAAACGAAATTGGATGCATTTCAACAAAATCCAACAAAAAAGATGCTAGTGGTGAATGCAAGCATACCACTTGGTCACAAAAACTTGTATGGTAATTCAAATTTTTATCTCAAAATAAAAAGGATCTGATGTTAGATAAATAACTACTTCCTTTTCTGCCAAAAGGTGTCATGTCTTGGTATCGATATATGAATGGTATATTTTCAATTCTCAAGGTCTGGGTCGCACTTCTCAAGAAAATGCCAATGACAGCCATGATACGTAACTTAGGGAAGATGACATCAGTGGGTATTCTGTCATCTCAAGGTAATCAGGCAGACCATGTCTGCAGGAAACTAGCAGACCCAGAAACCTTGAAAAAGGCTCGTATTCATCCCTTCAATGTATTGATTGCGTTAAAGCAATACGCAGCTGGTCATGGGGACAAAGGAAAGCTGAGATGGACACCAAATCAAGAAATTGTCAATGCTCTTGAAGAAGCTTTTTATCTTTCTTTCCAGGTGACTACCGTTTTTAGTTTTATAATGCTGTTAAACTGAATGCCAAAGTGTAATATACTTATTTTCAGATTTCAATGAGGCCGATGGATGCCAGAATTTGACATTCTAAGATCCCATATTTTTTATATTGCTCCACTCGGGTCTTAAAAATAATTGAGGAGAAAGTGCTGCCAATAATATCAGCAAATGGTAAGACTTTCGGGTCTTCTCAGATAATGACCTTAAATCGTAGGTCCTCGGAATCCCTATAATTGGGCTTCTAGCCTGTTGGGGTATTCCATTCACCTAAGAGTGATAAATAAACTAAACTATACTAATCTGGAATTTTCATGATTTTCTATTTATCTCTCAGCACGTGGAGCCAACACAAAATCGATTCTTACTAGCTCTTGACGTGAGTGGCTCAATGACATGGGGAGGGTGCAATGGATGTGCCTCCATCACACCAGCTATGGCCTCTGCTGCAATGGCGATGGTAACAGCAAGAACAGAACAGTTGCATCATTTTGTTGCCTTTTCTCATAAGATTATTCCTGTGACAATAGGCAATGAAATGAGACTGGAAGAAGTTCTTACGGCATTAAAAGGGGTGAGCTTCAAAGTCCAAAGTGTATAATTTTTTTAATTAATTAATTTTTAATATATTATAATAAATTTGGGTTATTAATTAATTATAATTCATTATAATTAATTAATTCATTATAATTTATTCTAAATTAATTCTCCAAAATTCACACAAAATTTTACTGTAATACAAACACCTGACAAAGGAAGTTGATCTGGGATCTATATTAATTAATTATAATTTATTTATTTCACAACAAGGTGATAAATTAGACATAGTGTGACACTACTCTGGCTTTAAAAAGTTTTTTGAACGTAACTTTAAAAGTTACTGTCCATGACCCAACGTTTCAACACATTACACTCCAATCTGGTGTCTTCATCAGGGGTGATCATTGTAAAGTTAGGATCCCTATTTATACCCTCATAGAACCAATGAGCAAAGACACTAGATTGGAGTGTCGAAACGTTGGGTCATGAACAGTAACTTTTAAAGTTACGTTCAAAAAACCTTTTTAAAGCCAGAGTATCTCCTCGTTCTTCATTTAGATCCCAATGGGTGGTACCGACTGTGCCTTGCCTATAACATACGCCATGAACCACGGCTTAGAAGTCGACGTCTTTGTTATTTACACTGATTGTGAAACCAAAGCTGGAGAGATTCATGCCAGTGAGCAACTCCGCAATTATCGCCGACAATTTGGCATCAATGCCAAACTTATTGTTGTGGCAATGACATCAAATGGCTTCACCATTGCCGACCCTGAAGATCCTGGAATGTTTGATGTGGCTGGTTTTGATTCAGGAGCTCCTCAAGTCATGAGGGAATTCATTATGGGAAACATTTAAGTTACCTTAGAGGTTTTGTAACATTACGAATCAAGTTGCGGCAGTAAGAGCCATCTTATAACAATATTAATTGAATATTTCCAGTGGAACTATGGACCTTATCCAAACATACCAGTTGATTTAATATTATTTGAATTTCATGAGATGCTTATTCAAGCCCATATTCTCCACTTTGTGTGCGAACCCAGATTAGTTATGATTTATATTTTACACTGCAAAAATCTAACACGGGTGAGGTTCCTGGTTAGTTTGCGTGGCAAAATTGGCTAGAAATACACTTCAAATAATATTAGATTAGCTAACATTCAATACGTAAAAAAGTAGAGTGCTGCGTAGACAGTGTTTTGGATATATAGCAAAGTGAAAAGGTGGTGAACTGCGAAGATTTTAGTAACGAAATACTGACGTTTCGAGCGGAGTCCTTCATCAGAGTAAGACGAGATGAAATGATGAAAGGCTCCGCTTGAAACGTAAGTATTTCGCTCCTAAAACCTTTTCACTTTGTTCCGCATTTTTCAATAGGAATGATTCACCACACAAAACTCAAAAAAAATGCATGACAGCTCTACACAATCCTATAATACCTATTGTGTTTTAATCACAGCTGCAAACCTTTTGATATATTATTATTATTTACGTGAAATGTATTGGTGGTAAACTTTAGCACTTACCAATTGATTTATACATTTGTACGATGATTAGTCACCAGGTGTCCGTCTTGTAACTGAAAGAACAAGGCAAAACGGTACCAGAGACTTTCAAAATGAAACATTGTGTTATGTAAGCACTGTGATATATTTGTTGGTGTACTACTACAGAAATAGTGTGTAGGTATAGTCTAACGTTTCGAGCGAAGGCCCTTCGTCAGAGAATGAAACATAAAGTCAAGTGTAAAGATCGCTTTATATTTCACTCTCTGACGAAGGCACAGAGTCGAACATAAAGTCGAGTGTAAAGATTACCTTACGTTTCACTCTCTGACGAAGGGCCTTCGCTCGAAAAGTTACACCTCCGACATACTATTCCAGTAGTACATCAACCCTCTACACACTGTGTTGAGTACAACACAACATGTTTATCTCTCTCGAGTTTTAATGTTTCTTGCCAAGAAAATGGCGAAAGAATAAGATAAATATGACGTAAATCTGGTGATTTTTACTCAATCATGTAATCGCAGTTTTAATGGTTAACCTTATACGATTTTATCATGGCTCGTTAAAAATAATGTAACGAACGTTTAGGTGTAAAACCAGTTGTTTGCTTTGCGTTCATTACTATATGCACGAATAATAAGTTGTATTTGTCCCACCGAGCGAAAGAATTCAAGTTTTAAAAATTCATCGTCGTCATTGTAAACATAAAATTACTTTTCAACCTGTCAATTAATTAAAGTGTCACTTCGATTTTCTGTGAGAAAATTGTGTCATAAAGTAATCTTGTGTATTTAATTATTTTTGACAGCAAACGCTATTTATTTATTCAAAACCAACAGCTATTTTTTATTCAAAACATATAGACAAAGCTGTATTGGGAATATAAAAGGTTGTGTTGCATCATAGGTAGTTTAGAAATACAAATTAAATACTATAAAAGGTTGGTGTACTACCAAAATAATGTGAAGGAGATCAAAATGTTGTGCTGTGTAGGTAGTGTAGAAATACAAATCAAATACTATAAAAGGTTGGTGTACTACAAAAATAATGTGAAGGAGATCCGGCAGAAGTTTCCTTCATTTTGCTTCATATAAAATTAATATCTTGAGAAAAGAACTACAAAGAGGCAATATAATTATTAAGAAACTTTGTAGCTGTGTTTCAAAAACGAAAGTGTGTTAACTGGCATTTATTTACATTGTATTATTACTAACTTGCTGATATAAAACGGTATAAATATATTAATAGAACCCCATAGTTCACAGCTTTGTTGGAATAATGTTGTGCTGTGTAGGCAGTGTTAAAATGACGGATTAAAAACACTAAAAGGTGGGTTGTATACTGCCGAAAGTCCTGAATAAGATGTCTATATCCTTCGTCATAGAGTGGAACGCGAGACTTGCTCGCTCGAAACGTGCACCAATTTACTACTCTTTGTGTTTTTTGCTTTGTGTAATATTTAATAAGCAAGCAGCCCCAAGTGTTTATCGGATTTCAAACACGAGGTGATAGCTGAATGTTTTAGATCTGGTAAAACACGCACTTCGAGTTGATTGAACTAACTTGAAAGACAAAACATTTTAGACATCTATTTTTTTTTTTTTTTTTTTTTTTTAGACATCTATTGGCGTAATCATTTTGAAAATCGACAATTGTCTAAGCCGTACAAACCAGCAATAAATTTATCGAGAACCAAGCGTATCTTTGTCACGTATATAAAGAGACAATACGGTCATCATATTCCTTTGTTTCCTCGTGAATTATTTTAATGTTTTTTTTAAGTATACGTATAATTTGGTGCAGGAACAAAATTGAAGGTAATCTTTAGTTTTGCTGTTGGCGTTTATCAGAAAGTTAAAAACTGTGTCTTTAACCTTGAGAGGTACACACTGATAAATTTATTACATTCCTTTGAGTCTGTCACTGAATTTCATTTCTCATCATCATTTCATGATCCTCCTCCTCACATGGATTGTAATTGCGATCGTCATCACTAAAACGCATGTCATTATCACCGTCATCGTCCCCAGCACTTGCCTTGTAGCTCCGAGATTATCTTGTAGCTCAAGAATAGCCTAGTGTACCTCAGCTACCAGAGTCCTGAGATCAATTTCATGTTCACAATCTCAGTTGGCTGAATACATATATCTCGTAATCTGATGATTTAACCTTGAGAGGTACACACTGATAAATGTATTACACTCCTTCGAGTTCCATCAATTTTCTCTAGGTGTGTACCCGTTTTGACCGCCGACAGTCTTGTTAAACCAATGAAATAAATAATTAAAAAGGCCAATTTTTAAAATTACCCTGTCTTTTATCGGTGCTATATCTGTCACGCGGTATCGGCCTCTTTAATATTTTTTCGCACCATAATTACACTATATTTACACTATACAAACATCAGGAGACAGCTGTACGCTGTAATTTCAATAAAACTTACAATTTCAATATTCATATTTTATACTTATATATATATTTATATGACACGTGTCTTGTGTATTTATTCACTTGCATAGAACCTCAGAGCATTAAAGTGACCCAGAATGTCTGATCAGTACTACACTCCTTCGCACATGAACATCTCGACTCAACGCACTGGGCATATATTCTCCAGGAGTGATCTATTCCAATCATGGAATTTGTACATCATCAGTCTTTCATTGTTTCTCAATCTTCTTGGCAATCCCGTTATCATTTTGGTTATTTATAAAACGCCGTCTATGCATAGTTTTACCCACTATTTATTTATCAACCTGGCTGTCTCCGATATCGCCTTGGCTTTCTCAAGTATTGTCTCTTTTGCCGTCAGAGAGACACTAAAGGAGGGGACAACGAACCTCCCACTTGACTGGATCTGTAAATTGGTTCACACATGCCCCGTTCCAGCCCTCAGCATGATCGTCTCGAGTTACACTTTATCTGCTATTACTTGTGAAAGATTCTACCTTATCTCTCAACCGTTTAACGCAAGAGTAGCTCATCACAATACAAAACTCATCGTCGGTTCCATCTGGTTGATCGCTACCATCTTAGTCATCCCGGTTATTGTATACACTAACTTCGACCACGTTAATCACTCCTGTCACATCGCTGTGCCACATTTAGTTATCTATGTTCTCTTGATAACAATCCTCGCCTTCCTTTTCCCACTAACTATAATGTTTCTCTGTTACTACAAAACTGTTCGCTTGCTTTGGTTCTCGGACCATCAAAACGCCTCCTCACATCACCTGCCGGCAAACAATACTTTTCTACGCAAGCATCGTAAAACGGTCACCAAATTCTTGGGTATCGTGATCGCTTCCTTCATCGTTTGCTCAGTTCCAGTGGCAGCTATCCTTATCGCCAGGCGTTTCACCGCTGTGCCAAACGCTCTCTTCTTCTCCTCTCTTTTGCTGGCAATGTTTAGCTCGAGTGTCAACCCTGTTATCTTCATGCTACAAAACTCACAGTTTCGCCAAGGATTGAAAGATCTTGTGAAGCCAGAAGTACGGCGTTCCTTTGTTTCGCCAGAGCAGAATCATTGTGTTCCTTCTGAGGAGCAACACGAAACAAGGAATGTGTGAACAGTTCAATATCAAACATTTTAGTCTATACACACATGCAGGTTCTACAGTGATACTAAACTGTAGTATGAAGTAATAATTATTGGATATAGTGGAGAACTATTAGATAAAACGTTCATATCAAACATATTTTAGTCTGACATAGTTTAACGCTACTCTATGTACAAAGTTAGGTAATCTGCAGTGTAGTTAAACTAGTATGATGTAAAATTTGTTAGATAATGGAAAGGAAAAGGTTGTGATCTTGTGAAGTTTAAATTAAAGCATGAGGCATCCAACAGTCGATAAATAAATGGGATAAAAATACAACATGCTCTATGTATTTTCATGCGACAAAATAAGAAGAGTCGGATACGAAAATCGAATCCAACTTTTACGATCCAAGGCGAACCTGTAATAAATTACAAATTAAATTCCAATTATTACAAATTAAATTATAATTACATTTAAAGTTACTAATTACATTTAAAGTTACTAATTACAAAGAAGTCCCGTTTCAGACAGCGACAATTTTATAGACAGCTGCTATGATTATGAATAGAAATTATACATGTATATGGTGATAATATTTAAATATACACATTGATGTAGTGGGTGGACGAAAAATCTTTTCACGTCGGCAGAACACGGACAAGTAGAATTATTAACTTTTAGAACTTATCAGTTTAAATTAATTTCAAACTACCAAATTTAAGACTCACAAATCTAATGTTGATGTTAAATGTTTTGTTTATGTGCAAATGTAATCAACGAGAGAACACCAAGGACATAAATTTATTAAAATGTCATCATGTTTTCATTCCGTCTTGAGAGTGCGTTATTAACGTAGGACTAATTAACCATTTCACCAGCTGACCAATGTCATTTTAGTAGGCACCCAACGGAAAGACAACATTTGAACAAACTACTAAGTAATGAGTTATTTGAAAGTTTGTATCACGTGAATTATTTATTGCATGCTGGCCAGAAATAACTCCTATACTAATTGTAGTAACGTGTTTCATCGGAGCAATCTTTCTGTTTCTGATTATCCCAACCAGTGTCTTAAAATATACTACTTATACTACAACAGTAACGAGTGTCATCGGAGCAATCTTTCTGTGTCTGACTATATCCCCACCAATGTCTTGAAATTCAGATCTACCGATCTAACTGTTTACCCGCGGGGTGGTTTCGCCGCCGTCAACTCGGCCAACAAACAGCAAGTACCGGCTTTTCTTGAATATCGGTAGCGAGATATTTTATTTGATATTATTTTATTGGATTTGCCACTGGTAAATTACAAAACGACAACAAAAACAACGTCAAAAAGATAGGAAGTGGCAGGGTGGCCACAACAGCATACGCCAATTATAGCAGTCCTAGATCAGTAAGAATAAAAATAAAGTAAAAATTAAAAGATCTAACGGAGGTCAACCACAGCAGCAGAGAGCACCAGCCAAACTCCGGGCTGAGCCACACTTTTGGCAAACTGTTCTCCATGTCCTGGGGTCGTCCACGTCATAGGGCCTCTCCACTGCTGCCATGTAGTAATGCAGCAGGTGCCGTTTGAACTCCACCGGGGTGACACCAATTAATCGCATCTCAATCGGTAAGACGTTCGTTCCACGATCTGCACACTCTTACAAAAAGGACCGCTGGAAAGTTAGTGTTAGGTAGGTTAAAACTTTATTTTAAACACGCTAGCCTCGTCAACACTAGCTGATTTCCACGAGGGGCGTCACACTATTTTATATATGCATGCAAATAAGAATAAAATTAACACACAAAAGTTATATTATTTGTACAAGTAATATGGGCATATGAATAAAATATAAGTCATTAAAATACTGAAAGAAATAAAAATAAAAATAAAATATTTCATATTTTAAGTCGGGCGTATCTTCCTCTTAAAACAATCAATCGTATCGGCCAATTTAGCTTCCCGCGAAAGATCATTCCACAACATAGCACCACTATATTTAAAACATTTCTTTAAAAATTCAGTTCTGGGCTTTACATCTTCGCGAGCGGAAATGTAGCAGGTTTGCTGTCGAGGAGGTTCTTGTTAATCGTTTAGGTGTGAAGGGAACAGCGGGAAATATCGACCTGTCTATTTGGTTTTTTTTTGTTTATTTGGCTGTTCGCGATCGCTTTGTTTCTTTCCAACATTGCCGCTGCTCTGAACATAGAATGATCCTGACTATCTGTTTTGAAAACTTCCAACAGTAAGTTCCACTTTTGATGCGAGCGAAAGAAGCAGAGACCAAAGTAGGCTTGGGAACGAGGTAATGACGTCATACCACTTAGGGATGTTTCGCGTGTCCTGGAAATGTTCCATTATGTTTGCCTAAAACAAAGTATAGACCTGGGTCACTTAGAGTACTGTACCACTGTACTTTGCAACCTCGTACCCAGGGTCTTCTCAGTGCCCGGGGAGGGGAGTGGAGCGAGGGAAGAGAAGACCCTGGGTACGAGGTTGTGTACTTTGAGATCATTCATAAAGAAAATAACACGAAAGCTGCTAAGTTCTCAAAAGAACTGGGTATAATATGAAAAGGAGAAATAAGAGAACTTCAATGTGTTGAAATAGTTGGGTTTTTTTACTCGGGCTACTGTGGTAGCCGAGTCTTGGTTTCGCGAATATATTTTTTGTCGCATAATATTGACCCGACAAGCTTTGCGAAACTGAGGCATGTGACTATATCTATGGCATGTGACAAATGCATGTGTCTTCTTTCTTTTCGATCGAGTGGTTCGAACTGAAGTGTTTTTGTCAGCTGCTTGCTTGGAAGTGTTTGAAGTCAGTTATGTGGCTGGGAAGTATTTTGTTTTACTTTCTATATTTCGATTGCATCATAGTTCCCTGCGCAAGCTAAAGTAGCCTGAGTTAACGCCTGGCGCGGGCGTCTTGTTCATATTAGGGACCTAATTAAGATCTACACTACGCGGCAAGCTCGACGCCGATGCGGCCTTAAAAACGTTAACAAGCAGTGTAAACTTAAGCATTTGAAAGAAGTCAAGACTACCGTATTTGATGTTTGAAGCTTGTTTTATGACCTCCATAGTGTTTGAGCTGAAGTCAACATTAAGGAACAGCTCTCATCTTTCAGTGAGTTCACGTCGTCCTGAAGACGTGAAAATACTCAGAGTTGCGTTGTAAACAGAACGAGCATGGTGTTGAGAATACTCTTGGGACTACAAATTATACAAATTATTCAAGAATTCTTTGTTTTGAAGGCCGCGTTGTCGAGGTTGTTGCGTTGCCTCGTTGTCGAGTTTGCCGCGTTGTCGAGGTTGCCTCGTTGTCGAGGTTCCCGTCGTAAATCTTAAAGTTCCTAATATATCCATTTCTGAACGTGACTAACTCAAAAATCTTACGCGAAACATAAACAAATTAAAAATCATGACAGAAAAGTATCGTGCTTCGTAGGCAAATGTAGAAATACAAATCAAACACTCTAAAAAGGTTGGTGTACTGCCGAAATAGTGCGGAAGAAAAAATATAGATGTTTTCCAGTTGATCTTCAGAACCTGAAAACGCCTTCAGTGACGTCTGTGTAGAATTAAGATGACGTCAAGTTTACTTTTGGAGATTAAATTATTCATTTTCTTTGTTTTGCAAAAATTCTATTAATTGAAATAACACCGGCGTGCGTGGTTATAGTGCCTATGAAACGAAAAATTCAACTCTATTTTTATGAAAAAACCCACTTTGGTACTTCGTGACGCGCTGGATATTATGGTGCTATCGGTTTTACAATCACGGTACGCAAATGTGCTTTTATCGACGTTCAAACATCGCTATTTTGATAGAAAAATTTCTGGAGTCTGGGACCGAAAACAGAAGTCTAGGGTGACGTCACACGTTAGAGTCGTCGATAATATCGATATGTTTTTTGTGGCGCTTGAATGCTTAGCTGTGGAAATATTACTGATGTTTGAGTTAGAGTCAACTTCCTCCTCTGAAAGCGAGATCAGTAATGCTTTTTCATCTCTAGAATCTATGCCGACTCTAACGTGTGACGTCAAAGAGGTGATTTGACCGCGCGATGATGTGGAAAAAATTGGTGTAATTTGTCCACTTTAACACTTTCCATTGTCGTGATTGAAAAACCGATACCACCATAAGATTCAGCGCATCAAGAAGAACCAAAATGAGTCATAAAAACAGTAGAATGTAGAGTAGAATGTTTCGTTTCATAGGCAACTAAGCTCTTAGTTATTAATTAATTTATAATGTATAATAATTTATTTTCAAATTTAGCAGGCTCTGTTACAAATTCTCCGACTAGAAACCTGATTAGGAATAACTGTTCCGCGCCTGGGCTATACCACCCAAATGTTGATCTCAAAAATAAAATAATCCGCGACCCCTAGCAAGCACCTGTTAGCAATGACATTAACGGATTAACCCAAGAGTAATCTTCACTCTCATAGTTGTATAAATTACCAACACGTGGTTAATGAACTTCCCACGCACAAGATAGGCTACAGGTCTCGTTTACAAGAAATGGGATGGAACTGCTGGGAGTTGTTGTTCTGAAAGCCTGGATAACTTATCCAGTACGTGAAGTCCTACCCAACGCATAAATCCATACCATCCGATGCCGAACTATAGCCGACAGATGCGATTTACCGCACTAGAGTCACTCGTGTAAGTCACGAGTCACTCATGTAAGATTCGTGTACATACCACGGGACCCAGAATGTAATTTAATCACGTATTTAGGGTTTTGAGCAGTTGTACCTATAGTAAAGTATCTATCAAACAGCAAGGGCGACGCAGCTGGTGATGAGTAGCAAATAGCCGCGGATCAACTCGCTCTTACTCCAGAAAAGACAAAGAAATATATTAACATTATGTGTTACATCCATATGGTCATTAGGCTGATAATATCAGAAATTAGTTATGCCATATTATTCTATGTGTATTATGTATAGAAATACAACGTACCCATCCACCTTGTTCCTTGATCCAGCCCATCAAATTGTCCTCCACGAAGGCCTTGACGCAATACACCACAGTTCTGGTGAACTCCGCTTTGCGATCCTTGATACAGTCAATCACGATTCCCGCCGCAAACGCAAACAATGCGATAATTCGCGGCCAGCTTGTTCCTGTTTTGAACAACGTGCGACAAAAACTGCGAAAAATATCACAGATTATGACTTCGCTTTTAAAGATCACTTTCAGTTGTCGTGAAACATGGATGTAGAGTTTCGGATACAGGTGTTCCAGGAGGCTGCAAATTTCTTGAATTCTGTCCGACGTTGTTTGGATTACGTCGGGAATTACCGTATCATCTCGTTCAAACCTGATAGACGAATCCATACTGAAACGAAATAATTTAAACTCTAGATACTCAAGGAAATAATAATTGCCTTCACATGAAATGCTTGGCTCCTTCGTCAGGTGAATTGGAATGAGCGGTTTTATTATTTTAATGTGACCAGCCATGATCCTCAGCGCTGCAGCTATATCAATTGTTGATCCTTTCCAGTCGAAATACAAAATTCTCGAGTTGTTTTTACAATTCAGTTAACAGTTTTGTAGGTCAGTGCTTCATTGCCTCCTCATCAAGGACAATCGGCTACTCGCTTGTAATTATCATCTTATATCGACCAACCAAAATTGAGCAACTGATGCAAATGCGGCGGCAGGTGGAAATTAAAAGGGGAGTGTGAGTTTAGGACCGGGGGTGTCTCCAATCTGACGCTTTACGAGGGGGGTGTGAATGAGAACCATCGGACTAGAAAGTTCACAACATGCGTCTCGGTGGGAACTGGCGTGATTCTAGCGCCATAAGTGTGTTTTTTAATTAACTTATAACAGCTAGTTCACCCCGTTCATATAATTCTTAGCTCGCATTGTCGTTCTTCGTTGAATTAAAGACACATATTCATAGTTCGATGCCAAAGACTATATCTGCATGTGGTTGACTTACTATACATGCGCTCGTCTCATGCAGACGGTCACTCACAGGCAACACATGAGGAGGACGTTAACAGCATGAAAAAGAGTACATCATATGTACGAAAATGGGGAAGGGTTTCACGGCAAAACGGCCGGAGATAGCAAGGGCAACATTGAAATACTTCCTCAAAAAGTTTCCTTATATAGTCAAAAAGCTTCAATAGCTTCCTTCATGTTGAAAATTCATTCTTACTTCTGAACTACTTTGCTTTAAGCTCATGTGTCAAGTAAACATCTCTCTTCACACATATTGTTTATGCACAACGGAGGCAAAGCAAGCGGAAAATGGATCTTTCAGAGAGTGTATATCAACGCTAACCTTTGATAACGTTGCTACTGTAGACTACAACATATAGAAATATGTCTTTCTTTCCTGACTATAATTGTTATCAAGCATTCACATCGCTTATGTCATGGGACTAAACATTTGTCAAGGAGACAGTACTTCTCTGATTCACTGAGTCACACTGGCATATTATCACTGTCGTCTAGCTGATTGAGGAATCTACACTATATATATATATATATTCGTTGGTCCTAATTGTCCTATAGCTATTGTTTCAAACCGACTCTCAGCTAAAGTATTGAATACAGCTTTGATTACAATCCATGAACAGACAGCTTTGAAAACAACATTTCGTCATGACTGCAGACATCTTGTAAAAACATGTAAAACCAATATTTTCTGACATTTAATAATACTGACAGCGAAAACTCCCCCCCCCCCCCCCCCCCCCTCCCCCCCCCCCCCCCCCCCCCGTCATGGGTGATTTTAACAATAAAATGTCTACCTAATTTGGCCAAGCAAAATTCGAATTTGATTTAGTTGATTAAATTTCAATTAGTCAGTTCCAACTGTCATGAATGAGTGTAAGCTTATATGAAAGGAATTGACAGGTGATAATGCGCTCATAAAATGCAAATTCTCCACGTACAATTAGTGCCGTACTGAAGTGCTGCGCTCACAAATCCTATATCACCATGGAAATCCTTAAAGATTTAAATTCAAAACCATATGTGTACTTTTAGCCAAGTGATATGATAGCCTGCGCGGTTGTTTGGGGGGAGGGGTTATATTCGGGACGCGTCTTCCGCAGCTCGCTGTATTCCGCATGCTCAATCATATATTTCTAGTTTACTGCAAATTAAAGAACGATCAGTAAGCTTAAATCAAACTCAGACCTATCTCTTGACTGGCCATCATCAGCCTTACAAAGAACACTATTGGAGACAGAGCGTTCGCTGATGCTACTCATGCACTCTGGAATTAGCTACCTTATCAGTCCGATCTGATACCGTAAACCCCGAATATAAGCCCTCCGAATATAAGCCCCCCCATATAAGCCCACCAATTTACAAACACTCTCACCATTCCGAATATAAGCCCACCCGTCATGGACAAGAAAAATGTCCTGTTTATTACTGTTTTCTATAAAAAATAGCTTAATAGTATCTTATGCTTGTTTATATGTTAACCTTGTGTTATATTGAAATAAAGTCAACGAATGTTATTACTAACACAAAATCATGTCCGTATATAAGCCCCCGTATATAAGCCCCCGTATATAAGCCCCCGTGTATAAGCCCCCCGTATATAAGCCCCCGGAGGTTTACGGTAATAAGAATTTGATTTATTTATGGTCAGTTCAAAGTTTTAAAATAGAAAGAAGAATAAGCTATAAAAATGATAAAAAAATAAAATATAAAGATATTTTGTAGATAGTATATTATAAGAAAGCCTATATGGTTATTGGTTTGTTTATTACATGAACAACTCAATGACAATAATTCGCCCGAATAATCTCACTAAATCGATAAACTGTACGAAGATCAAACAGCGAATGTTGCGTATGGGATATAAAAATCCAAAAATAAATATTGCTTATCAAATAAATTTAACTCCATTTAATCCGATTCCGTCTGTGGCTAGACATAAACACGCATGACTTCCCTCCTGCTGGCTTCCCCGTTTCGTGTAAATGCTGTTCGAAGTAGATGTATGGCGTTCAAATGGTCATATTGAATTATGACATAATAAACGCGCAATATGATTACCGTATGCGTTAATATGCACAATGTTGTAATGTGTTGAAGAGCTTGGAGTAGACAGACGATACGTGGACGATCGTCAAGCTCATATCCTCAGAAAAATTATTCTGAGTCCCATACATGAATCGAACCTGTAACCTTCTGATTGCGAGACTCACTGCCGCATAGGCAGTACATATATCAATTGAACGAGCAGTACATCATTGTAACCTTCGCTCTCCATCTGAGTCTCGTTAGCTCAATGGTTAGAGCGTCTCACCGGCAATCAGAAGGTTACAGGTTCGATTCCTGTACGGGACTCAGAATTATTTTTCTTAGGATATGAGCTTGACGATCGTCTACGATTACCGTATGTTATTTTAATATTACAAGGCTATTAATACGTGGTCTAGATTCTACATTCTATTTATTTAAAGGGCTCTTAATTAAAACGCCTGTCAAGGTTTCTAGTAGGTCTCTAGCCCTAACAAATTGCGACATCAATGAATGTAAATAAATAAATAATACTGTATGGGCAAAATAAAATAATAACTCGGCAAAATAAAATAATAACTCGGCAAAATAAAGTACAGTGATACAGAATGATAACATGATATAACTTGGCGTGTTGTAATACTGCCCGTATGACGTCAAACAGACGACAGAAAAGGAAGTTCTCGTATAGCCTACAAGGTTCTCAATATACATGATATTGTTTTGTTGGTGAGAACTTGTGTGTGTTTTACAAAAAAAGGTTGAAGCATATAAGCAGTAATCACGTAAAATGTAAGTCATCAATACACTTTACTTAACCAACTTTACTTGATTAATACTGTATGGATTAATAAAAATCTCGGGTTTCATATTGACAAACAATGGTCTTTACGATATCAAAATGTTGTACTGCGTAGTGTAGGATTTGAACCTGTGCCTCCCAGCTCATAGACATGTATGGTAACCACTAGACCACAACAGCTGGTATCAGAGAGTGAAATGTAAAGTGACAATACTGGGCACACGCCGCGCGCTCACCACTTGTGTGTTTACGGAGCCTCGTTCTCAATACCGAAAGAATCCTATACATTGTTCTTATTTTATCATCACTAGAGTACTACAGGGTTATGGATATCATAAGCTTATTCCTGCCCGTCATTCTCATTGGTTGGTGTAATACAGCAACTATAAACACATCATCAAATACAGGTAAGGCTAATAAAACAACCTGGCTTTGTTCATTGAAATAAAAATCATCGCGTTTTCTCATTTTAATTGAAGTTGCTTTCTTTATTATTCCGACACTCATAGATACCAATTGCTCGTCTCTACCGCTGACACTACGACATGGCACCGTACACAGCTTCGACATATCTCCTCGCGCAGTCGGCTCAACGATATTCTTCTCGTGCGAGAACAACTATAAATTAATTGGTCCAAGGGATATGGTTTGTAAGAAAAAAGGATGGTCGAAAAAGAGATTGGCACGTTGTAGACGTAAGAACATGAATCAATGTATTTTATCATAAGTTCAAACTCTCCCTAGGCCCTCTCTCGATCAGAATACGAAATCCACTAACGTAACATGCACCAGGATAAGAAATCCACTAACTAGGAGTCTAGGAGGAGTTATCAGAAGTGAAATGCTGCCTCGGAACATATACTCAGGAGCAGTGAGTCAGTGACGAGGTTGGAGCAAGGTTCAGGATCAGGCATGTCAGCAGAATAATGCTAGAAATGTTCAATAGCATAAGGATCAAATAAATAGAATGTAGAATATAAACCACAATCTAAATCAAGGTGATCATATAGCCTTGTAATATTAAAATAACATACGGTAATGATATTGCGCGCTTGGAGTCCCGTACAGGAATCGAACCTGTAACCTTCTGATTGCCGGTGAGACGACCGCAGCGCAGCGCAGGGCGAGGAGAAATACGGCGTGAGCTTGATGATCGTCCACGTATCGTCTGTCTACTCTAACCATTGAGCTAACGAGACTCAGATGGAGAGCGAAGGTTACAATGATGTACTGGTTCCTTTGATATATGTACTGCCTATGTTGCAGTGAGTCTCGTTAGCTCAATGGTTAGAGCGTCTCACCGGCAATCAGAAGGTTACAGGTCCTGTACGGGACTCAGAATCATTTTTCTGAGGATACTCCGAGCTCTCCCACACACTACAACATTGTGCATATTAACGCATACGGTAATCATATTGCGCGTTTATTATGTCAAAATTCAATATGACCATTTGGAACGCCATACATCTAATTCCAACAACATTTACTCGAAACGAGCAAGCCTCGCGAAGTTATAAATTTTCCATTCAAGCGACACTTTTGCCAAATCGAACTTCACCTTTGTGATATTTCTGAATTGAACGACTTATCTGGCGGTCGAGCGGTCATATTTCTAATCGAACACCCTTCTAATAATATCCGAAACTGAAACCTACGTCACAAAACGTCATAAAACTGTAGAGACATCCAGAAGGACATCCACTGTATGTTCGCTTTACATAGTTCCGCGAAGAGGTCTGGACACGAAACACAGGACCCAAGCTAGTCAAGATTAGTGTGCTGCCTTCCTGAGGCTTTTAAATCTTTTCACACAGATTTATTTACACGACCAGCAAGAACATATTCGTAATACCATTCTACGTAAACTTTGTACATAGTCAAAACAATATTCTTCGTAAATTTCGTGAATTTCTAGGCTAAACTTTTCAAAATATTAGCTTTATGTAGCAACACCATGCATCCAGGACGGCTTTATTTAGCACGACAATGGTGTAATTTCATTGGTCCATGTGAGCAGACGTTAAGAAATCCACTACATAACATACACCAGAATAACATATCGGCCATTTTTTGCTTCATTTTTTTCTAGTGCGTCGTTGTATAAACCCAGGTCATCCAGAAGGTGGAAGACGTTATGGCAATAATTTCAAGATTGGTGCAGAGGTGTTATTCTTCTGTAATTCCGGGTTCCGTCTTTTTGGTTCGCAGAACAGGACTTGCCAAGTGGATGGAAAATGGAGCGGGAATTTGACAACGTGTGATGACGGAAGTAAGGATTTCAAGAAATTATATGGTGTAACTATTTGTGTGCTTCGTACGTGGTTTGATTTCTTGTCGAAGATTAGATTGTTATATCTGTACAATAAAATACCTTATATTCGTATGCGGCAAATCGGAAAGTTTTCTATATACGAATTATCATCTTCAACTCTTCTATTTATGACTTATTCATATTTTTTAACATCGCCATTCACCTCTTTAACACTTGCTTTGAATGCACTTATATAATCTTTGCCATTACTCCCAGTTCTTAATATAAAAAATAGGTACGTAATGCGTACATGTGTCTGCTGATATTTGAGTTACAGAGAAATGTGAGATAAGTAAGTTCATTGGCTTGTGTCCATTCTTTGTGAGTATGTCCGAGGCTATAAGAACGGGTGCTAAACTAGAAGATAGTTTCGCGCTAAGTTGTCACGATATACTACGGAATGGGGGCAAATATTTTAAACATTTGGAAATTATAAGTTTATTCAAATCATATACATTACACGTATACATGTAGGTTGTAGGCTAGTAATGTCTAAAATCGTATTTCTTTCACTGTTATATGTACGGAAGTTTAGCGAAGGTGTAGATCATGTTTGAGTTAATTGAGACGCGTTTGTTTAGGATATATATAATATGACAAATATGTGCGACGGTAAACATCAATACCCGTACTAGGTTCATAACTTTCGATATACAATTATTTCGGCTAAAATATTAAGCGATTTTGAAATTACCTGGCAGTATCACAATCACTATTAAATTTAAACCACATGAGCCGACCACTGAAACACAAAATATAGCGCCTGGCCAAAAATGTCGGTCATTGCAAACACACTGACACTGTCTTCGTTTAAATTCGAATATATTGTATATTTACACACAAGAACCTGACCAAAATGTTGGTCAGTGTAAACAAAATGGCTCTGATAAACAACAAAAGTAGTTCAATACCTGAATCAGTGGACCAAATAAGCGAAGGAAGAAGCCTACTCGGTGAACACAATAAGATTGATACTTACAGGCTGTAGAAAATATTGAGAAAAAATCACATTTTTGATGCAGTTTCATGTTCTGAATTGTCTTCATTGTCTTCAAGAATGGCATTGTCCAAACCCTGGAATACCAGTTGGAGCAAAGAAAAAGGGGAACCGTTATAATTTAGGAAACATCGTTAGATATTCCTGCCGACATGGCTTTGTATTGAAAGGATCGCAAAAACGACAATGTCAGGCAAATGGAAATTGGACTGGAAGAGCACCAATTTGTGTTGGTAAGAGAGATTCTAACATTTCATATCCAAATCAAATTTATTTAAACAGGGTAGCCTACATTAGTAATGACTCACTGTTATCAATGAGGGCCCTGGAATTTTACAAATAAGGAAAATATAAAAAAATACACTAATTTTACATTACAGTACAATCAATAGATAGATTTCTGAGATTTTAGTTTTCAAAATAGACACATAAAATTTTTTGCTGCTCTGACAAAGAAGCCTCGCTCAGCAAATTCCAATTTGGTTTTAGGAACCACTAGTTTCATTTTATTGTTTCTTGTTTGATAACTAGCTTGATTCACTTTAAAATAACTGTTAAATGGATAAGGAACCACATTGTGGATACATTTAAAAAGTAAAAAGAGCTGCATGAATTTTTTCTTCTATGCGCGATAGGGATAAAAGCTTAGTGTCAATTTTTGTACTTCCATTGCAAATTATTTGTTCTATCCAATCTGGTGGATGCAGTTTCGATCATTTCAATACTGTATATCTTATTGTATATTATAGTGTGTATTTGTACATTAGCTTAATGGATATCCAGCTTTACAATTCACTCTGACGAACGTCCTTCGCTCAAAACGTTAGATCTCCTTCACACTATTTTGGTAGTACACCAACCTTTTATAGTATTTAATTTGTATTTCTACACTACCTACGCAGCACAACACTTTGATCTCCTTCACATTATTTTGGTAGTACACCAACCTTTTAGAGTATTTGATTTATATTTCTACACTACCTACGCAGCACAACACTTTGATCTCCTTCACATTATTTTGGTAGTACACCAACCTTTTATAGTATTTAATTTGTATTTCTACACTACCTACACAGCACAACACTTTGATCTTCTTCACACTATTTTGGTAGTACACCAACCTTTTATAGTATTTAATTTGTATTTCTACACTACCTACACAGCACAACACTTTGATCTTCTTCACACTATTTTGGTAGTACACCAACCTTTTAGAGTATTTAATTTGTATTTCTACACTACCTACTCGGGACAACATATTTATATAACGCAGTGATATTGAATACATTTTTCTCAACAGATAACAAGATTCCTCCTGTTAGCATCGTCGCCAAACAACTAAAAGATCATTTTATCAAACCACTCATGGCGACTACCTGCTCTAGCAGAGAAGCAAACTGTAGCGCGGGAGATGACACGGTAATAAACGGCTCAACAAAAGATACTCATCGTCTACGAACATTCCAACAAAGATACAAAAATGGATTAGACCTAATATTTCTATTGGATGCTTCAAGCAGTGTGACGGAACAGTATTTTAAGTTAGGATTGGAGTTAATCAAGGAAATGGTTCTATTGTTTGGAATAAGGTAAAACAAAACAATCATGCAATGCGTTGCTTTCATGTGCGCAGCAATCAAGTAACAAAAGAAAACTGGTTTCGAATGCCTCTTGTGACATCACATCCGGTAAATTTGATAACGAAAAACTCCATGAAGATGAAATTTTCGGCTGACAAGATATATTATGATTTTGCTCAGGAATACCCAAATATTACGAATATGTAAAATCCCCAAACGTGAGATAGGCATTTTAATAATATATTGAACTTACTTTCTCAGTGACGCGTCGTATGGAACAAAGATTGCGTGTGTGTCGTTTGGGACGATGCCTCGCTTGGAATTTATTTTTGGAGCCGAAAGTGTTTCCACCACAGCAAAAGCCATTGACAGAATATCTAAAATAAAATTCAAAGGTAATTAGCAATTCCAATATACCTTCGACAGCATAACCAGAAAATTGGAAAGGGCTTTTTTATACTATATATTTACCATGAGCTTGAGTCGTTTTAGTCGCTCATAACCGAAAAGGTGCGAAACTCATATTTTAATATAAACACTCATGGCATTTTTTTCCGTGTTGTTTTATCAAGCAAAAATCTAATTTCTTTCTTATTTACTTTAGCCACTGATCTTTAAATAAAGACTGGATCGAGCAATTATTGTTCAGAAAATGAAGCCGGAAGTGATATATTGTGGCGGCCATCTTGTTGGCACCACGTTATATAGTTTTACTATAGGCAACAGAGATTATCTGTCTCTGATCTTTTAAGATGCTAAAATGAATTAGTTGTCCAAGGTTTTCCCGTAATATAGAACACAAACTACATAACAGTACATATGAAACATTCCTAATTACTAATTACTGTAATGGAGCCGTAGTTTGTGTTCTAAATTACAGGAAAACCTTCGACAACTGGTTCACTTTAGTATCTTAAAAGATCAGAGACAGATAGTCTCTGTCGCCTACAGTAAAACTATATAACGTGGTCCATTCAAGATGGCCGCCACGAAATATTCCGGCTTAATTCTTTCGCAGCATCTAAACAATAGTTGCTTGATCCAGTCTTAGATATATAAATGTTATTTTATATTTTTTATAACCTAAAATAATAATCGTTAGGAAGACTCTCTCGGCCAATTGCTGACACACAAACGAAGCCCTAAAGGCTAATTAAGATGCACATAAATTAATTTATTTTTTAAATGGTAGTAATAATTTTAATTTTTAAATACATTCGTACCAAAAAAAAGAGGTTTACAAAGTACAAGCAGTGAATAAAATTATTGGGATCATATGAAAAAACAACATAGATTTACAAAATTTTCAGCTAAACTTTAGAGTTTCTTTCGGACAGTTCTATGTCCGACACGATTATAGAGTTGGAGCTTTGTTCCACGATCGGCTGCCTCGCACGCAGAGGACTTGAGCACGGAGGAGGGCGAAGGCGATCTTCTTCCGTAACCAGCTCATGACCATGGAGGGCTCGAAGTTCTTTTTCACAGCGAACTGATCTGCTAGCGAAGATAGGGAATGCTGTGTTTCCCTGCTACATCCTCCATATGCACTGAATACAAGCGGTGTAAATGACCCATGTTCGATCTGGACGATGCGCTGGTTGTATTACCGCTTCTTTTCCCTTTCGTTGGCGTTGAACACGCTAGTGACTGAAGCTCTGGTTTCGGTGTGTCGAGGCGTAAGGGTTGAATACCCGGACATCAAATAATGCCTTTTGCATGTAAAGTAATTGATTTATGCACGTAAAGTAATTGATTTAAATTTGTCGCCATTATGAAAGATGTCAATGTCGACTGTTGTTTAGGTGGTGGTACAGCCACTCGCGAAGCATTGAACATGATTCGTAAAGATATCATGGCATCGGCGAGAAAATACAGCAAGAAAGCCATCATGTTTGTTACTGATGGGAACTCAAATATTGGAGGAAGACCAGCATCAGCAGCAAGGAAATTGAAACGTCAGGGTGTTGAAATTTACGCCATAGGCGTCGGAAAAAATGTGAATCCGACGGAATTAAGATCAATTGCATCAACCTCGTATGAAGATCACGTGTTTAGGATAGAACATCACAGCGATATAGAGATTCTAATTGAAAGTATAACAGGTCAGAAATAATCTTATCTTATCTTTCTTTCTACCCCCAACATTCTCTTCCCAGTGCGTGGTAATCTACCCCCTCATTCACCCCCACTGATTTGTGAGGCCAGATGAATGGACCACGCTATATAGTTTTACTGTAGGCGACAGAGACTATGTCTCTGATCTTTTAAGATACTAAAATGAATCAGTTATTGAAGGCTTTCCCGTATTTTAGAACACAAACTACGGCCCATTACAATAACTATGAAGCAGGGATTAGTGCATTGGCGGCCATATTGGAGTAACAACCGTGGTCACTCTAATATGGCCGCCACGCACTAATTCCGGCTTCATCGAAACGTTGCCTAGTGTAGAATGTAACGGGGCCTTTACGGAGAAGATAGATAGACAGACAGACAGACAGACAGACAGCCAGACAGACAGACCGACAGACAGACAGAGACAGACAGAGACAGACAGACAGACAGAGACAGACAGACAGACAGAGACAGACAGACAGACAGAGACAGACAGACAGAGACAGACAGACAGACAGACAGACAGACAGACAGACAGACAGACAGACAGACAGGACAAGACAGACAGACAGAAAGACAGACAGACAGACAAGACAAGACAAGACAAGACAGACAAGACAAGACAAGACAGACAAGACAAGACAAGACAGACAGACAGACAGACAGACAGACAGACAGACAGACAGACAGACAGACAGAAAGAGACAGACAGACAGAGACAAACAGACAGACAGACAGACAGACAGATAGAGACAGACAGAGACAGACAGACAGAGACAGACAGACAGAGGTTTTCCCATAATATAGAACTCAAACTACGGCTCTATAACAGTAACTAACAACTTGACCTGCAAAGTTTCGCCATCTTTGTGTTTGTAACAAGGTACGCATGCGTATACCGAGTTGCCAAAGAGGAAACTTGTGAGACAAGTTGCAAATGGGGGTGTTACATTGTGTAACGCTGAAAATAATTGCTGCAATCATTACAGAAGTAGAACTAGATTCTACTTTCTGCAACGATTACAGCAACTTGTGTCGCAACAATTTTCGCCGTTGCAAGACATGTTACACTTTGCAATGGTTCGTACAACTTGTCTTGCAACGCCATTGCGAGACAAGTTGCAGGAAACATTATAGTACAACATTACCTTAATTGCTCTTTGAACTCTACCTCCTCAATTTTATCATTTTCCCTTCCTAATTCCATTTTTTTTGTAATTTTCGCTGGCCTAGATTTCTCTGAATGTGGTAGAGATTTGTCCCACCATCGATCGCGCATCGTTGGTGGGAAAAAGAGTCAACCTGGAAAGTGGCCATGGGCATTGTTATTATCGGGACCACACGGTAAGTCATTGATTAGTTTTTTAGATACATTCTGGTACGTATATGTAAGTACCCAGAAAACTACAGAAATAGTGTGTAGGAGGTCTAACGTTTCGAGCGAAGGTCCTTCGTCAGAGAGTGAAACGTAAAGTGATTTTGTCAGGGTGAAAAGATACATTTCACTTTTTGACAATGACCTTCGCTTGAAACGTATAGTTTGTACTTTTTGAACAAGACGGTTTAGTAAAGCAAGTTTGAAACTGAGACTAACAAGCTTCTCGTGGTCCATGTGGTTCTTCTGGTTCAACCAGAAGAACCAGAAGAACCATGAGAACCAGAAGAACCACAAGAACTAGAAGAACCAAAAGAACTGCTGAGGGTAATGAGGGTATTACTCATATGGTATTCATTCACCAAATGATGCGGTCACTCGTGAGGTTCTTACACCGATGTAAACCCAACGAAATACTGAACGTTTCGAGCGGAGCTCTTTGGTCTTACTCTGATGAATGGCTCCGCTCAAAACGTCAGTATGTCGTTCCTAAAATCTTGGCAGTTTACCACCTTTTCTCTTTGCTTTTTTATTTTACCAAGGTATATGCGGTGCCTCATTATTAAATAAGAGATGGGCTTTGACAGCAGGACATTGCATTGTTCCAGTCAGCGCAATGCAATTAAACAATTCACTTTACCCTTTTTACACTCCAGACAAGTAAGTGAACAATATTATATGTGGCGGTTTGTGGGTGATTAGCTTGTCCGACAGCTGTGTTTAGTTAGCTACGTATGATCATTCCCACGATCATCTATCTCTATGATCATTATCATCTACCATCCCCTCTTAACCCGTCTTATCCACTCATATCCCCACTTAACCCTTCTTATCCACAGCTATCCCTACTTAACCCTTCTTATCCACAGCTATCCCTACTTAACCATTCTTATCCACATATATCCCACTTAACCCTTCTTATCCACATGCAGCTATCCCACTTAGACCGAGAGAACTATATGCCAACAGGAAACCAACTGGAAGGATATTTTGCGAGTGTGGAAATGTTCTATAAGACCCAACCGAGGCCGGTCGGGAAAAATGCAACTCCAAGGCCTTCGGTGAATCTAGTGCGATGCTCTGACAACTGAGCCACGTAAGCCGTTACTGAGAGCGAATTGTGAGTTCTAGTTTATATGGTTGATGGTAATGCCGGTGAATATATTTATAGGGTATATATATATTATGAATATTGGTATTTACACTTGATAACTTGTAAAGAAACCAACTGGTCTAATCAAGCCAGACAGATCATATATAGGACGCAGGGTATGGGTCAGACTAATTGAAGATCAACAACAACTGATTGCAAAACTTTGTCTTTCTTATCAATTCTAGTTTCGATGTGTACCTGGGGTTGACAGATCTCGACAAAGACGAAAAACAAAGAATCAGAGTAGATGTCCAAGGTTTATTTGTCCACCAAAATTTCATTGGGGAACCGCTTTTGAGAAACGATATCGCTCTAATCAAGTTGGCCGAAC
The DNA here is from genome assembly GCA_035772405.1 of Chrysogorgia sp. JL179-B06. Classification (NCBI taxonomy): domain Eukaryota; kingdom Metazoa; phylum Cnidaria; class Anthozoa; order Scleralcyonacea; family Chrysogorgiidae; genus Chrysogorgia; species Chrysogorgia sp. JL179-B06. The sequence continues at coordinate 574,629 of JAYKKM010000496.1, read as the reverse complement.
ACCCACGTCTCCAAAAATACACCAAGTACATCCAACGAATTTGTCTTCCAGATAAAACAAACTTTACCACAGTCACTGACACTCCCTCATCTGCAGGGGGGATAGCAGTAGGTTGGGGAAGTACGGAAAAACGTTCATTTTGGACAGGCTACAATGATCCAGGGTCAGATTCCTTGAAGGAAGTGTTTCTGCCTTTTGTTAATGATACTGTCTGCAAGAGCAGGACAGTGGTGGAAAATCGCAGGAATGAAGGATGGTACTTTGACAAGATGACCATGTTTTGTGCTGGTAATGGTGAAGGAGTGAATGATACATGTACAGGGGATAGTGGTAGTCCACTGATGGTAAGAAGGTACGACAAGGACCTCGGGGTACATCGTTGGTATCAAGTGGGTATCAACAGCTGGGGGGTAGGGTGTGCGACGAAGAGAGAGTACGCATATTTGACGAGGGTAACGGCGTACCTGGATTGGATTAAGGATACCATAAAAGACAATAGTCTCTAGTTTTTATCAACAGAATTACGAAGCACCAAGCGAGGTGAACAGAATAATACTGTAAAACTATATATTTCAAATAACAAAGGTGGAAAAAGGAATTTTTTTAAAATGTGTTGAAGGCATTGCTGGATTAAACACTTTTACAAAACACTAAAAGAATTGCGGAGAAACTCAAAGCAGAATATTCTATTATTCTTCCCATAAGGGAGTTACAATCCCAGCATCTCGCCTAGCGAGAATTAACCTACTCAGTATTTTATTTGTAAAGCTAAGAGTTAAAACTTTCAACTGTTTCATTACTATTATTATTATTATTATTAGGTCTTTATTAAAAACATCATAGGTAAAAGAACATATCCCATGTTACAATTATAAAGTTCAAGGTATTAAAGCATTGTATTATATTTAAAATATACTCGATTGATAAAAGTGTTCATAAAACGGCTATAGTGCTTATTTCTTAAATTGTATATTTAGTTCGTTTTACTTGTGGAATTAGATGATGAAGTGGATGATTACTAAGCCTGGTTACTTTCTTAATGATCTTTTTATCTTGGTTTTCCATAAGGGTGCGTACCATCACACGTTTCATACACAGTTAAAGATTATACCTGTACAATACTAGATAAATTGCGATATTTTTAAATAAAATGTATGACTGCAACTTCCCTGATAATTAGATGTACCAAGTTGATCGTCCAGGTTGTTGTAGTATTGAAAAAGACTATTGTTGGTGACTGACGTTTCGACGACCTCAGCGGCGGTCGTCTTCAGGCCGTCGAAACGTCAGTCACCAACAATAGTCTTTCTCAAGACTACAACAACCTGGACGATCAACTTCACACATCTAATGATACTCCTAGGTTCAAACCATTTACTTTATTCCCTGAGAATGTTATTTTGGCGAATGGGACCCAAAAAAGATTTGTAAAAAGCTTTGAAATATCTTAACCCAAAATGCCTTTAATCAGTTTGAAAACGTTAGAAATCTTACTACGATATTGTAAACACATGGAGAGAAGCTTGACCAAAAAAACACCACTAACTCAATATACTAGTTCGCGCCTTCCATTGCGACAGAAACATCCGAGCCAACAAAGAATGGACCATCTCGCACAAATTGCTTCAGTTTAAGTATAAATGGTTTATCAAAGATGACAGAAATATGAGGAAAAGCGGCGATTTTCTTGATCACCTTGTATTTCAGTTCTTGGCATTCCTTTTCCTGCTCTGTTGTTCTGTCCAACAAGAACTCAAGAAACCCTATGATGAAAACAATGAATCTCTCAGAATGCAATCTTTGCAGATAATAAGAAAGACAAATAATTTCCGAACGCAACCAGATGATAAATCAGACATAGTTTGACGCTACTCTGGCTTTAAAATGTTTTTTGAACGTAACTTTAAAAGTTACTGTCCATGACCCAACGTTTCGACACTCCAATCTAGTGTCTTCATCAGGGATGATCGTTGTAAAGTTAGGATCCCTATTTATACCCTCATAGAATCGATGACGTTATCTATTAACAAGATGCAAATAAGCTTCTGATAATAAACCACCGTCATCGCGATTCAATTGACTTGGCATATCAATAGCGCCCACGCCCCATTGAATCGCGATGACGGTGGTTTATTACCAGAAACTTATTTGCATCTTGTTAATAGATAACGTCATCATCGGTTCTATGAGGGTATAAATAGGGATCCTAACTTTACAACGATCACCCCTGATGAAGACACTAGATTGGAGTGCCGAAACGTTGGGTCATAGACAGTAACTTTTAAAGTTACGTTCAAAAAAACTTTTTAAAGCCAGAGTAGCGTCAAACTATGTCTGATTTATCACCTGGTTGAGTTGGGAAATTATTTAAAGCCTATCACAATTGATAGTATCACCATTTTTATATTTTTATAAAAAGATCCATTTACCTGGGAGATTCTTCATGTCTTCCAGCATCCATTGGTAACTGACTAAACTGTAAAATGTTTCATAACATGGTTTTCTTATTTTTTGAAATGGCTGTTTGAGCGTTTTAAACAATAGCGCGAGTGGATTGGATGCAAGCTTTAAATAAAGTAAATGAATGAGGTCCAGAATGTTCTTGTCGGTGGTTTCATCAGATGCAAACACAGAGGCAAGGCAATCCACACAATGGACTCTAATAACGAGATGTTAAAGAGGACTTGTGTAACAGGTTTGAAAGAAAGAAATTAAGAAAGGAAGGAAACGGAGGAAAGGGAAGAGATAGAGGAAGGGAGGGAATGAAGGAACAAAGGAATGAAGGAAGGGTGGAAGAGAAAGGAAGGGTGGAAGAGAAAGGAAGGAAGGAAGAGAAAGGAAGGAAAGAAGAGAAAGGAAGGAAGGAAGAGAAAGGAAGGGAAAGGAATGGAGAGAAAGGATGGGAAGGAAAGGAAGAAAGGGTAAGAAAGGAAGGGAAAGGAAGGAAGAAAGGGGAAGAAAGGAAGGAATGGAAAGGAAGAAAAGGAAGGTAGGGAAAAGAAGGAAGGGAAAGAAGGGTAGGAATCAGGGATGAAAGGAAGAAAGCTTTACTACCTCAAACGCTCTTCAGCATTTTGCAAACAGCTTCCAATTTTTGCCATGACATTGCGACGTGCTTCTGTTTGAAACAGAATGCTGAGACCTTCATTAGATAAAGCAATGGCGCCAATTGTATCGAATGCAATGCCAGTTAAACTACCATCATTGGAGATTATACAATTAAATACAAATTCAAAAAATACTGGATAACTGTCGTGGACCAAGCGTGGTTTCTTTACAGATAGAAAACCAAAGAACTTGATAATGGCTAGAAGTGAAAGATTAAACAGGAATATTTAGTTAATTATCCCATGGCCAAAAAGAGATTTAAGGATTGACTAAGCAAATAACAAGAATTGAACGGGTGTGCCCATCCGGCAAACTGACTCTTTATTAATGGTGCTATTATTAATAATATTTTCTTATACACTATGAAAAAAGTGATTTGTGGTCTTTAGATTTTACTCAAAAGTGCTCTCAAAATGCAGGAAATGCCATTTCAGCGACCGTAAATTCAAATATTTTCTGGGGGAGAGTCCCCAGATCCACAAAGTGACGACATAGCATGGTGCATCGCAACCTGGTGAGATACTCTAATCAATACCGTAACTTACCTACATAGACTCTGATAGTGAGTGAAGGTTAATTACTGTTTCATTAACTTATTTTTATTTATTTTATAAGTTATACACATATTACATACTGCTCAGAAATAACCTAACAGTGTGGCTGAGGTTCAGTTAAACAATGATAGAACTGGTGCTAAACTTTAGCAAAGCACAATAGAATTATATAGTAACACAGAAAATAGTCCATATTTATATTCAGTGTATTTTAGAGACAGTTTAACTAACACTGAACATAGTAATGTCATTATTAAGGTGAGGTTCAACGTAGGTTTGACCTCGGTTTTTGTTAGGTTATTTTTAAGCAGTGCTGTAAGTTATTTGATATATTTTATTTGTTTATAAGTATATAAATTATTTTTTAATTTTAATTAAATTTATTTAAAATTATTTAAGAGGCATTGTTTTTTGAGCTATAGCAGACTTTATTCTAGATTTCTCCCAAACAAACCTGGAATGAGAAGCGACGATAGTGGATTTGACTCTGGGGACTTCAAAATGTTGTACAGTTTCTTATTAACTCCAACTTCTTCAGGTAAATTGAAACCAGACTCTCCAATTCCAATGACATCTGTGAGTAATTCAATACAATTCATTTGTACTAGAATATCATCACTGTTTATTTCATTGGCCATTCTATGAAACATCGGTCGAACTTGTAAGATGATGACGTGATTGGATTCAACTATTTTCACAAATAACTCATACACTCGAAAGCGTACGGTATCATTGTTTGCCATTAATTCTTCAAACTCTGCCTGGTGGGTTTTATCTAGGAGTAATTTCAGGCCATCATCATGCTTTCCTACACTAACCAAGATACTGCATGCTACTTTAGCACAGCTCATGTTTCCATCTCCTAGACTTCGTATGACAAAGTTCAACAAGTCTGATGTTTGAATTACAGCCATCACACCACTGACAGTTTGTACACATCGTTCAACTTGGCAAAGACATAATTCTCTCACGTCTTCCGAAGGGTGGTTCAATCCTTGAACTGCTGCCTCTTCGTATTCCGCGAGAATAAGCTCTGGTTTCAAAAAACTCAAGAGCTTCGTCAAAAGAACAGTGCAAACTTTGATTTCATCATTATGATTTGACTCCACTAAACGTCTGAACAAGATACGTGGAGGAATAAGAACTACAAGTCGTGCACCATCAATAGCACGGGATTCTATAATACGTTTTAGCTCGTTTAAACTTCTTAAAACATTTTCTTTGCTTCCAAAGTTGGAGAGATTCCTCACGTGCTGGTCTATTTCGCCCTCCATCTTCTTTTTCCGGGCATCCACGATCGTGTGGCACCGTAACGCGACTAAGAGGGGGATTGGGGCCTGACCATCTGAATGGGCGCCGCCATCTTGGGGCAAACGTCTCAGTTCCAGGCCTTTTTCTGCAATTCGAGAACCTCGCGCGTCCAAAACAAACTGAGTCGTAAATTCGTTTCTTTTTCACTATTTGTCTATTTGGCGATTATGCCTGTTATTCTATTGCTACTTGGACCATTTTCTGCTTTAATATGAAATTTAAAAATAAAATTGCCCCACCTCTAGTTTTATTTATGATCTCTATTATATATACAGCTCACACGAATAGAGAAAACATAACTACTATCCACCACTATCCATCACTATCCATCGCTATCCATCACTATCCATCGCTATCCATCACTATCCATCACTATCCATCGCTATCCACCGCTATCCATCACTATCCATCGCTATTAATCGCTATCCATCACTATCCATCGCTATCCATCACTATCCATCGTTATCCATCACTATCCATTGCTACTAATCACTATCCATCGCTATCCATCACTATCCATCACTATCCATCGCTATCCATCACTATCCATCACTATCCATCGCTATCCATCACTATCCATCACTATTCATCACTATCCATCGCTATCCATCACTATCCATCACTATCCATCACTAGCCATCGCTAATCGCTGTCCATCACTATCCATCACTATCCATCGCTATCCATCACTATCCATCTCTATCCATCGCTATCCATCGCTATCCATCGCTATCCATCACTATCCAGGCAGGCTTTTCATTCCTTTCTGCTTTGTATACTCTATTGTTATTTTAGTTTTTGGTATTTACAATATATTAAGTTTCTGTTTATACAATAAATAATGTACATCATATAGGCAGCTTCCATTCATTTTTGAAGTGAAGAGAGGAATTCTTGATAGTTGGGTGTCAGCAAGTCTGTTCCAAGGAGACATTGTTTGAAGGTGAAGGAATTGTCAAGCATTAATGGATCTATAGGTGAATAAAAAAAGTTGAAGTGAAAAGAGGAAGGAGGAAAGAAGGAAGGGAGGGAGGGACGAAGGAACGGAGGCAGAAAGGAAGGGAGGAAGGAAGCGACGGAGGGAGGAAGGGAGGTAGGAAGGAAGGGAGAAAGGAAGGAAGGAAGGGAGGCCAAGGGAGGGAGGGAGGAAGCGAGGGAGGAAGGAAGGGGGAGGAAGGAAGGAAGGAAGCGAGGGAGGAATGAAGCAAGGGAGGGAGGGAGGAAGCGAGGGAGGAAGGAAGGGGGAGGAAGGAAGGAAGCGAGGGAGGAATGAAGCAAGGGAGGAAGGAAGGGAGGGAGGCCAAGGGAGGTAGGAAGGAAGGGAGAAAGAAAGGAAGGGAGAAAGAAAGGAAGGGAGGGAGGAAGGTAGGAAGGAAGGGAGGAAGAAAGAGCAATAGAAAATTAAACAAAGATACCTGAAACAACCCAATTATTTTGTGCCACATAAACTATAGCAGGTACACAATGCTGTGCTACTCCAACCTCATCAGGATTTAAGCTGTTACACAACCATATTGGTAAAACCAACCTGGAATAATGCTATAAATACAAAGAAACACCGTCTGTAGTTTACTGTCTCACAATCTGCAGTCAATAGACCATTACCAATTACTATAGTACCTTTGGAAAGCCAATGGAGGAATTCAAAAGTGGTAGGCAATCTTGTGACAACTCATAAACACACCCTTCAACTGAAAATCCAGGATCAACAACAATGTTAGGAAACCCAACTCCACCTTCTAATGAACCTATAAAAATAATAATCGATCAGACATTAAACATAAAAATAACACCACGGTATTAATACAGTTCACCACTTTCACCATGCATTGATTATTAAAAGTCAATCCTGGCTTGCGAGCAGTTTGACTAACCTTTTTTGTTAAATATCAGTTTGAATCCAAATAATAAACCCCAGTATCTTTCTCTACTTTTACATCTCAGCTGAATCTCCAACCTGGCATTTAAGATTCCAAAAGGGATTATTAGAAATTGTCTCTAAGATTCCTTGAAACATGTAAGTAGGCCTGACGAGAGGGGGGGTCAGCCTGGTCGTTGACCAGGGGCCCATGGCCAAAGGGGGCCCATTTTTAAGCAAACGTTATACATTACAAAATTACAAAGAATATGTTATACATTATCTTAACTGTGAAGCGATAAAATCGTTTTTATAATAATCAAGAACTGCAGTTTTAGCATTAATCGTTACATTGCAGTGTCTGTAAACTCGCTAATGGCACTGGCATAGGGCCCTAGATTAATTTAAATTTCAGAAATTTGGAAAGCTTGTCTACGTGACAAAAAGGACAAATTTGGGAATTGGGGGTAGAGGGGTCCATAAATATTTTTTGACCAGGGGCCCTAAATTTCTCTCGGCAGCCCTGCATGTAAGTACTGTGCAGATGGCTGACTTTACTTTGATTTTACGTTACACTTTATGACAAAGGGCGTTCGTTCCAAACGTTACATCTTAGAGTATTCATACATATATATTTAATGCGTTTTGTTAAAAGCAGGTCCGCAGTCCGATGCGCGGCTCGGTAAAAATGAAAAAGACTGGAAACTATTTATTCGATTCGTACCAACCCTCAAACAACTAGTTCTCAGTTCTAGTGGGTTTAGGCTAAAATGGATGACTCAAAAGGACATTTCTGTTTTTGTTTGGTCTTTATTTTTGGTTAGGTTAGGATTAACTATGGTTAGGATTAGGATTAAGGTTATGATCAAGGTTAGGATTAGGATTATTATTGGGATTAGGGTTAGACTAGTCCTTGGAAATGAGAAGGTCCTTTTGAGTCATCCCTTTTAGCCTTCACAGCACTAGTGATCACCTTTCATTTCTAATGGCCCGTGAGTCGGACCGCGGACTGGCTTTTATCAGAACCTGATATTTAATAGGTAGCTTAAAGAAGGAAGGAAGGGAGGAGGAAAGGAACGAAGGGAACGAAGGAAGGGAGGAACTAAGGAAGGAAGGAAAGAAGGAAGGAAGGAAAGGAGAAAGGAAGGAAGGCAGGCAGGAAGGAAGGAAGGGAGGAAGGAACTAAGGAAAGAAGGAAGGAAAGAGGGAAGGAAGGAAGGAAAGAGGAAAGGAAGGAATGAAGGAGAGGGAAGGAAGGAAGGAAGGAAAGAGGGAAGGAAAGAAGGAAGGTAGGAAGGAAAGAAGGAAGGAAAGAGGGAAGGAAGGAAGGAAAGAGGAAAGGAAGGAATGAAGGAGAGGGAAGGAAGGAAGGAAGGAAAGAGGGAAGGAACTAAGGAAAGAAGGAAGGTAGGAAGGAAAGAAAGAAGGAAGGAAAGGAGGAAGGAAGGAAAGGAGGAAGGAATGAGGGAGGGAGGAAGGAAGGAAAGAGGGAAGGAAGGAAGGAAGGAAAGAGGGAAGGAAGGAACTAAGGAAAGAAGGAAGGGAGGAAGGTAGGAAGGAAGGAGAGGAAGGAAGGAAAGAGGGAAGGAAGGGAGGAACTAAGGAAAGAAGGAAAGAAGGGAGGGAGGAAGGTAGGAAGAGAAGGAAGGGAAGGAAAGAAGGAAGGGGAGGAGGAAAGAAAGGAGGGGAGGAAGGGAAGGAGGAAGGAAAGAAGGAAGAGAGGAAAGGAAGGAAAGGAAGGGAGAGTTACTTGTTGTCCAGGTTATTTGTCCACCCATACCTTTTGTAATTCATATTAAGACCATAAGCAAAGTAAAAACAGTGGCCTAGTTTTGGCCTCGTGTTGATTTTAAAATTCAAAGGCGTTACAAGAGGTCTTCTCGCATTGTTTGGCCTAAAATAAAATAGACACATTGGATTACTGTTAATAAAGGCCACATCAACTTCAACTGTTTGGAAAATGCAGCTCTTTTTGCAAAAAAAAATATATCACCTTGGTAACTTTGAGAATGATTTTTTCTGGGCAACAACTTCAATATTTTCTTTGCAGGTTAAGTCTTTATCATCCTTTAGTTTGGAAATGAATAATAATAAAAGCAATGTCATAATTAATAAAGCACTAATACAAAGTTAGAAATTGTAAAACTCTACAAAACAATTTCCTTTTTGAAGTTAAAAACATTCTTTGTTGAACCACACATGCCATTTCAATAATTAAACCCATTTTAACAAATGATATACAGGTACTGATGAAATATTTGTGAGCTGCAATGTACTACACTAAGTGGTTTAGCTAGCCCAGCCAGTATACGGGATTTAATACAATCTAGGAACTCACCGTATGACCCGTGAGGTAAAGACATTCTTAAAATACGGTTAATTCCCACGAAATATGGTCTTAGATCATTGCGATAATATGCTCCAAAACTTTGGAACAATCTGTCTGATGGTGTAAGATCTTCTGCTAGCTATACAGATTTTAGAAGAATCCTACACTCTATTGATATTGATTGTTAATCATTAAAATATACCGTAGTTTTACATGTATATAGCTTAATTTATTATTAGATTAAGCTTACTAACTATATTCATAACTGTAAATATATTCCATTTTATTGTGATTTTATATTTTTAACTGTAACTTCAGATTTTGTTTGTAATAATTTTAATTTATTATTATTTGTGGCGTACCTGTAAATTAGCTGGTGCATTCTCGTCAGCTGTGTTTGCCTATTCTGCGTGAATTGTGCCATTTATAGCTAAGTGTATTGACCACGTTAAATAAATTTATGAATTATGAATTATAAAGCTTGCTTGCCTTCTCTCTTGAATTTCCCTCACCAAAAAGACCTTTAGTTGCACCAACCCTAGCACCAACTTTTACCTCATCAATCGTATATCCTTCTGCTAAATGATCTGATTTTCCTAACATAGAGAAATCTTCAAAATAATCCCCTTTCTCGTTATCTTTTCCACCATAAGTTGACCTTGGACGCGAAATATCTTTTGAGAGATAATTAGTTTGTGAACATCTCCGTCTTGTCGGGGCAGATTTAATTCGTGTTGGTGACTTTGTTGTGTTTACTTTATATTTTGACACTTCTTCTCGTGATATGTCATAACCACCATCAACTAAAGCCTTCCAGATGTCCTTCACTTGTATATTGTCCAAGTCGGGACTGGGTTGGACTGAATTCTCCATAGTTGCTGATGTCTTTTTGTTTGGACTCAACTCTTCTTTCTCTGGATTTCGCAGCTCAGAATCCTGGCAAATCCCTTTCTTCTCAGTGAAATCATTATCATGACATGCACTTTCATGATCAATGTCATAATTCATTTCTTTTTTGTTATTTCTGTAATTCTCACGATTAGAGTTTATCTTCTTGTCAATATTAGAAATGTTTTCACCAGTATTATTAATATCATCATCAAAAATATTACAATCATCAATATCATTATTGCTTTTGAGAAAATCATCAACTTCGAAGTCCTGAAGTTGCTCAGTACGAACCAATTCCCCCTCAGCAGTTTTTGAAGATAGTTTATCATCCATTTCGATACCGTTTTGATCAACAAGTGATAATTTACGTAGATCTATGTGCCTATAATCATTTACTGATATTGTTTTGGTCCCTGATGAAAACTTTGTGGATACAGGAGGTTCAGATTCTATGGGAAATTCTCTTTCATTTTGAAGCAAGATCGTCTTCTTACGTCGATCTAAAAATACGATTTTATTTGAATATAATTACAGTATATCGTCGCAATGGAGGAACCAGGCGGGAATCGTAGTCTAGTTAGGAATATTAATACCCAGCAAATAGCTTTAAAACGAGCCATAACAACATAATTTTGAAAAGAAAAATTTTAATACTAACGTTTCGTTACTAAACTCGTAACATCACCAGAGTGACAAATTACAATAAAGGAAGGAGGCATATTAAGCTAAACTGTTACATAAATAGAAAGTGACAAAATGTTACAAAGGAAATCTCGCTTTTAATTTCCTTTGTGACGTTTTGTCACTTTCTATTTATAGTAACAGTTTAGTTATATATGCCTCCTTCATTTATTGTAATTTGTCACTCTGATGATGTTACGAGTTTAGTAACGAAACGTTAGTATTGAAAATTTTTCTTTGCAAAATTATGTTGTTATGCCTCTTTTTAGCTGTTTTAAACTATTTCCTAACTAGTCTACAGTATATCTCCTAAAATATTCTAAAGCTAAAGCAATAAATATAAGATGTGTGAAGTTGATCGTCCAGGTTGTTGTAGTCTTTAGAAAGACTATTGTGGTGACTGACGTTTCGACAGCTTCAGCGGCGGTCATCTTCAGATCAAGTAAAGCGTGTTTGTCAGGGTTTGCTTATATATACATCTGGTTCGTCATCGTTTGTTTGTGTCATAATTAGTGTGAGTGGGTGTTGCGTCATGCGTTAAGCATGGGCCAATATTGTGCGTCATCGGTTGTTTGTGTCATAATCAATGTGAGTGAGTGTTGCGTTAAGCGTGGGTGTATTGTTTCTCGGTAGGTCTATTACCATTTTGTATGCCAAGACACGTTGCTATTTGAGGTTTGTCGAGTTGGTTCACTGAAAGTAAAGGTTTCAATTTGCCCCTCTTTAAGTTCTTCAAAGGGATTAATTTCTGGACTGGAACTTGAATGTGGTTAGCTTCTAAAACATCTCGAACATATTCAACAGCAAGGGTAGTCTTTAACTTACAGAGGCTATCTGGCTGGACAACCTGTAAAAATGAAACAATGCTCTAGCTACATGTAATGCTGGACTGTTTTACACTTACATGAACAGATGAACATCACATATTTGTATGCTAAGCAGTGACAAACACTAGGCCAGAGCTGTCAAAACTAGTGCTGTCAGCAAATAAAGGATTTTTCAGCAAATGAAACTTTTGTTTCGAAAATCGAAATCACAAGATATACAGCAGAGGAACAGCAGAGGAGTGTGATGTAGACCAGGCCTTTCTATACTACAGTCATTCAGTTAAACCCCCACTTTCATTGACCCTCTAGAAGCCAATATACTGATACTTCCATCTTTCCTGTGAGTCAGAGTTTTTGGTAGTTTGGTCGTTTTAAAATAAGGCAATTTTCATGTCACCTAATGATATGTCCAAGAACATTCTGGGTTTATTATTTTTGAATGACCACACCCAATGACAATGCCCATTTGTTGGCAAAATTAATTCTCACACCCCCCTGCTCAATCCCCTTTGCGACAGCACTGCACCCCCCCAATAATCTGACAAGCATTGTACTGTGTAGTTCATTGCTTAATGAAGCATAATGTAGCAAAGAGAGATACAATTAGATAGCACATTAATGTCATGAATAAACAACTTGATAATGTGTTGGCCCCTTATTTTGAGAAGGTATTTGACAACTGTAAAGCTTTGTAGCTTGGTCCTCCCTCGATATTTTGGAAGGTGTCAGTGCCATTGATGTCATTAAAGCTAATGTACTGCGTAGTCTTACAGAAGTTCTATGAATGGCTGTTTGCTGTTTTTCGTTAGATGAAGGGTGATTATGGAAGTATTTGTTGTGACCATGTAACTGGATTTGTAGATTTGAAGACCCGAGTGTTTGTCGCTGTGGTTGAATTTCTGCAGATTCTAGTTTTTTTCTTGTGTCAACACATAGGTATTGTCCAGGTTGTTGCTAGAAGTTAGAGAAAAAAGGAATGTTTGTACACTGTAATTACTAATCAGGCTAATTAATAAGCAGTGGGTGAGGTAGGGGTGTACAGTGGGTCAGTGGGTGTGAGGTAGGGGTGAGCAATGAGGGTGTGAGGTAGAGGTAGGTGTGAGCAATAGTTGGGGTGAGCAATGGGTGTGATGTGAGCAATGGGTGAGTAAGTAGTAGGTGTGTGCATTGGGTGTAAGATAGGGGTGAGCAATGAAGGTGAGGTTATTGTGGGAGGTGGTGAGCAAGTGAGGGCAATCTGCAAGTCAATCGAAACATTTATGACATGTTCGGCACCCCCTAGCCTGCGTACAGACGCTCGCGGGCGCAAAAAGGCGGCGCTAAGTAGCCTGTGTTTTTCAAAATTCAAATTTCACAGACTATGACGTAGGCTAGGCACCCCCTGCTTGATTTCAAATTATGTCAAGTTACTAATCATGCAATCTATTACTGAATTTCTAATCAAGATGTAAGTACAGAAAGCAGCTTGTTAGCTGTCAATATAAGATACAAACCTGAGAATTACTGGGAGACCTGTATAAACTGTTTTGTCGACAGCTGCTGCCTTCAACTACAACATCCTCCATATATAAATACTTGGAACTTGGAAGTAATTTAGGTTAACCGCGAATTCAGTGCACTTCATGATTCAAAAACGATGAACCTCATGAACAATAATGTTACTCTGTCATTTTCTATTATAAATAAACGATAGTTTGCGTGAAATTAAGGATTTTTAACCGATAAACAACAAATGGTTGGTTACCATGGGATAGCGGGCCTAGCGGCCGCATGGTTTCCTGGGATACAAACAACATGGCGGACAAGACACACCTGAATCAATGTTTGAATAATGACCCTAAAACGTCCATACTGTATTCTTACCTGTCCGAAACCAACAACAAATGGAAACCAGTTGGATTAACCTTTGTTGAATACCCCGAAGGTCTGGATATACTTTGGATTTAGTTGTGAAATAGTACAAAAATGTTGGCTTGAGTTGTGCTGTAGTAGTTGCAGATTTCATATCTTTTACACATAAATGATATATTTACATCTGTAGTATAATATTCCTATGTTGTATTTATTCATTTTGCCTCCTAATATATTTTAACAAATAAAATATCAATGCAGGTAATATCAAATGCAGCTATAGAAAGTACAATGTAAGTTCTACTATTAAAAATTGTAGCTTGTTTTTGGTATAGATTGTAGCCACTATACCTACAAGGCTACATCTATACCATTTATATCAATAAACCAAAGAGTGGGTAAGCTCCCAGTAAGTAAAGTGTTCAATACAAGGTTATAAAGCTTCTTATATATACAAAAAGTAGAGTGCTGCGGAGGCAGTGTTTTGAATATATAGCAAAGTGAAAAGGTGGTAAACTGCCAAGAATTTAGTGACGAGGTACTGACGTTTCGAGCGGAGCCCTTCATCAGAGGTGAGGTACTGACGTTTCAAGCGGAGCCCTTCATCAGAGTAAGACCCATGATGAAGGGCTCCGCTCGAAATTCTTGGCAGTTTACCACCTTTTCTCTTATATATACAGCTTGTTAACACACTGTTTCATGCTTAACACAATCTTCGGAGGACTAAAGATTGCATTACAGTAAGTATGAAACAGTGTTGTGTAAAGCTGTATATGTATTACATAATTTCAAATATATATATATATATATAGTCGTCTGATGATTGCCTCAGGCATGAAACAGTGTTATGGCATCTGTAAAAGTTTAGATTTTACATATACTTATATATATATATATATATACATATATATATATATATATATATATATATATATATATATATATATATAGATATATATAGATATATATATATAGATATATATATATATATATATATATATATATATTATATATATATTATATATATATATATATATATTATATATATATATATATATATATATATATATATATATATATATATAATTTCTATTTTGTATTAATTTGATGGCCACAAGTTTGCCAATTTTATTGTAAAGTGCCATGCTCTTTAAATAATTTTTTTTCCCTTTTATAGGGGATATATTAGGAAAGATATTGGCATGGTTTAGCTTATCTCCAATATTTATACTTGTTGGCTTTATCGCAGTGATTATCTTCCGACGAGAGCTGCACACGGTAGGTTAAAACCAAACTTCTTTCTAAAAGACTATGGTGTAAGCCAGAAGAAGAAATGGAAATAGTGACCAGCCTTGTGAGTCAACAAACTGAAAGCATAGTTGTGGGGAGATGTGGGGCATGCATTGAAATCTTGGCTATTTATTTTTTGCTTTAATAATGAAATACCTTGCCTACCTGGACCAAGAGTGTTGAGCCTAAAGTTTTAATTTTCTTAGATGGCATTTTTCCTTGGATGCTGCGTGAATGAAGCTGTTAGTTTAACAGTGAAGAGTGTTATAAAAGAGCCACGTCCAAATTGTGGTGGTCCATCATCACATTACACAGAACATGGGATGCCGTCAAGTCATGCAACGTTTATTGCATTTTTCACAACCTATAGTCTTTTGTTGGTTTATGTAAGGTAATATTTATAGTGCCTATAACGCAGGCCTTGAATTTTACTTTTCCCATCCGAAGCCAAATTTGGCCTCGTACAATTGAGTTTTCATGATGCCACCGAGGCCATTTTTGGTTTGGCGAGGCCGTTTTTTTTGTGACAAGTATTAGTCCGTTATTGTCTGTGCGGCGTGCGGCAATTAATTTTAATAACATGGTATTTACTAGAAAATCAATACACAGTGATGTATAACTATTATGTACAAATTGAAACTAGTACTGTAATTCAATAAATTCATGTCATTTATTAGGTTAATAAATGTTGAATGTTTAATAGTCAAAACTTAAAACCCTATCCCAAACAAAATTTAAACAATCTGCATGCCATTATTATCTGGCATAACTTAATAATCAGTTATCCATAATTCCAATCCATGTGAATAATGAATCCATCATTGCATGACTCAATCAATGTCACGCTATATAAACTGATAAACAACGATCATCGAATTTCTTGTAAGAACTATAACATCAATTATATAAATCGGGAATGCGTGATTTTACAGTATTTTATCTAAATTATATCGGAGGCCAAAAGTGGCCTGCAGAAAATTAGGAAATACTCCGTATCGGAGGCCAAATGCCGATAATCGGCGGCCATGGCCTCGATGGCCTCGATGAAATTCAAGGGCTGCTATAACGTCTGTGGGAATTTAACATATTCGTGATCTTTGGGTTCTACCAAAAAGAAATGTAATATATGTTGTTGTTCGAAAATTTCATCTTCATGTCCTTTTCCCACTAAAGTTCACAGGAAGTGATGTCAACGCAGGGACACGCGATATTTTGCAGAGTGATTCGGCAATGAAATACAGCGAAAGTTTGACTTTAAACAGCCTGTTTAGACAAAATTCACTCAATTCCTAAACATTCACTGTTGAATAACGCTACAAAATATTGCGTGTCCCTGCGACTGCGTTGACGTCACTTCCTGTGAACTTTAGCAGGGGGAAAGGCATAAAGATGCAACTTTCGAACAACAAGATATATTACATTTCTTTTTGGTAGAACCCAAAGATTACAAATATGTAAAATCCCCACAGGCTGGATACTAGGCAGTTTAAACACAAATGGTATAATATATAATGATTTTTTCTGAGTATCAACATGCTGTTG
Organism: Chrysogorgia sp. JL179-B06; assembly: GCA_035772405.1. Lineage (NCBI taxonomy): Eukaryota > Metazoa > Cnidaria > Anthozoa > Scleralcyonacea > Chrysogorgiidae > Chrysogorgia > Chrysogorgia sp. JL179-B06. The sequence continues at coordinate 558,387 of JAYKKM010000496.1, read as the reverse complement.
ACTATGGTAGTAAATATGAAAGCAAATAGACTTGTTTAGAATTAAAACAATGCATTTTTTCATTTGTGTGTATTTCATTGGCAGACTTCCTTTTCAATCATCCGATTTCCTTGATAATCTATGGAGACATTTGACATCATTTGGATTACTTTGTTTAACAGTTGCTGTCTCTTTTAGCAGGTAGAACTGGCACCAATGTCTTTTATCTATTTGTAAGAACCCATATCTTAAATAAAACAGAATTAAGTTCAATAATGAAAGATAATTCTAGTCGTTCATTACTTAATTTTTTTTAGAATATATTTACGTTATCACTCTTATCAACAAGTATTTTGGGGATTGGTATTAGGAATGTGTTTTGGAATAATTTGGTTTTTAATTACTCATCATCTGCTGACTCAATTATTTCCAGTAATTACTTCATGGTATGTTCAATTAATTGTTTTAATCTAAATATAAATTAATATTGCCATTGGCAGTTCTCTATGGGACAATTTCTCAATCAATCCCCAGAGATTTGAATGACAAATTGGATTGGTGTACCTAACAAAAGAGGCTACTTAAAAATCTATTGTTTAGCTTAGCTTAGCTTAGCTTAATCACTCTTTAGGGTGAACGGAATACTCCAACAGGCTAGAAGTCCAATTGATAGGGGTTCCGAGGGCCTAAGGTCGTTATCCGAGAAGACCCGAAAGTCTTACCATTTGCTGATATTATTGCAAAGGCAGCACTTTCTCCTCAATTATTTTTAAGACCCTGAGTGGAGGTCCGACCCTGGATTTGAACCTGTGTCTCGCAGCTCATAGACATGTGTGGTAACCACTAGACCACAATTGAGGTACATCAATATGGTGGCCACGTTGGTGTACCTAACAAAAGAAGCTACTTAAAAATCTATTGTTAAGGTACATAAATATGGCAGCTATGTTGGTGTACCTTACAGAAGATGAGAATGAGAAACAGTCGATGAGAAACAAACTCATTAAAATTTTATACTTGGAAAATTATTCTCTTAAAATTATTTCAATTGTTTTAGGAAAGTTTCTGAGTATTTTTTGATTCGTGACTCGACAAGAATACCCAGCATTCTCTGGTTTGAATATACAAGAGCAAGAGAAGAAGTTAGGTAATGGTAACTATGACAAGTCCCCCCCCCCCGCTTTTCTTCAAGATTTGAAATTCGTCTAAATCAGGCGAGAAACACTTGGGGGCGGGTATTGGAGTGGTGGATGGGTGTCAGCTCCACGTAATACTTTGGGTTAGGTTTTCGGGCATGTTTGGGATTAAAGTTCATGACTTAGTTTTAGGGTTAGCTCTACCAGAAACAACCATTAAATTAGGTGGAGCACTTCTGCTGGAAACCAAGCTATTCTGCCTGGTTTCCAAGCCATTTCACCGAGTTATAGCAATGTCAGTGACTACGATGACAGTGTCTACGATGATGTCATCATTTTGTCCCCCCACTTCTCCAGGTCTCAGTGATATGATATGATAAAACATTATTTCAACAGGGTATAGCCCATTCAGCAGATGGCTGGTATCCAAAGGGGCCCTGCTTCAACACAATCTACATAACAAGTTTAGAAAATCCTATTTACACTTATACTAAATTTAAGATATACTTATAATTGTGATCCTCCATGGGAAAACATACCTTATCGTTTTCGCGAACGCCTTGAAAACGCCGTTCAAACGCATTCGAACGCCGTCGGCAGTTCACGGTTGACTACAACCGTTCGAACGCTGCTAAATGCCGTTCAAACGGCTGATTAGAACCGTTCGAACGGCTGAATAGAACGTTCGAACGCTGCGAAAACCATTACCATGTGTTTTAATTATCGTAATCTAGAAAGGGAAACCGTCTGTCGTAGAATGCCTCCGCATGCGTCGCTGGCTCTCACGTTTCTTTCATTTCAATCTTTTATTTCATCCACTCTCCTCCGCAGAGGCTTCTTGCGCTTTTTTAGAGTTCGGGTAATACTTATAGGTGGGCTATTATTGGGCTCACAGGGTTATTTCATCAGAAATTACTTTATTTATAACGAATGATCGGTTCTACACACATACATTTACAGGCAATGCTGTGCGTTTGCCCATAGGTTTGCCGAATTGTGGCAAAAACAACTGTGAAAGCTAAGGACAGACAGATGAGGTGATCAAGTAAATTAGTTTTAAATAGTCTCAAATTACTGTTGTCAACGAATATCCTTCTCAGTTACGCGAATCCCAAATCCGATGATTCTGACGCCTGAATAGCCTGCCGTGGAATCTGCAGTGACGCAAGCTAAACGCATGAACCGTCGCGAAGAACGCTTATGATATGTTTGACAGTTTGATGAGGAGAGCGCGACGGTGTGGTAATCGGAAACGCTAGCTGCACGAAGATGTAGATATGTGCGTGTGATCATTGCAAATTATATGCGCCGGCAATTGCCAAAGACGATGGATGATAGGGGGCAGAAAATAACATATAACGTGACCGTGAAACAAAGAGGGAACATAGCTCGCAACACCGATCGAATAACGAAATATGACCTATGACTATGTATAGTATAATATACCCCTCGAGGAAACATGACAGTGTGTTGACAGGGCGCAAGAAGAACGCGGCTTGTATTTCGATAAGACTTCATTATTCAGTCGATATCCGCACGAACGTAGCGAAGTTTTGTCTGGCGACCCACCACCCATCCCCTCTATATGCCTCGATATATTATACTCCATCAGTGTCCCTACTGATGTGAAGGGTGCAGGTGTGTGGTTGATGGTGGTCGGATCAACGCTAGCCACTCCCCTGATCCAACTCCAAGCATCAATCACGAAAGGCTAAACCGAAACCTGATAACCTAACCACACCTGCTACCCAACCAACCAAACGGGTAAGTATGAAAGTGCATAGTGAGTGGAGAGCTGTTATCCAGCATCGTCGGACGTCGGGTAAGTACAATATCGACACATGTTTTTAAGTTATGTAAATGCTTGTTGATGAACGTTTAATTGGACGCAAGGTTGAACGCTTGTAGGCACTAAGCCAACTTCAAACCGTTCGAACGCCGCACACAAGCGTTCGAACGCCACTCGCTAGGCGTTCGAACGCTATAGCTACCAGTGTTTCCACAACGCACTGTTCAAATTTCTTTGATTTTGTCTTAAAAATTCCTTGAAATGTGATGTAATTTCTTTGAAATGTCCTTGACTAACCGAGCGTATTTCTTTGTATTATAATATTATTATTATTGTATTATTGTGGCCCTTAATTAGAGCAAGGTCGTCGATATCGTCTTCGTTCACACGCATCATGAATATTTCATATTTTCAGCGACACAAAAAGCGACGCCATGTGGTTGCCTGGCATGCCTTCTCGCAGCTCGCAGCCTGATTTCTGCCTAAAAATTTCAGGCTATGCTCTAAGATTCTTAGACTTAATTACGGACTGGATCACACCGATGAGCTTGTTGCTGAAAGAATCTTCAAAAGATTTCTCAATTTCTCACAAATTCTTTAGATTTCCTTAGAATTTTCAAAAATTCCTTAGATTTCCTTGATTCCTTTTTTTTCCTTGAAACTCGTTTTTAGGGTCAAAATTTCCTTGAAAGTGGAAATTTCCTTAAAAGTGGAAATTTCCTTGAAAGTGGAAATTTCCTTGAAAGTGGAAATTTCCTTGAAAGTGGAAATTTCTTTGAAAGTGGAAATTTCCTTGAAAGTGGAAATTTCCTTGAAAGTGGAAATTTCTTTGAAAGTGGAAATTTACTTGAAAGTGGAAACTAAGCTAGCCGTTCGAATTTTTCACCAAACCGTTCGAACGGTTTAGAACGCCGTTTTTTTTGCCATTTGAACGCAATTTCGATAAGGTATGTTTTCCCATGGAGGGTCACTATATACAATAACATTTCAAAATGATAACACAATAACATTAAAATTTTGAACACCTGAATTATTTTAATTTAAAATTTAATTTAATTTTTAATTTAAAATTTAAAGCTTTAATAAGTCTTACCTATCCCTTGGCAGCTACTGTAGCTAAACAATCCTTTGAAATTATTTTTAATTTAGGAAACGACAAAGGAGAAAGTCATCCTAAGTAATAGTGATCAAGACAGTGTGAAATTTTGCATCTCAGTTCAGTTTTAAACTACATTCATTTCTCTTTTATTCAAAGTATGAGATTGTTTACTAAAGAAAGAAAATGTCGTTTGAGTAAAAATCTAAAAAAATATGGATAGCTTCGTCTGGCATGGAATATTTTATCAGATAATTTTATTGTGAAGTGTGAACCAACTGAAGGAAAATGAATCTGGTTTAGAAATGAAGCTGTTATGTACTGATCAATTTGAAACATCACCATCGCCCGGGCATACCCTAGGAATTTGACTCTAAAGGTTGGGACACACGAGGCGACAAATCGCGGGGGCGTGTCGCTGGGACATTTCCCTTGTTGAGGACACACGAGGGGACATGTCAGAAAAGGAAAATAAAATAACGTTATGTGATTGGTTTATTTTAATTTTGTCCCGGGGACAAGAATGGTCAATGGTATCAATATCGTGACTAGTTGCACAAGCTGTTCATACGATGGGACAAGTGTGTGGTGATGTTTCAAATTGATCAGGGCATAATTTTGGCATGTTTACTTTTTACTACTAAGATTGTGATATTGTGTCTAGTATACATATTTCAGTTTTACATGGAATAAATTGTAAACTAGAGAATACAATGCAAACATAATATCTTGGAAATTAAGGTTTTTAAAGATAAAAAAATTCAATATTTACATATTGTTTGGATTTTTACATTTCAGAGAGGTGCATAACTTGTATTATTATTACATTGAGTCGGTTTCCTTTGATGTACTGTGGGATGTATGCGCCATACATTCCTATGAATACTAATTAGATAATAAACAAAGAAAAAACTAGGGAAATCTTTGTCCAAGGTGGACAAAATCCACAGGTGATTATAGAAAATCGCACACCCTGGCTTATTGGTCAAGCTACTTCAGATTATTTCACGATAATCCAGGGGTGGATTTAGGGGAGGGGTGCACAGGGGTGCGCACCCGGGTGCAAAAAATCAGTATTACTATAATTGCAGTAAATTGTACTTTTATTACTATAATTGTATAATTGTACTTCATGTAAGCGTGCTGTATTTGTTCAGTCATTTTGTGGCCAGGCTTACATGAAAATTACACAAGATATTTAGCTCAGAAATATGGTATAATTTCAAAGGTTTTTCCTTCTTTTAAGTCAAACTGAAGCTCATAATTCAATGCTCAAATCGTAGGAAATGATATTTCTGGGGTTCTAATTTTCAAAATTTTCCCCCTGTCCCCGGACCCCCCTAGGGGCCTCACGCCTTCGCCGCTCGACTCATCCGATACCCCCCTAAAAAAACACTGCTGGATCCACCCCTGCGATAATCCTCTATGGTGATCACTAGAAAGTAATTTTTAAAATAAGGTTTCCACGGAAACACTGAAAACTAGTTGTTCCAGAGTTAGTACAAAGCAAGAGTTAATATTAGGGTGATGGTTCTGGTTTGATTTTGGGTTAGTTTTGTACTTAGCAAATAACCAAATAGTGTTGAAATTTGTGACGTCACAACATGAACTGCTGTACAGTATGAGGGTTAATATTGGGAGTCACTAATTAACCTTCGTACTAACCATCGAACAACTAGTCTTTCAGTCTTTAAGTGGAAACCTACAGGCAGGGCTGTCGCGAAGGGGATTGAGCAGGGGGGTGTGAGAATTAATTTTGCCGACAAATGGGCGTGCTTATTGGATGTGGTCGTTCAAAAATAATAAACCCAAACTACCAAAAACTCCGACTCACAGGAAAGATGGAGTATCGGTATATTGCCTTCTAGGGTATAGAAAGGCCTGGCTGGAGTACATCAGACTTCACTTCCTCTGCTGTATATTTTGTGATTTAGATTTTCGAACAGTAATTTGCTGTCTTGCCAAAAAAAGATTTGCCGACAAAAGTTGGGATTTGCTATAACTCGGGCGATGATCGAGGATGACATGAAATCTTGTTGGTCAGCAGTTCAACTGGGTTACATCAAGGGAATTGAAGTGGGAGGGTTAGGAAGACACTTAAGATGGGGATTAGGGTTAGAAAACTCATTAGGTGGGGGGTAAGGATCTAAGTTGTTTTGGAGCGGTTATTTAGAAAACCTCAGAAAGGTTTCATTTGCCGACAAATCCTTTATTTGCCGACAGCACTAGTTTTGCTGTGGGTATCACACACACCCCCCCCCCCCCCCCCCCCCCACAAGGTTTAGGCAAAATTGGCTGCCAGACAATTTGTGATAGATGAGGAAATAACCAATTCTGAAGGTCATTATAATGTCTGTGGGAATTTAACATATATGTAATCTATGGATTCTCCTGAGAAAAATTGTAATATATCTTGTCAGACGAAAATTTCATCTTCATAAACTTTTTGCTGTTAAAGTTGACGGAAGTGATGTCACAGCAGGCATCTGTCACATGAGAGGCGCGTCACAACACGTGAATGGGGCTCTATAGTGGGCTCTATATAATAGGCACAAACGCAAATGTTACGCATCTTTACGCATCTGTCGAGGAGGGACGTTATCACTGCAAAGCAGGTACGTATTTATTGAACTAATTTGAAATAAGAAGTACAGTAATTTTGCACACTGACTGGTTTAACATTTTTTACACTTTCAAAATATAAAACTGCTATGCGCGTTATCTTACGGTGTCTACTGTCGTCAAAAATTTATTTTGATGCCAAAATTGGCCTGCGCGTAATAAATACGCGGTCGCTCTCCCGCCCCATTCTCCTTGCGAGCGCGGAAGAACCTTGCCGGAATTTGAGTAACCAGCTCTTTGACAAGTGTTGTTTAAATACAGACTGACAAATTGACAGGTTAGATCACTTGAACAATTAATTAATATTGGATGACAATGTATGTAACCAATAATTAGATACAGTGAACAATTAGATACAATTAGATTAACAATTAGATACAATTAGATTAACAATTAGATACAATTAGATTAACAATTAGATACAATTAGATTAACAATTAGATACAATTAGATTAACAATTAGATACAATTGGATTAACAATTAGATACAATTAGATTAACAATTAGATACAATTAGATTAACAATTAGATACAATTAGATTAACAATTAGATACAATTAGATTAACAATTAGATACAATTAGATTAACAATTAGATACAATTAGATTAACAATTGGATACAATTAGATTAACAATTAGATACAATTGGATTAACAATTAGATACAATTAGATTAACAATTAGATACAATTAGATTAACAATTAGATACAATTAGATTAACAATTGGATACAATTAGATTAACAATTGGATACAATTAGATTAACAATTAGATACAATTGGATTAACAATTAGATACAATTAGATTAACAATTGGATACAATTAGATTAACAATTGGATACAATTAGATTAACAATTGGATACAATTAGATTAACAATTAGATACAATTAGATTAACAATTAGATACAATTAGATTAACAATTGGATACAATTAGATTAACAATTGGATACAATTAGATTAACAATTAGATACAATTGGATTAACAATTAGATACAATTAGATTAACAATTAGATACAATTAGATTAACAATTGGATACAATTAGATTAACAATTAGATACAATTAGATTAACAATTAGATACAATTAGATTAACAATTAGATACAATTAGATTAACAATTGGATACAATTAGATTAACAATTAGATACAATTAGATTAACAATTAGATACAATTAGATTAACAATTAGATACAATTAGATTAACAATTAGATACAATTAGATTAACAATTAGATACAATTATATTAACAATTGGATACAATTAGATTAACAATTAGATACAATTAGATTAACAATTAGATACAATTGGATTAACAATTAGATACAATTAGATACAATTAGATTAACAATTAGATTAACAATTAGATACAATTAGATTAACAATTGGATACACTCGACTATGTAACAGCAGTGATGTAGGTCACAAAATAATTTATAAAGATTTGGAAATTTTGAGTTTTCATGAAGTCTTATAAAATTTGAAATCTCTGCATAATTGACAGGCCAGCTTTCTTAACAATTTGTTTATGTTGCTTGTTTTATAAGCAATTAATCCTAAACTTAATCCTAAATTTATCCATCACCCACCAAGCACCACTTACAGATGAAGGGCTCGCTCGAATGGTCAGTATTTCATTCCTAAAATCTCGGCTGTATGCTATGCAGGCTCTGATTGGTCAATACCCGTGTTTGGATCAAGCCATCCAAACACATAAATTTCCTTCCGAAAATTTCCTTAAGTCATTACTGGTCGTTCTCTTGTATTATTTTATAAAAAGAAATACCTAATAGTTTTTCCGTGTTTGGACTAGCACCTCGTGGTTTTTACTCTTTTCTACAGTCTCGCAACTTCCCGTGTGTTAGGATCAGAGTATCCAAACACGGAAACCATTAGGTATTTCTTTAATACACATCAAGCCCTCATATCAATAACCCAACTGATTATTGGTAATTCAAGACATTGTGTGGAAGATTGGTATGCACCCCCCCATATGCCACTAGTATGATATGCAAACAATGAAAATATGTACATATATAGTAGAAAATTCAATATGTACATATATAGTAGAAAATTCAATATGTACATATATAGTAGAAAATTTAATGTTATTCGCTATGATTAATTTGTATTAGATTTCACAAATGTCTTCCCAAAGTAATATTCTCAAGAAAGCTAAAAGACTAGATGTGTTTGCAGGAAAGAATATGTGGTGAGGTTATAATTAATAATATTTTAAGTTCTGCTTATTCATTATAATAATATTAACCCTTGTTGAACTGCATGACTATATAAGAATATTTATTTTATGTAATATTTCAGGGTTGAATTTGGTGCTCTGAGTAAGCAGTATAAACCTGTTAATGTTGGTCAGGTCTGGTTGGATATTCATTTGTTTTTTATTGAAACATTGCTTTAATACTTTGAAGGCATTATGTATAAGTATATTATTATATTATAAACATAATATTATATAATAAACCTTTTTATATATATAGGGCTTTCCAGATTATAGTCCACCAGACTACATGAAGCAAGCATTAGCTTCAGCAGCAACAGCTGAAAATGATCTTATGAACCAATATACCAGAAGTCAGGTTGGAAAATTTTCCTTTTTCCTCGATAATGTTTTAAATCATGAGTTAGCTAGACCCTGCTGATATCAGCATTGTATGTATATAACTATATTTAATTAGGTTAATTAAGCACTTTACTAGCATATGGTCAGGGGCGGACTGGCTATCTCAGAGGGGCCTAGGCGATTTGGTGTGAATGGGGGCCCGGACTACCCGGTGACACGGTCCATCAAATTAATTGACTATAACATTCTCGTTCCCAAGCCACTAACGTCTCCAGCATAAGTGGCTCTGGGGACACCTGATTTTCTACGTCGGAATTCTGACGCAAGCCTTTCAAACCTTGGTTGAGTACATAACAGGTTTTCGTTTAATTTGACAAAATTGAACGACTGCCTTAGCTGAGCACGAACACTGCAAGGTGTGACCTTCGACTTGTAACCATGCACAGTTGATCATCAAATTCTATTGAGAAAACTAGAGCTCTATGGAGTAAAAGGGCAAGCTCTATCTTTTCTCAAATCTTATCTCTCAATGTACAAATGCCAAATACAAGGATCTATTTCATCAGAGAAATTGATCAAATGTGGCGTACCACAAGGCTCTATTTTAGGGCCACTATTTTTTCTATTATATATTAATGATTTGCCTCAATGCCTATATAAAACAAAACCTAGGTTGTTTGCTGATGACACCAACCTAACTGCTTCTGGAGACTCTATTACTGATCTTGAAGCCGCAGTGAATTCTGATTTGGAAAGTCTTAGAAAATGGTTAATCGCCAATAAACTTAGCCTAAATGTAGCTAAGACTGAGTTTATGTTAATTGGTTCAAAACAACTCATTAAAAGTATTTCAAATTTGCAACTAAATGTTAAAATTGAAAACGAATCAGTTAAACAAGTTTATGAATCCAAAACTCTTGGAGTGACAATTGACCAGCATTTATCTTGGAAGAGTAACACTGAGAATATTTGCAAGAAAATAACATCCGGAATCTCGGCTCTTCGACGTCTAAAATAAGTTGCTGATAAGCAAACACTTCTTTCTGTTTATAATGCAATTGTTCGCCCATACTTCGATTACTGCTGTGAAGTATGGGATGTGTTCGGTGAAACACAATCAAAAAGACTCCAAAAACTCCAAAATAGAGCTGCTCGAATTATCATGAATATGAGCAATGACACAGATCACTCTGTTGCTTTGCAAGCATTGGGCTGGAAGCCACTTAAAACAGAAAGGAAGAAAGCTAAAGCAAAAATCATGTACAAATTATTAAATAAAATGGGTCCTAAGTCACTCACTAATCTTTTCACATATAAAGGTGAGATGACAAACTACAAACTTCGGAACATTTCAAGCAGTCTTTGTTTACCGCAACCACGTACTAATAATATGAAAAAAAGTTTTATGTACGATGGAGCATACCTTTGGAATTCTATTCCAAAAGAAATTAGAGAAAGCAAATCCCTTTCTTCCTTTCGAAAGAAAATCGCTACTCACATTGATAACTAATGCAATTATAGATGTACCTGTAAATAGATTACTATACTAGTTAATTAAGTTAGTTCATTTAATACTATATATCTTATATACTTTGTAAATAACTTTTAAATTCTATATCTATATATACTCCTTTTGTACACGCCCCTCGTGGAAATCAGCTTCGGTTGACGGGGTCAGCGTGTTTAAATAAAGTTTTTCTATCTATCTATCTAGTGGTTAAGCAAGTATGATTACTTCATGTTAGGTTCACCTACCTAAGCACGTTACTTTAGTCGCGTCTCAATCCTGGTATATTTTAGAATGCTAATGTCCAGTTGCTGGTTCAATCTTGCTATTTTTTTCACTTGCTCTCTATACAGTCTCATAGACACCATGAAAAGAAAGAACAATATCATTTCAATGGTCCAGATTAAGGGGGCCCCAAGCAGGGGGTCCACCGGGTGATCACCCGGTAAGCCTGACTGGCCAGTCCGCCCCTGCACATATGGCCAATCAAGTCTCTTAATTAAGATGTACTGATTGGTGTTATCTACTGTTATCTGATATTTCATATTTATTTCATGTTTACTACAGAAGATTACTAATTTTCTTTAGGGCCACCCACGCTTAGTCAACAGTATTGCTTCCTTATTCTCAAAACTCCACCATCGAAATATTAATGCTCTGGAAGAGGTATTCACATACGTTATAAATGCAATTGGCATCAGATTAATTTAATTATATGTGTTGCTTAAGCTTCAAACTACTCTTGCTACAGGTTCTTGTCACAAATGGAGCATATGAATCATTGTTCTGTGCTATAAATGCTTTTGTTGACCCAGGAGATGAGGTAATGAGATGATAATTAACCTCCTAGGTGGATATGGCAGTTGGTTTTGCTTGTTAATAGACATTAACGATCTACACGGTTCTCAACTACATGACCCAACATGATAATACGCCCACTACCTACGATGGCAGAGCGCAGACCGTAGGGATGGAGTCAGTAGCTAATATGCCGGCTGCAATGATGCGACAATGCAATGATGCAATGATGCGACAATAACAAGGGACCTGCTGATCCCTCCGACCAACGGTACCTCCTCCATCCCCATATCTACAAGTCATCTGTCTAGACGGGGAAAAATTAAAATTAAACTACAAGAATACATAGGTACTTACGGTTTCGGTGATGGAGACGAAGCTAGATTATGGACAGTAGATACTCACCACAGTAGAAGAACCTTCCGCCACTAGGAAGTACTGGGTGTGACAAACAAACAAAACAAACCAGGAACGAGCAGGTACAAACAGCCCTGCTGGCCTAGACAACTCATAAGAGCAGTGCTGAAAAAGAACAATTAACGCAAACTAGGCGCAGAGGGAAGCGGGCAGCTAAACCGCCCTGGCAGGGAAGACAAAACTAAACAGAGGGTGGGGTGAAGAAGACCCCAAGACAGGGAGGGAGAGCAAACGAGACACAAGTAAGCCGAACATGATTAAGCTAGCCCTTTATATAACTCTGTAAGTGGGGTAAACATTCCAGGGCCCTGGCACTGAAGGCCCCCGACCGAACGAGAACTGACACCGCTTATTGTTAACTTCTTTTATTAATGCTTAATAAAATACATTTGTTTAATGTTTTTAGGTGATAATCATTGAACCATATTTTGAATGTTATGAGAAAATGATCAAATTTATTGGTGCCAAACCAGTTGGTGTTCCATTGAGACCAGTAAGAAAAAAATTAAATTTCTATAAATACTCAGACAGATATATTTATAATTTGTACCATTTCTAACTTCAAATATCGAACTTATAATAATTAAATGATTTTCCCTTCTTTAAATTAGTCAGACAATGATTGGCATTCTTCAAAAGGCTGGAAACTTGATCCCAAAGAATTAGAATCAGCATTTAGTCCAAAAACAAAGGCAATCATTCTTAATACACCAAACAATCCTCTTGGAAAGGTACATTAAACAACAATATAAAAATAACCAGTGGCTGCACTACGTGGGTGTAGGCCCCACTGTTAGAAAAAAATTTGGGCCCCCCTCCCACAAAGTGACGACATATGTAGGGGTCTGATTATTTGAATTTAGGGTTTCTGAAATGGCATTTCCTGCATTTTGACAGCACTTTTGAGTAAAATCTAAAGGCTACAAATCACTTTTTTGTGTATCCATTATTTTTAAGAAAATATTATTAATAATAGTACCATTAATAAAAAGAGGCTGTTTTCCAGATAGGCTCAGATGGGCTCCCCTCGGCCCATGGGCCCCGGTGCGGCGCACCGTTTGCCCACCCGTTGGTGCCACTGAAAATAACAATGAACTTTAACATATCTGGATATAAAAAACAGAAAGAAGTGTCTAAAAATTAAGTAAAAGTACTTGCGTATTTTCATTGATGACATTTTGGACAATATGTCCTTCATCTGACTTAGAGAACATTGGCAACAAAAATTATGTTTGTATTTTACTTCGTTTTTGAAATATTTCAGCTTGTTACTTTGTAATTGATATGTAAATGAGATGGTCTCTGGCGTCAGGTGTAGGGTGTAGAATTTTCACTCATTAAAAAATGTCTTATATCTCAGTGATTGCTAAGTTTACAACTTTCATTATCATGAGGAGTTATTATACGCATATTTTCAAGTAAATATTGTGGAACAAACTTGATGATGGAACTAATATTCTAATGACTGAGTCTGAATATACTTTACCCTGCACCTGATGTCAGAGACCATCTCATTTACATATCAAACAAACTGAAATATTTCAAAAACGAAGTAAAATACGGAGAAGTAGTAAAAGGTGTTACTGACTATCATTTTACGAGTTCTTTTATATTAGACAAACTTAATTTTTGTTGCCATGTCCTAAAATATATATTTCATATCAGCTTCATATTTATTCTTATTATATTTAACAGAAGTTATTTTTTAGATTTTTCAAAAAAGTGAAATGGAAATGATTGCAGAACTGGTGAAGAAACACAATGTATTTTGTATAAGTGACGAGGTTTACGAATGGTTGGTTTACCCTGGCGGTGAACACATAAGAATAGGTATAGGTTCAATTACAAAGCAATTCAGTGAAGAAAGCTATAGTTTTAAGTGTTATGCTTCGTAGGCAGTGTTGAAATATAAATAACAAACTCTAAAAGGTTGGTGTACTGCCAAAATAGTGTGGAGGAAGTCTAACGTTTTGAGTGAAGACCTTTCGTCAGAGAGAGAAACGTTAAAGCCTTGACCTGCTATTCACTTCTTTGGCAGCACACCAACTTTTTAGAGTATTAACAGACAGACAGACAGACAGACAGACAGACAGACAGACAGACAGACAGACAGACAGACAGACCGACCAATGGACGGACGGACGGGCCCACGGACGGACAGATGGACCCACGGACAGACAGACAGACAGGCAGGCAGGCAGGCAGGCAGATAGATAGATAGAAAAAAAATTCAATCTATAGTTTTAACTTTAAGTGAAGTTTGTCTGTTACAATAGCATCAATCACTAATCGTTTTTTAATAGAATATTCCTTATTTAGTTCTCCAGGCTTTGAGTAACTGTTTAGATGTCCACTCTCTGACGAATGGCCTTCGTTCAAAATGTTAGACCTCCTAAACACTATACTAACTACAGGAAACCATTGCAATCCAAGCTGTCTTAAACTACTGTTTGTCTAATGTTTTATTTATTTGAATAGCTACCTTGCCAGGCATGTGGGAAAGAACAGTAACAATAAGCAGTGCTGGCAAAACATTCTCCGTCACCGGGTGGAAGGTATGCAAGAAAGTTGTCATAGCCACCATATAAGTGACGTGACCAGACAGCAGTAGACATGTGTACGCTTTACGTGCCTATTTTTACTATTGTAATATTTTTTGGTTTATTGCAGATTGGTTGGAGTATTGGTCCAGAAGAAATAATAACTGCAATGCAAAAAGTTCATGCTAATTCACTGTTCGTTCTTTGTACTCCCACTCAGGTAGATAAAAGTAAACAAAAAGCCAGGAAATGACTTTGAGACAAGACATAATAAAAGAGATTTAATTGCTAACGTATATATATATATATATATATATATATATATATATATTATATATATATATATATATATATATATATATATATATATATATATATATATATATATATATATATATTCTAGTATTAGATTACAAACGGTCAAAGTAGGATAACAAATTTGAAATTTAAAAATACAAGTAGTGAGAGGTAAATAAGATAGCATGTTTCAGCTAGTCAAACGAAAGATTATTTGAAGGTGTTTAGTGAAGATTACAATGATTAGTCAATAGTTAGAATAAGCAAAGTGGTACTGAGCTAATATTAGCGTTAAGAATGGGGTTAAGTTTAGAAATGAAAAGACTTTCCATTAGTAAAGAGTTTAAATTTTGAAGTTGACGAGGCGAGTATTTTAAAATCAGAAGAAGAGACAGGATGTTTGGTCTTGTGGTTATGAGTGAGAACAGCTGACATGGCTGACACAGAGCACTTCTTTCTAGTCAAAGGCGAAACCCCATATGCTCTGAGATACGTGTGTTAAGGTGTCGGCGTGTTTGTCGGACAAACGTATCACACACGTATCTCAGAGTATATGGGGTTTCGCCTTTGACTGGATCCTACAAAGGAATAAAGTTTTAATTTTTGGACGATACTTGGATGATCGTCAAGCTCGTATCCTCAGAAAAATTATTCTGAGTCCAGGAATCGAACCTGTAACCTTCTTGGTTGCCGGCGAGACGCTCTAACCATTGAGCTAACGAGACGAGATGGAGAGCGAAGGTTACAATGATGTACTGGTTCGATTGATATATCATGTATACTGCCTATGCGGCAGTCACTATATATCGGTAATGTTTGGATGTGTTAATATATACACTGCTGTAGTGAATGTGGGAGAGCTAATTTTTGTTAAACAGTCCTCTCGCTAAATTGTCGATCTTATATATATTAATTTTTTGTTTCACCAAGGAAGCAGTTGCCATCGGGCTGGAACGAGAGGAGAAACTACTTGGCACGAAATCTTCTCAATTTCATGAAATGACCGAATCTTTATTAAAGAAACGAGATTTTACTGTGACTATTCTCCGCGAAGCTGGCTTTACTCCGGTGGTTCCAGATGGAGGTTATTTCGTAATGGCTGAATCTTCTAAACTTGGTAATACTTGATACTTAATAAATAAAACCAAAGGTCTCTGTTCACATAATCAGAATCCGAATAATTCCAAGAATAATTTGAATTCACTATTTTTGATTAAATATTTAAGAAATGGTTTGGCAAGCTGCATTGTGTTATGGAAGAACATGGAAAGTTAGGAAGAGAAAGTGACAGCTAATGAGAAGCGGCCTTATATTAAATCTATGTTATAAATGTTATTTCAGATTCCGGTATATCATCTGCCAAGGACTCGACTGACGAAGCATATGATATGAAATTTTGCAAATGGATGATAAAAGAAAAGGTGAAGAAATAGCAATATAAATATCATTGATACATGGACGATCGTCAAGCTCGTATCCTCAGAAAAATGATTCTGAGTCCCGGACAGGAATCGAACCTGTAACCTTCTGATTGCCGGTGAGACGCTCTAACCATTGAGCCACCGAGACTCAAATGGAGAGCGAAGGTTACACTGATGATGTACTGGTTCAATTGATATATGTACTGCCTTATGTGGCAGTCACTATATATCGGTAATGCTTGGATGCGTTAATATACACACTGTTTGTGTATATGAGCTTGACGATCTGAGCTTGACGATCGTCCACATATCGTCAGAAAGACTATTGTTGGTGACTAACAGCAATAGTTACCAACAATAGTTACCAACAATAGTTACCAACAATAGTCACCAACAATACTCTTTCTCGTGGACGATCAACTTCACACATCTAATTAATTTCGGTTACACCGTATGTAAAAAGATTTAATTTCCTGAGTTTAATATTTCTTTGTTTTGCGAACAGGGAATTGGTGCAATTCCAGTAAGTCCATTTTATTTGGAGAATGCGAAGATTGCAGAGAAATTTGTTAGATTCTGTTTCATCAAAGTAAGTATTCGTGCAAATGATTGATCATTTATATAAAAGTGCTAAAAGGTTGGTGTACTTTCGAGCCCTCATCAGACACGTTGCCGTTTGACTCTTTGACGAAGTGGGGACGATAGGCCTTCTCTCAAAACGTTAGATCTCCTACACACTATTTCGGCAGTACACCAACCTCTCTATAATATTAATTATTATTCTTAAAGCCCTCTGTATACAAGAAATTGTGTATCGCTTCGCTACTTTGGGAAGTGCGCTCGAGAGGCCTTGCTCCACGTTATGGTTAGATGCGATGTCTGCCTGTTCGTGTTAAGTGAAAGCGGCGAATTTAATATGTATATGGAAAAATCGCTGACTGTTCTGACTGTGTCTCAATAGCTCAAAGGTTAGAGCGCCGAAACGTTGATTCGGAGACCAGGGTTCGTTTCCCGGTTGGGGCTGTCACTTTTTCCATATATGTATTTGACTATATTAAATCCTCTCTAATATTAATTAGTATTCTATTTGTATAATTCGTTCAGCCAGGACTGTTATCACAAATTTCGATGAATATTTTGCACGCTATTTTACGGTTTAATACACAGCTTTTTTCTTAAAAGCATGTTTGGTTATTTTGCAGAAAGACAGCACACTCCAATCACTAGAAACTGCGTTGAAGAAATGGTAACAAGAATGCTCCATCGCTCATTATGCCAAGGGGAGAGTGTCTTAATAATTAAACTAGTTCATTTTCAGTGGACAATATAACTGTGATTTCTAAATTAAAAAATGATAAACGTTATACACTTTAGTTTAGAAAGATATAGACAGATAGGTTTATTAAAAAATCACATAGCAGCCAAAAGGCTGAATTGCGTAATTTACAAGATTAAAAAACAATATAAAGCTATTGTGGGTACTACATTATAAATATACAATAAAATAATACAAATATTATAGACAAAACTAAAAATTAAAATCAGAAGGCTAAAAATTCTGCGACATTCCTGAAATAAATGTATTTTGGAATCGCTTAGTGTTTATATATCATCATGTTGTGGCCTTGCGAGATGGAAGATACAACGTTTTTTTAGACTTCGTGGTCAGCCAGTGGCGTAGCTAGAGGGGGGCGCTCGCCCCCCCCCCCCCAAATTAACGACTTTCCAGGGACGTTTGTCGGAAAATCGTTGTCGTCTGTCGGAAAATTTGGGTGGTTGGGACTTCGGAAAATTGTTGATTGTAACAGGATTAATGTTAACTATATCTATATATATATATATATATATAATCTTGTAAATCAAGTTTAAAGCAACAGAACATGCATTTTATGCCAATTTTATTAGTCTGACGACCTTCTTTGAGTGAAATGGTGGTGCTTGAGTACAAGAACGTGCATTCTCTTCTTAATGCCTGGGAGTTTGGCGAAGGCGAAGCTGTTCCAATGGATGCTGAAGATCTTTTATTATTTTTAATGAAGCACAACTTGACGGTTCAATTTGAGAACATTGTAACGCTTTTGAAACTCTGCCTCACCTCACTAGTTTCATCAGCAGACGATGAAAGAGCGTTCAGCTGCTTGAAGTGTGTTAAGACGTACTTGAGAAGCACGATGTCCGAAAAGCGACTCTCAAAATAAACAGAGAACTTGTTTTATATACTTACGTTATTGCGTTCGACGAAGGAGAACGCATTCTAATCTTGCATGTTATGGGTTACCCTGTGCTTTACAGCTAAAATAAATCAAGATAAAATCTTTCCCCTTTTTGAATAAATTACCATTTTGGAATTTGGAATAAATTATGGCATTAGTACTAGCTGGGGAAATGCTGCCTCGGGACCAACACAGGAGCAGTGGGTACGAAGTTGCCTGTAGAAGTGTTCAGGATTAGGCATGCCAGCAGAATGATGCTAGAAATGTTCTATAGCATGGAGCATCAAATAAATAGAATATAAACCACGTATAAAGGCGATCATATAGCCTTGTAATAAATAACATATGGTAATCATATGGCGCGTTTATAATATCAAAATTCAATCTGATCATTTGAACACCATACATCTAATTCGAACAACAATTACTCGAAACGAGCAAGCCTCGCGAAGTTATAAATTTTCCATTCAGGCGAAACTTTTGCCAAATCGAACTTCACGATTGTAATATTTCTGAATTGAACGATTTACAGGTATCTGGCGGTCAACTTTCAAATCGAACAAACGAACGGGAAATATACTCTCCTAATATTAAAATAACGTACGGAAATCACTCAGGATGTCACCGTTGTCAAAAACATTGAAGTTACAGTGTCTCCTTCAATTAAGACGCTGTTATATATTTATTAGCTTTATTTATTTTCATAATTCGTTACAGCATGATTACCAATCTTCATTCGCCATTTACTGGTCCACATGCGTCGAACACAATTACATAATCTTTGATTACTCCTAGTATATGAATATACGTAAGTACTCTTACTTAAAGTGCCCATGACCCCAAATACGATATTATTGATATAGATGCTACATGAAGTGAAAAGTTGAATGCCAAAATATTTTATGATTTGAGCTTTGCGTTGATGTGCTATAAAGATTTGTTTGTCAGAAATGGTAATGAGTGTGACGTCATTTATGGCATCATTTCGGATACAATATTCTACTGTTAAAGCAAATTAATCTAACTCAAACGTTGATGATGTACTTGACCGCTATAGTAAAGATTTTATCAACTTTTTCACTCAAATCCTCAACCAGTCTATCACACGGAAAACAGAAAAGAAAGTCAAATGCCGTAAATGACGTCACACTCATTCATTACCATTTCTGACAAACAAATATTTATAGCACATCAACGCAAAGCTCAAATCATAAAATATTTTGGCATTCAACTTTTCACTTCATGTAGCATCTGTATCAGTAATATCGTATTTGGGGTCATGGGCACTTTAAGTACTCTTCCACACATTGAAATTCTCTTATTTCGCCTTTTCATTTATTCATCCAGTTCTTTTGAAAACTTAACAGCTTTCATATTTATTCTGAACAATGAGAAGCTACAATAAGTGATAAATACAGCAATATAATTTCAATAAATCTCTTAATGGACATCTTTGTCTTTAAAAAGTAACTTAATATAACATTAAGAAAGAACATCTGCAACTCTAAGTGTCATCTCGCCTGATATTTAAAACCTTGGTGCTGCTCTCCCAGTTTGATTAGCACAGAGAACAGATGCTGTAACGGTTGTTCCGAGTTTACAATGTCTCAAGGTAAGTTTGCGACATTCTGCATGATCCTTAATAACATTTTGATAGTTGTAACTTGTATG
Organism: Chrysogorgia sp. JL179-B06; assembly: GCA_035772405.1. NCBI lineage: Eukaryota > Metazoa > Cnidaria > Anthozoa > Scleralcyonacea > Chrysogorgiidae > Chrysogorgia > Chrysogorgia sp. JL179-B06. Next base: position 538,322 of record JAYKKM010000496.1, on the reverse strand, counting down.
TATGATGCACAGTATAACATATATATTCTTTTTGAATTTCTAGTAAACCTACGATCAATGGCTATCCTCTCAGTTATCGTTTTAAGCCTTGTGTGTTTCCATGAATGTGTTGCTGTTTCACTTCGGAAGGAGCGATTTATTTTAAACAACCTCGGATCAACAGTGAGTGTATATTAAGAAAATATCAATTGCTAAAATATAAATTAAACTTATACTAGCGGATAGGATTTATTTTAGTGTCGTTATACTTCAATACTCTATTTTTGCGTGTGTTCATTGGAGTAGACAGATGTTACATGGATGATTATTAAGCTCAAGTCCCCATATAGGAATCGAACCTGTAACCTGATTTGGTTTATTAGATTTATCACTCTTTTAGGTGAACGGAATACTCCAATAGGCTAGAAGCCCAATTATAGGGGTTCCGAGGGCCTACGATTTAAGGTCGTTATCCGAGAAGACCCGAAAGTCTTACTATTTTGCTGATATATTATTGCAAAGGCAGCACTTTCTCCTCAATTATTTTTAAGACCTTGACTGGAGGTCCAACCCAGGATTTGAACCTGGGTCTCCCAGCTCACAGACATGCATGTGTGGTAACCACGAGACCACAACTGTGACATGCTCTAAGCCTCTAACCATTGAGTTATCGAGACTCAGATGAAGAGCAAAGGTTACAATGATGTATCTACTGCCTATGCGGTAGTCAATATGGAAGCACAGGCGGCGCATGCTGTTTAGCGCGCTGAGTTCTACTACCTCGTTCGATTCCTGAGCCGCCATAAGATTTATGTGAGTAGAGTTGTTGATTCTCTCGTGTACTTCGAGGGTTTTTCTCCGGTTTTCCTCCCTCTCTAATATCAACCCTAACATCAACTTTAGCTGTGCTCCGAGGTCATCATGGGTCGTATGGTAGCAGCCTGTGGCGCCTTTACTAAACCTTCGACTTGGCCGCGTTGAGATGCATCCGTTGTGTAGTTCGTAGGATGATTAGCATGACCCCCTTTAATATATATTAGTAATGCTTGGGTGTGTCATAGAAGGTTACAGGTTCGATTCCTGTCCGGGACTCAGAAACATTTCACTGAAGATTATAGCGCTTGACGATCATCCATGTATTGTCTTGGAGTATCTAACGAAAATTCCAATTCCTAAAATATAAATTAAACTTATACCAGCTGAAAGGAATTTTATGTCGTTACCTCAATCAACTTCAACTATACCACGGTAGCAAATAAAAAATTAGTAACAATTATTGTGTGTATTTTTCTTTTGCAGACATACAAAAAGTCGAAACCTTTTATCGCACCTCATAATAAATTGTTCAATTGTAAAGCTTTTTCAAAAAAATGCACGGTGGATAATGATTGTGAGGATTGCGACTTCGTCCTTGGTTGTTTTGATGTTTATAACAATGGTAAACCTATCTGTCTTCCGGATTACAGCTTCGAAGTTCCAGCTTTAAGAATCCCTACTGAAAATGTGATGTAAATAATAGTTTGAAGGCTTGAACAGTTATTGAACGTAAAATAAAAGTTATAATTCACGACCCAATGTTTCTGCACTTCTGTTTTTTTTACCAAAGAACGAGTTACTGATGATGTTACTGGTCTACCAAATAAGGGGGTGTTTACATGAAGCGCTAGTAAAAGGGATGGATTTCACCTCGCGTTTACATGGGAATATTTTTACCGTGTTGACAACATGTATTTTCCCACGTAACCCGCTGAATCCCATTTTCCTGCACAAGTTTTCAATTTAAAACACCTACGTATGAACAAACAGAACTTGTGAAATAAAGAGTTGTCTTATAAAATATATACGGGAAAAGACCAACTTTGTCGCGTGTACGGAGCTTTGACTTCCCTCCTAGGAGGGCCAGCCCCTCTTGAGTGCGTTTACATGGAAAATTTCCAGCCCTCGTAGGCGAGATCCTCTCATAAACGAAAACAAATTTTACATCTGGTTTTACTGAGAGGCGGGATCTCGATAAAGAGGGCGAGCCCTCCTCCGGGGGTTGCGGTACACTAGATTTTAAATTGTAATTTTCAGCATTTATATCACCAATAATTGTAACACCAGGTGGTTAATCGTAACAATATAGAATGCTTTAGGAAGATTAAAGTGTTGGAATAAGCCAAAGAAAGACTATCGCATTGTTCAGACACATTAATGAATGATTATTCTATCATTATTACACTATATTACAACATTCAATACTGGATTCTTAATCTTTGTCAATTGGAAACCTATATACAGTTTAAAAACATGTGTCGATATTGCACTTACCCGATATCGTGACGATACTGGATAACAGCTCCTCTCACTATGCACTTTCATACTTACCCGTTTGGTTGGTTGGGTAGCAGGTGTGGTTATCAGGTTTCACGTTTCGTGATTGTTGCTTGGAGTTGGATCAGAGGAGTGGCTAGCGTTGTTCCTGATCCGACCACCATCATCCACACCCTTCACATCAGTTGGGGATACTGATGCAGTATATAGAGGCATATAGAGGGGATGGGTCGCCAGAAAAAAACTTCGCTTTGTTCGTGCGGTGTTCGACTGCGTTCTTTCTTAGTCCTACGTTAATAACGCACTCTCAATACGAAATGAAAACATGATGAGCTAAAAGTTAATGATTCTACTTGTCCGTGTTAAATCGAACACGTCTAAAATATAATTTCTGCCGACTAAAATATAACTTCTGCCGACTGAAACTCGTATAAAGATTTTTGGGGGGTGTCGCACCCCCCTTCACTCCCCCGTAGCTCCGGGCCTGTGTACAACACAAAATCTAAACGCAGTCCATTCAACACAAAAATGTTTTACTTTCACAAAAAGTTGAGTATAATCTTCGGACAAGATGAGCATCGGACAAAATGACAGACAATTAATATTGTAACTGTCAAATCTCTAGAATTAATGGGATATTTGTACCGGATAATGTCCGTGACCAGCCGCTAATATCCAGGCTTGGTCTAACAATATATTTAAAGGTGCAGTCCAGTCCGTTCTGCGCATGTGTGATATTTCAAACGTTGGGGACCCCACATGTAAAAAAACTTTAACGGAATAGATTTGCGACAGTTCGAAAGCGAGTATTCGTTAAAGGTGGCGAAGGCATGAGTGGGGTAGTTTGATATATTAACAACATTTAGGAACCAAACAACTTCTTATAACACGCTTTTTTGGCAGAAAAGCTCAAGCGTGTGAAAAAAATCCTCAATACTTCATGTTCAATGTTTATATAATGCAATGTAAATAGATGTAATCAGAAACGTGGACATGCGCAGAACGGACTGGACGCCAATTACAATTATTAAATAAAAATAGATACGCAACGCGTACATGACGTATCGACTGACGTCACGGGAAAGCGAAACTATACACTAGAAGTACTATCGCAAGTGAAGTGCAGCTGCTTCAATGTCTTCTGATATTTTACCAAATTACAAAAAATAAACCCAGCGAGCCAAGTTAATATTAGTTGTAATAGATTACACCCAGTAAGTTTCTTCGATGAAGCGTGCCGTGAACACTGGGCGTGAACGAATAAAACGGCGAATAACGTGAACGAAAAAAATGGCGAACGGACTTTTAGCGAACTTTTATTTATCTCGGCAAACTTTCGTTAACCGTCGTAACTTCTTCGGTGGTGACGTCAATGCCGCAGACACTTGAGCATTGATATTTTAAGTAGTTTTAAGTCAGCACTTAAGACTTTTCTTTTTTAAAATTAATAGTTTTTTGTTCATAGTGGTAATATATGTAGTAGGCTTTATCTTATAATGAAACTGTAATTAGTTTTATAAGTAACATTAAGAATATATTGTTGTAAGAGCATTGAGACTATTGTATAATGCTCCTAATACGTCTTTATTATTTTTATTGTTATTAAATAAAGTACAATTTATTAAGACAATATTGGGCTGCTGTGAGCTCACAGATCCCTAAGAAAGGGAATCATGACCTTTGTAAAATCTTTACGTTTCACGAAGAGCCTTCAAGATGTTAGAATTCCTACTTCCTAGAGTACTTTTTGTGTCGACTTTTCAGTCGAACAACAAATCGAGTAATAAAAGGTGCTGGTGTACAAACTGTATTTAGGTACCACGGTTATTGAGAACAAAATCCTGTTGCAGTGCTTTATTTTGCCTGCGTAGCGGGAATCCCCTCCCCTGAGGGCCACTAGTGGACCGGATAAAAATCCTGTCGCATAATTGTCGCATGAAGGTGGCTTCGCAGAGGTCCGGAAAAATCTAATGATTTATTCGTGATATGTTTGTGTTTCTATTAATACTTTAAAACAAATTATGTACAAATAATTCGCATGTTTTTATGTACCTGTCTTGTAATATATGTTGAATGACATGTTTTTAGTCTGACAAAATAGTCTGGAGACACGAACTCAATATAACATCGATAAAAACACTATAAAGTACTGCTACGACACTTGTATTTGTCAAAAGTTTTCACTCGTATCCCCAAATTACACTGGCAATAGACGAAGAACCCTACGTTTTTTTATGCTTTTCACTTTCTTGCGATACATAGCTTTCTTTCTATCGGTTAAATTCGCCCAAACGACCACGCGTTGACTTCGTATTTGTGCATTTATTACAAAGAGAAAACACAAATTATCAGTCGGATCAAAAGTTTCCAGGTGAAGCTAAGGTGAAGCAAACTATCCAATCAGAAGCTCTGAAAAGTAACCAATCATTGACAATTAGAAACGGGCGTCAGCCAATGAGCATCGAGATTTCGTTCGCGCCACACGTGATAATTTTAAGAGATTTTTGGTTTGGGGCATTTGAGTTTTGGACGACAAGGAGAAAGGTGCGTCCCTTTGAAAAGCATTTATTAACGGCCTCGACCTATGCCTTCATTTTCTCTGCAATGGCAGCCCAGAGTAAAGAAAGATGGTCTTGAAGTCTTCAACGAAGCGGTTTGAGGTATGTATTAATGTGTTCTTTTCTTTTTTCGCTTGAACTTTGAACCGGTTCTGGCTGGTTTAAGTCCGGTCGTTTTTTATCGTTTCCTTTTCGTCTCCTGCCGCTTTCTTAACAAACCAACGGTAAAGGAATATGTTTCTAGCAACATGGTCTGCCTTTTAGCACCTTTACTTGAGATTTTTTACCAAAATTTCTATCTGAAATCTCACTTTCTTCCTCGAGGTTTTTCTGTCGGCGGAAACTTGTTGAACTACAAATGACAAACCCGGTTAGTTCTTCGCATTTTTTTCTTCGGTTAAACAGCAGGAATATATCTTTCGACGTTTCAGGCACTGTTTTATACACTTTGGGTAAATATTTGGTGAATATTTTGCGAGAAAAAATCCGGCGAAAAATTTTGAAGCAAGTGTCACGTGTAGTGCCACCGACAGGCGAACCGAGTTGAAACCCGCGTTTGCACTCCTTTTTTCAAGCCTTTTGCTGAATAAAAACGAATTTTTAAAGAACAACACTTGTCAAGTGATCCAAAAAACATTTTGTGTGAATATTAGAAGCTGTTTCGGTTCTGGTGAGTCGCTTTCAGTGCTTTTGTCGTTCAACGTCTGGTCAGGCAGTCGACATTCCGCAAGGCATTAAGGACAAAAGCCTGTACACGTTTCCAAACGACAGCAGTCGACCTTTCGCCTAGAAATACTTTAGCATTAATGTTATAAGTAGAAAAACCAACAAAAAACGACTAGTTCATTTGTGTCCGTTGTTCACTAACAGCTCTGCAGGACTGTACACCAACTTTTAGTCCTCCGTGTGTTACAAATTACAATAAAATTCGCTTCATTAAGTTCAAGAAACTTTCCCAAAATCTGAACAGCTAGTACTCTTTGAATACTGACAGAGTTTCAACGTTTTTTTATAGGAATTAATTGCGTTGAGCTATATTGAAAAGCAGGGTTCTCCCCCACAAACAAATTTGTTCTAGAAACACACTGATATTTTAAGATATAATGCATGTGGTTATATTTCATGGATATTATTAGGTCAAGAAAAATTTTAATTTAGTGTTGTGTTTATGGATGTCGTGAATTGGTTTTTGTGCAGAGGGTGGCTAACAAGCATTGTGTTATACTGATGGAAGGAAGTTGGATGGTGGATTGAAAAGGGAATCCAGTACTAAGAGAAAGAGACAGGTTAGTCAACATACAGGGAATCATGATCTACTGTACAAAGGAAAGGAAAACATCAATCTGTCAACTTCACCTTCACTGTGAAAAATGCCATTTTGTTTGGCAGAAGTGCTATGCATTTAAAATAATAATTTAGGAGCGCATAAAACAGTGTAAGCACGGAAATATTCAGTTTAAATCCAGTTAATATAATAAAATAATAAACCTAGAATAGGTTAGGCAATACTGACACTGAAGTTTGGATAAAATGACATTTTCCACAGTGATGGTGAAATTGGCAGATTGATGTTTTTCTTTCCTTTGTACAGTTGACCATAATTCCCTGGATGTTGACCAACCTGTCTCTTTCTCTTAGTACTGAGTTCCCTATTCAATTCAACACCCTGCTTTCTTTTACCAGATTATCACAGTGTTTGTTATAAGTCATCCTCTGCACAAAAAGCAATCCATTGTTTCCATAAAACTCCAGGCTGTTGCTTAATTTAGCACTAAATCAGCTGGAGGGTCAGTGTGTGTATATAACAGGATTAATATTTCACTTGTATAAGAAATAACTGATTCTAAAACCAGGCTGTTGCTTAATTTAGCACTAAATCAGCTGGAGGGTCAGTGTGTGTATATAACAGGATTAATATTTCACTTGTATAAGAAATAACTGATTCTAAAACCAGGCTGTTGCTCTTTGGGCACTAAATCAGCTGGAGGTTAGAGTAAAAAATTGAAAACCAGGCTGTTGCTATTGAGCATTAAATCAGCTGGTGGAACTGTATATTATTATGTCATATGGGAGAACCCTGCATAATAACATGGAGTAATATGGAGTACAATGACTGGATATGGATTAGTACACCTGGATATTATGGATTTACTACCGACAACACTTGGATATTATGGATTACTATAGACATGGGATATTATGGATTACTACTGACAACACTGGGATATATTATGACTAGGACAACACTGGATTGGATTTTTATTGGATTCAAATTGATCATACATGTTGGTGCAATGGAATTACTCTACTGGAGTCAAACTGGCGTGAAATTACGGTTAGAATCCTGGTGGCTTTAAGTTAGTTATAGAAGGTTGTGTTGGTAGAGTATCAGGTAGATCAGTTAGGAAGGACAAGAAAATGTATATCAATCCCTGATATACCTTTTCTTGGGATAGTTAACTGGGTATAATTGTGCCCATTGTCTCTATGGAAAACAATCATGGATATGGTGGACGTGGTGGAAATCATCTTTCAATTGTTAAGTTGTCTTTCTGGTGGAAGGCAACAGGTGAGAACTGGTTTAAAGTAAAATTATATTTATAGCTAAAAATAAGATGAGATTTAAGTAGGTCAGTTATTTTAAGGATTTGTTTTCTGTGCCACTGACTTGGATAAGCAGTACAGCACTTGCAAAAAAGAGCTATTCTGGAGAAGTTTATTATAGGATTCTTTACAGTCAGCTGCTACTGAGAGTCTGAGACAGTCTGATTGCAAACCTATGTTGCTGCATGATTTAGGAAGCAGTCGGCAAACTAAGGAAAGCTTGCATGCAGAATAACATAAGAATGTTGAAAATTAGATACAGTAATAGGGTACAGGTACTGGACAACCAAGAGCAGCTTCAAAGGACAACGCGTGGATTTCAGGTGTGTTAAAACATTTTAGAGATCAGCTAGGTTGGAAACTGTAGACAGCTTATGGTGTAATATTTAGGATAACAGGAACAATACTGGCCAAGTTGCTGAAGGTAGTGGTTCATTTCCTTGTGATGTGCTTGGAAAGTGTTCCTTTAAATAATTAGTTGGTTGCCACCAGGATGGTAGGTTGTTTAATAAGTTATGCTATCATGTAAAAGAGCTGTAGTACTTAACAACGATGGCTTAACTTATCATCTGACCTTCGGTATTGTTAATTGTGTTATTTGTTGGGGGTGTCCTGCCCACACCATAGGCCCTGCCAGGTATACAGTTTTGTATTACCTATACAAGGTTAAGATATCACACCTGGTTCCAGATACTTGTTTTACATTGTTATAACAAAGTGAAATATGTTGATAGTCCAGGTTTTTAGGAACTACATACAATTCCGGCTTTTCAAATATTGCGGCTTTTCAAATATTGCGGCTTTTCAAATATTGCGGCTTTCGGATTTTTAAATATTGCGGCCTTCGGATTTTAAGGATTACGGCGTTTGCTATCTGCTCTTAATTAGAAATTGCGGTTTTGAAAGCAAGTTAAACATTAATTGTATACTTACATTGTCTTCTATATATTCTATCTTCTATTTTGTAATAGTTAATATTGTTATAAAAATAAAGAAAATGTGTCTTGTGTGTGTGTTTAATTGTATCGAGTTTAAGCCCAAATATTGTGGGCTTCAGCTCATCAAATATTCCGGCTTTGGGCTTTTTAGCCGGATTGTGGTCTGACATCATGGTGTAGTCAACAGTTATGTAATGTCTCTGAAATACTAATTTTTGTAAATAATAATAAATGAAGTAATTATTTGTTTGTAAATACATGTAGTTAACCTGAAAAAATTGTAAAAATAATGTAAAATATAATAATCATATGAAGGTGTGGCACTAGTTATTAAATCATTTTTTTGTTTTTGCAGGTAAAACAGGCACTGGTTTGTCAATGACATAAAATAAATCTGATAATATTGTTTGTATTATGTTATTGTGGCACGTTACTAACTCTGTTTTTCTTTTCTTTTTTTTAGTGGTGTGTCCAGGTTTGGAAACCTTAGGGTTTATGGGTTCAATTCCCATTTCACACACTAATTAAATCTTTTAAGTATTGTTTAATAAACGAGCAGCAGTGTTTTATCAGATTTAAAACACGAGGGCGTAGCCCGAGTGTTTCACGTGCTGCGAGCTTCAAACATGACCCATTTGATAAGTTCATTGGCGTAGTAATTTCGAAAATCGATGTTGTCTAAGCCGAGAAAATCAAAGATAAAGTTTATGTAAATCAGGATGAATCTTTATCACATTTAAAGACACGATACGGTGGTGATTGTCTTTTCCTCATGAATTATTAATGAGTGTTTGAAATACTTTTAAAAGACACAGCACGCGAATCCTGTTGAGTAGAACATAAAAAAGCCAAGATAAAGAAATTACAAATTACTCAAAGAATATTTAGCCAACAGTGAACTGAAAAAGCAGCAACAAGAAAATTGAAATACGAGTAAAAATACTTTATTGACATCTGTGCATGGATATTTTCATAACAACATAACCATATATAAATATATACTGTATATAATCCTAATTTCTCAAAGAGAATCTTTTGGTTTAGGCCTGATTTTTTCAAAGAAAAATTTCTTTTTTGGCACTACAAGTTTTCCGTTTACCTTCACGAAGGTTTTCTTGAGTGTGTCTGTGAACATTTTGTTGGCAAAAAGGTAGAATTCGTTTTCCATTTGCCAGATCTTGGACTTCTTAAAATGATCCAGAGTCGCTGGTTCTAGTTCCTTTTTTGCGTGTGTCTTTCGTAAATGTGATTTACCACCTAAAATGACCGCAACCGACAAAACGTCAGTCACTTACAATAGTCTTCCTCAAGACTAAACTGATCAACTTCACACTTCTAATGATACTGTACATGTACTCCTAGGTTCAAACCATTTAGTTTATGTTGTTTCCTCAGTAAATACACTAGCTCTATAAAAACTATTTTACAATTGTAACCAATACCTGCTAGAAATTTTTTCGTGGCACCTTTAAAATACCTTGGCAACACAGCTTCCATAACTGCTACAAACTCTGTTAACCTCTCTGTGATGCCAACAACAAGGAAATTATTAACTAAATTATCCTTTGCCTTTTGAAGTGCCCATTTATTTCCAGGTTCCCTGTAGACACAATTAAGACAATTAAATCAACTGTGGGGCGACATTAGTCCATTTAAAATATCCCAATTTAGCATGTGTTACAGCAACCTTGTATGCAGAGCCAGTGAATAATTGTGCAACAATATACTTGGCTCTGGTTACAAAATTGCAGTTACAGAAATTGGTGTAAGGCTTGGTGGTTTTAAATCCTAATTCTGTCTATTAAGTTGTGTTTGGATTGTAGTATTTGAAGTCAGAATTCGCTCGATTTAGTAACACATAAAGTAATCACTGGTGTAACTGCATGGTTGTCCCTAGAGTAAACAAATAAAATCATTTTAATGTAAGACCACCTACCAGCATGTTGGATGTTGACCACAAAAAAACGGGATTTGCAACCAAAGTCGGTCAAGTTGACAATCTCTGTGATGTTTAACTACACATTGATCAAAAGTCTAAAGATGAATGGCTTATGTTAGAATAATGACATTAAATTTTATGCCAATGCTATTTATCTGTATTTTGTTTGTTTTATGGGCTAGTGGTTTACAGTGTACTGACATGTTTTGAAACTGGACCAGTTGCAATACCTATTCATAACCATGAACATAATTTTACTCTACTGTAAATACAATTAGACCTCTTTCATAATGGCAGCCAATTTCAATATTCCTTTACGTGCATTTAAATTAGCCTTTATGGCCTCGTTTGTGTGTCAGCAATTCAAAAGAATCTTTGCTTTCCCTAACGAGGTTGTAAAGGCTAATTTATATGTGCATAAAAGAATATTTAAAATGGCAACCATTATCTCTACTGTGCTTATGTTGTAAATATGTCAGTGAAGTTTTTTCACTTACTTCAAGATTTCCCTGTCTTGCTCGTTTCAATCCAGGTCTAAAGTCATCACCAAACCGCAAAAAGTAATAATACGATACAAGTCTTTCTAATGGTTTTCTAACAATATTGATATAAAGTGGGTTCTTCTCGAAACCTAGTCCCGCAAAGTCTATATATGCCTGATGACCATGATAAAATGATGGCATTTTTGATGTCCAGGTGGTTATATTTTGAGCAAATCTCATTTGATCTGGTAATCCCATCACATGATAGTTCTTGCTCACATTCAAATGGATAACATGAAAATTATTTTTTGAACAAAGTGCATATACTGCACCCATGAAGCTAGTGCTGCCAGTTTTAGGAACTCGGTTATAAAATACAATTGTCTTTTCCCCACTTGATGGAACCTGTAGAGAAGCATAGACGAAATAATCTTTAGAGCATAGTCATTCCTTCAACCAAATAAAGAGACAAGGCAGAGAAGTTTAAGAGAAAAAATTAACCAGTGGTTGCATAGAAAATAAATGCAAATCACTCACTAGGTCTTTATCAACTTCAAATTTGAATTCAAATTTATTTGTAGCCTGGTCCATTTGATCTGATTTTCCCTTAAAAGTAGGTTTAGGAAAAACGCATGTTACAGTTGTTAAAAATCAAGCAGCTTCAGGTACCAGACTAATTATAAGTGCATGAGAAAACTTTCAACTTTTTGGGGAAATAATTATTTTACCATTTGCTGGTCTTCTGACGAATCCCAATCTTCCTCAATGTCATTTTCGTAAGCTGAATTTAACTGAAATATATTATTTCAAAGGTAAGTAAAGCCCGGTTTCCATATTATGATCACAACGATTGTAGAAATAAAGAGTCCTGTGATCATTGCAATCCTTGTGATCATATGAAAACCATAAACCTGGCGATCATTGAGATCCAACGCAATGATCATTGAGATCCAACGCAATGATCATTGCGATCGACGATCCTTGCGATCTCATATGGAAACTGGGCTTTGCATACGAGAAAGCAAAGGTTGTTCTTTGATATACAGTAATTGATGTTCTAATGATTCCAATATGTTCAATAAAATACAACACTTTACACTTACAAGATTTTTCTCTTCTATACCCACACCACCACCAATATCATCATTCCTTGCTATTAGAGCTATTGAAAAAGAAATGGATTTTATGGGAAGCTGATGTTACATAAGAAGATGTTAAAACAATGATTTTTAAATGTAAATGTACAAACTATAGAAGGTTGGCAGGTGTCAATGCAGGCAAATCTAAGCAAATAATTGGGTTTTTCCCCAAATCATCATTATATTAATTAATTCTAAAAACTAGACATATTTGCTATTTAAAATATTAATTGCAATATCTTAATTTCTTCATAATTATCTTGTATATATTATGCGCTTTTACACAACTATATGAGTCACATCTTCCTTCAGATAAGGTTATCTGAAGATGAGTAGAAGTATAAACAAGATGAATGGTTCTTGACCTTCATGCTATACTAGATATTAAATACACACGCCACAAAGAGAGCTTAATAATCTTTTCCCTCATTCTCTCCTGGAGATTGCTATAGCAGGAAACATTTGTAAAGCCAAGCCGCAATGAACTCTGCAGTATTCATAGTTGAACACTGCTGGAGGCTCTACTGTGTCTTTCCGGATATTTCACACCACCAACAAAGAGAATAAAACGTAGGAAAAACGCTGAAACAGCTACTATTTGCCAAATACAGTTTAACTTTGCTGCTTGCTCTACAGTAAGATCATTTGTTTATCTATATGAAAACTCTACGAATGTTATTATGAATGATATAATATGCGAGCACACTGATCATGCTGAAGTATCACACAGCAAGTCGATTTAAGAAGCATTAGGGGGTTAAACGAGATAGTAATAAATACCTTCGTTTAGCAATCGAACTTGCGTTTGTAGCTGCTGAATTTGGACTTCAAGGGTGATGAAAACAGCGGTGATAAGAATCAAAGTGGCGAACTTGCTGGCAAAAGAACTTCGCCAAGGCATCGTCGCCCGCCTTCAGCTGTCAGTAACCGAGGTCGTATTTCAAGAGAATCCCCAAGTTAGATAAAGTGATCGCATTTAGAATACGATAAACAAGGAAAGGTTAATTAAAAGAATCATTTATTTGCGAACTGTTACTAACTTGTTACATCGTTACTATTCGAACGAGCGTCAAAAACGATGTGTGCGAGCTGTAACCCCCCCTGAGATGCCCTTTTGGAGAGATGCGAGATGCCCTTTTGGTTGGTTTTCGAGCCGAATTCGATGACAGATTGGTCTATATTGTATTACGTCTCAGTTGGAGTGGTAAATAGTGTTTCACGGCCAAGGTTTCACCTGAGAGTTAATTATGAGTTAATCAATCAAGTAACCAGTGTTTAAATTACAGGGGGTAACCATTCCATATTCCGGTTTAACTGGGCTATGGCGGACAAAAACAATATGTCATCTGTGGTTCTTCTTTTGAAATCAAAAAATGAAGATGATATGTACGAGAAATTACTACGTGAACACGGATATGAACCAATATTTATCCCCGTTTTATCATTTGAGTTCACGAATAAGGACGAATTGATGGAAAGATTGGAAAATCCAGATAAACACTGTGGTCTAATTTTTACAAGTCAAAGAGCAGTGGATGCCGTGTGCCGCTGTATAACAGATGTTAAACTCGAAAGAAAGTGGAGTATTTCTTTACGAGAGAAATGGCTGAAGCTGCCCGTGTTCGTGACGGGCAAGGCAACTGCGAATCGTGTTAGAGAGCGATTAAAACTCTCTGAAATTCACGGGGAAGCAAGTGGAAACGCTGAATCGCTTGCTTCAATTATTTTACAAAAACTACCGCGCGATTTCTCCAAGGCATTGCTATTTCCTTGCGCAAATATTAAGAGGGAATCCTTGCCTAGTATCCTGGAGAAAGAAGGCTATTATTTGTACTGCGTGACTGCGTATTGCACACAAGCAGATACAAATCTTGTTGCAAGTCTTGAGGGGAGGTTTGGAAAGGACACACACGTTGAAGCAATTGTATTGTTTAGTCCTTCTGGAGTAACATTCAGCTGCGATGCGCTAAAACAAATATTCCCATCATTTCATAAGATTAAGCTTATTGCCATTGGTCAGGCTACTTCCCAAGGACTAAAAGACCATGGTCTCCTGGTTTCTGGTGTAGCCCCAAAACCAAATCCATCATCATTGGTCAAGGTCATTGATTATTGTCTCAAAGAACAAAACTAACATCATAAAGTGTACTCTAAGGCTATATCTTTGTTTATTTCATGATTGAGTCAGCTTTCTTTAATGTACCACGGGTTGTATATCATAGACGGATTTTCTGGGGTGGTGCTACCCCTCCAAATATTTGTTTTCACCCCCCCCCCCGCAAACGAAACGTTCACCCCTCTAAAAAATGTTAACATAGTAATTTGATAGAACCCTATTTTGGGTTTACAGGGTCATTTAACTCTCAAAGGACCTGCCAAATTCATTGACTTGACAACTTCAAAAACCTTAGTTTTTTTGCTTCGAATGCCTTCAAAATTTTCCAGGGGTGCTTTGCTTTCTAGCCTCCCACCAGCAGCTCCACCCCTGGACCTCACTGGGGGCTGAGCCCTGAAGCACAACGTTTGGTGACACCTTGTGTTACCTCACTAAAATCCGTTTTTGTTGTATATAGCATACAGCCCTATGAATACTAATCAGATAATAAATGAAGAAAAACTGGCTCTTACTTTGTGTACTAGACGAATAAATTTGCATGAGTAAAATGTTAGTTAGCATGTATAGAACTGCCTCATTCTTTAAAATATCCCGTTTATTTTATCACTAATAGGTTTCATTCATGAATTGGCCAATTCCGGGACAAAAATAAACGGGATTTTTTAAAGAAATTTTCTATACAGTGCTAAATTTCTGTGCGGTACACAAAGTAAGAGCCGAAAAAGTAGGGAAATCTTTGTCGAAGGTGGATAAAATAGACAAAACTTTGTTGGAAAACCAACTCAATCATGAAATAAGTCAGATAAATCCCTCAAACATTGAGATGTAAGCGATATGCAGCCCTCGGATGCTACGCATCCTCGGGGCTGTATATAGCATACATCCCTCGTTCTTGGGATTTATCTTTTACATAGTTATACAATTATTTTTAACTATTTGTAATCAAACAGAAACTATTGCATAGTTTTTATTTATTATTATACTGACAACTAGTCTATATACAAGATTGAATTGCCAAAAAATGTTGAAGAGTCAAATATCCAGAATTCTAGTCATAACCCAGACACAATAATGGTCGATTTTAAAAATATACATGCAATAGGTTTTAATTTTGTATCTTTACCACTGATAGTCTGTGCGATATCGTTTTGGGGACATATATATTTGTATGAAACGTCAACCAAAAAACGTCTGCAAAATTGGCTTTATATGGGCAATTATATCTGTATAATATATAAACATTTTGTCTCTACAATATGCATCCCTGCTTCAAGAAGAGATGAACGAATCATCTTAATGCCTCACTGAGTAGTGTGGCACATTCTCCAACCTGAAGGAGAAAAATAAATGTGTCAAAAAAAGGAATATCCTCTGTTTGCTAGCCTGTGCCCCAGACCACAGCATGTGTGGTCTGGGACACAGGCTACTGTCACATACAACAGTACCTTTGGAGGGTTGGATATTGACGATAACGGTTTGAGGAGTGCTGGGAAGTCCATCATTTTAGCGTACGAGAGACTGTCTTTATCTTCCCAAATCTAGAGTTTTTAAAATATTCAAATGGCATCAAGAAAATAATGGGGAGAAAACCTTGAGATTTCTGTAACTAATTTGAGTTAAGACATCATGAATTTACTACAACTATGGTAACATAACAAACATAGGGTAATATTATGAACTATACAAGAATGTACAGTTGACACATACCAATGTCCCCAAGGCAACAAGTCCACGGAACCTAGCCTCATTGTCAATCAAATTATGCATGACCTAAAAATAGTTTGAGGTTACGGTATTATAGCTGATAAAGTTAAGGTGATACTCAGATAATAAAAATAATTGCTCATAATGTTCTTACCAAGTTTAATGTATTAATGCATTGTACTTTGCCTTCGTAATCGTTCTTAATTTTGAATGCCATGGAAAAACTAAATGTAATATGGTAATACATCAAGAAAAAATCAATGCAGGTTTAATTTTGAAATGTGTGTGCAGGAATTTGTGTGGCTCATGTGTTATTAGTGTCAAGCAAAATTGAAAGAGTTACAAAACAACAACTTTAAAGAGAAGTCTGGACCTACTTGATTAAAACTGTACAAACAGCAATCTGTACAAGTTTGTTTGTGTTTTTGCAGTGGTCTAAAATACACTCTATGATCTGGAAATGACAAAAATAATATATGCTTGCTATTATATAGTGTAAAAACATCTCTCTTGTCAGATTAGACAAACAAACACAACAGTAAAGTAAATGGTTTGAACTTAGGAGTATCATTGGATGTGTGAAGTTGATCGTCCAGGTTGTTGTAGTCTTGAGAAAGACTATTGTTGGTCAGACTGACGTTTCGATGGCCTCAGCAGTGTTCATCTTCAGAGTCAAGATGAAGTCAGTCACCAACAATAGTCTTTCTTAAGACTACAACAATCTGGACAATCATGCAACTTCACATGATCTACAGTAAACACAACAGTAAAGTGCAAAACGAATATATACAGCCTTACCAAATTACTTTGTTTTAGCATAATGGTTATTCCTCTCTCATGTGAAAACAAGTTTGAAAAAATCCTAAATACTATGCTTATGGTGATATTCTGGTTTGGCAATTTTTCTGTACTAAAAAAAAATAGAAATAAGCAACATTTTTTTATATGCTTTGGACATGTGGAAGGAGGATGCCTCATAACAAAAACTACTGTATACTATAATAATTTTTATGCAACTGTAAAGTGTACATGTGCAGTTAAAATGTACAATACATTTTGATATACCCACCATTTGACAATCTTTGTAAGATGCTGTAACATTTCTTCTCCATTATCAATGAAGTTCTTGCTTATTTCAGCATCTTGTATTAATAATCTTAATATATCAAGACCTAAGGCAAAAGTATAACCAATTTAATACCAAAGTGTTGAAATCCTATACATCAATAACATATATTGCTAAAAACTATTGAGTGTTTAGCTTCTAAATAAAATTGATAATGGATAAACAAAATCTACTTGAATAACCTGGATAACAGATATCTGTAGGCCACTGAATTAAAGTTGTTAAAATATTTATTTGTTTTTGGGTTAAAGGAGTCTTTGATTGGGAATTGTTTGTGGACCTAGACAATACATCTATAAAACATAAACAAAAAATAATTTCTTTATAATTTTTTTTTAAATATCTCATTTTCATAGTAATTGTTTTGAGTGTGGTAGTGATTTAAAAAAACAAATCTGATGTAAAGGTACCATACTTTGAATTTCCATTATATCTTCACTTGTCAGTTTTTGAGCCTACAAACAAAATGGTAACTAAATGAATTTAAAATGACATAACCAATTGAGGTAACATAATATATGGCATTTTTCCAACGCTAACCATGCCAGCCTAACCTCATCAACTTTGGCATTGAACTCCTTCAGTCTCCCTATAAGTCCATCAATTTTTACTTGACCAAAACTCAAATATGTTTTCTATAAATGTATACCGGTAACAAAAAAATAAATTCAAGCTTGTGGTGCTTAATTACGACGACATGAATAACATATTTTTGTACAAGAAAAATGAAACACTAAAATCCGCTATGGTCTAAACAGGTATAATATGTAGAAACCAACCTCTGGAAAATATGAGTGAGTATTTCTGCTGGTTTCCTGAACGGGAAAAGTAGTTTCAACATTCTAAAATAAAACATAAATAGTTGGAAAAATATTCATTGTGGAGTTATAACCTTGTCCTAGCTGGGTGCTTAGGAGCTTCTTCCAAGGTTTATACTGTATGGTTATAAATGTATTCTTGTCCTATAAAGGGGTCATAATTAATTACCATTGCTGTATCACTTGGCCTGTAACGTCCTTGACCTACAGTAGATAAACCATAAATTAATAAACTTAAAGGAGAGAATTAGGTACATTGATTGAAATATATGTAGAATAGAAAAGGGTTCAACAGGATATGCAATAAAATAAAATGAGTAATAGGGTATGGTACCTGTGAATGGATCTGCCCCAGATGATGCGTCTGCTCCAGATCTTGACACACCATTCCCTTCATTTGATGTTGTTGACCCAGGGACATAACGAGAGCCACCTAATTTGAGACCATTGTCAGCAAGTACTGTACTTACTTAATTAACAATAATTACATGTATATACTATGATGGTAGTCTCCTGTCTATCAGGTGTCTGTGGACCATTGTATTCTTCCATGTCCAGTGGCAGCACTACGAGTGTGCAAACGGTGCGCCGCACCGGGGCCCATCAGCCTGTCCGGCAAACTGCCTCTTTTTATTAATGGTGCTATTATTACGGTAATAATATTTTCTTCAAACTAATGGATACATTACCAAAAAGTGATTTTGTGATCTTTAGATTTTGCATGCCATTTCAGAGACCCTAAATTCAAAAAAAACCCAGAACCCCCTACATATGTCGTCTGCACTTTGTGGGAGGGGGCCCAAATTTTTTTCTTGCACCGGGGCCCACACCCACGTAGTGCTGCCACTGTTCATGTCATCTTTGGTCAGATCCTCTCAGAGCCAACCCTCCCACCTCCTGCATTCTTACACATCTTTTCACGCAGTCGTCATTCTCCTTCCTTTCCACATGCCCAAACCACCTGGTATAGTCTAGGTTTTGTGGACAATGTGCTATTCACATGTACCTGTAAATGGGTCAAGATCGCCAGATGGGGTCTGGGGGCCAATACTAATTGATTTAGTGTTGGTTGTAATAAAATTCACCACTTGATCCAAAAATGCCTGACTAAGATCATTCTTCTCTAAAAACTGTTGAGCAGCCAACCAAACATCATCTTCAAGAAAAAACACAAACAAGCTGTTATAAACATATATTACATCCTAAATTACAATTAATTATGGTCACCATTTAATAACTAATTAAAGAAATGTCGATGGTTAACCTGTGAGGTTGTAAGGCAACTTGAGAGGTGGTTTTCCTTCTTGGATATCAACATCAAACACAAAGTCATATTCCTTAGTATAGAGTGTGAAAGAAAAATTTAACCTGAGCTTTAATGCTTAATTGCAGGGATATACAGTTAGTCACAGAGAAATCAAAATAGCCTTTGGAAATTTTAACACTGACAATTAATTTAAGAATTACGTAGTACGGTATAATACTGTACATGTACCTTTCCTTCATGTGTAGTTTTACCAGATTTCTGTGATGCTTCATCAGAAGTCGCTCCAGCTCCAACAACGTCACCTATCTGTCATCAAAACAACTTAGAGAATTTAGGTATAGTACCAAATATATGCTGAGGTAATGAGAATAAAGGAAATGATCACCAAAGGTGAACTCTGAGACCTGTTTTAATAGCTACTTGAATAACTACTTTCTTATATAGCACTTTATCACATTGTCGCTTTACAGATTACACAATCGAAACAGACATGATAAGACCGAGGTAGACCTTGAGCTTACAAATGGTGTGTCGGCAGACGCTGTTAGTAATGGTCTGTACATGCACCTACTGTGTTGATTTTGTAGAGGGAGGAAAACCGGAGAACCCAGAGAAAAACCCTTGAAGCACGGGAGAGATAAACTACAACAACTCTATTCACATTAGTCCCAAGTTTGAGAGGCAACGCGGGGCTGTACCCAGATGGTCACCCATCCAGTCACTAATCCCGCCCGCCTGGGGTTAACTTGAAGCTAGAGGTGAAAGGCAACGTGCTAATCGCATACGCCACCCGTGCTCCCGGAACTATAAGATCATTTTCAGGATTCCATGGTTATAAAATTAGTCTCACCTTTTCCCATTTTCCTTCCTTATTATTCCACTAAAAATAATAATGCCAATCTTGAGTTACTGCATCATAGTCTCTCTCTTCCACAGAGGCTTCCAGCTTATCCCCACCCATTACCCCCTCTACTGCATTGGAAGCTTCTGCAGAGGAGAGAGGTATCTGCATAGTTGTAGTTAGGTTTGATATCAGCATTCCTTCTTGTTTTTAAACAATGATAAACATGAATATACTAACATTATAATATATATATATATATCTAAATTATAACCTGATGTGCTTCAATAGCTGCCCCTCTTTTGACTAGAAGATTTTGTCCATCAGATTTCCCTGCAATGTGATCATGATATTGAATGAAAAATGCCTTCAGGATGTACAATTATATACTTCATACTGCACTTATAATAGTATATATAAAATTTATGTACTTTTTAATTGAAGTAAAAGAAACTTGTATAACCTGGTCGTAACAGTGCTTCTGGTCCAGGGAGGTCATCAATTTTAATATCTCCCAGTTTACCATCACTAGACGAAATGATAACATTTGTTTTCAGCAGATTTTGCAAGTGCATGCAGGTACTATCAATGACCAAAGTTTTGGTTTTACAGTACAACTACTGAATCATGTTGACAATGTGTACATAAGTTGTAAGAGTAGTTGAGGTAATAGTTGATCTTTATTATAAATGAGTGACATAAAAACATTGTGCTGCGTAGGCAGTATATAAATGCAAATCGCTGAAATCAAACACTCTAAAAGGTTGGTGTGCTGCCAAAATAGTGTTCTTAGAGGTTCTCTCCTCTGCAGAGGCTTCTCTTTTGGCGGCAGGCAACATGGGGAGGTGGAGCGCTCTTCGGCAGGAGGCGATTACTAAAGCGTGTGGGGAATGACAGGAAGCGTCTAGGCCTCGTGTGTGCACCTTCACCTCCCCTGTTGCCCGCTACCAAAAGAGAAGCCTCTGCGGAGGAGAGTGTGTTAGGAGGTGTTAATTAAACCTCCTCCACACTATTTAAGCAGCACACCAACCTTTTAGAGTATTTGATTTCTATACCTAGACACTTGAACTGGAATGGCATGACCAGCAACTTCTTCTTGAAATTGCTTTAAAAGAAAAAAAATTTATCATTTTGAAACGTTCACAGAACTTACAAACCCTCAAATGGCATATGGTTATTACTAATGCAGTTACAAGATACTTAATGCAGTTACAAGATACTGCATTATTACCTGTAACATATTTTCTGATGCCATTCTTTCAGGGTTAGATGTGAATACACGTACAACACCATCGCTTAAAGCAAAATATCCCATAGTTAAATTCATGAAATATATATATATACCAGGTCTGGGTATTAACATAATTTTGTGTAAATGGTAGGTTGTGTGTACCTGGAACCTACAGCAATGTCTCCATTATCCAAACAGCTACAGCACCAGACTGACTGGGCTGGTAAGGTTATAGTCTGAATGCATTCCCCTTCTAAAAATTATTATGTTTTTAAAGTAGTCAGTTATTAAATTAAATGCATAATTTGTGGGCACATAAAAATAGTGATGATTCTTGTTGAGTGTTTAGTGATGTCATAATATTATGTACATGGCATTGATTGTTGAAACATTCAAACAGTCATGTTATCTGAAGAGAAATTTGATGCATTTCCACACTAATTTGTCAATAATATATTCACTGGGTCAGGAGCTTTTAGTCTTTAATTTGTCTGATTATTTGGCTAGTTATTTTTCATATTTTGCTAGACATTTGTAGCTCATGGGCAATTTTATAGAACTTGGATAAATTTAACAATCAAAATATGCCCCTATTGACAGATGCAAATTGGACACAAACTTAATATAGCATAATTGTAAAAGTACATCATAATATATACGGTAAGCAAGCAGAGATAAATAATTACCCTTCCAGATTCTTAGTGTTCGGTCTTCAGATGTTGAAACAAAGTTTCCATTGCCATTTAAAAAAACTGACAAACTACACATTAAAAAGGAAACAAGCAGCAGACGATATCGAATAAACACAATAATAGCAGAATAAATACTTTGTGGAATATTTTTCATTATTAAATGCAAACATTTAGTTCTCAAACAGATGTTTCATTAATATCACAAACATTCTTTCAAAAAGTACTCTGACTGGCAATTGTATTCAACGGACTAATAATTCAAGAGAACCGACACATTGTATAGCTAGTACTGCTCAGAAATAACTGCAACACTGCATCCGTGTTCGGAACGCATTCTGAAGTGTTCCGAATGCGTTCGGAACGTGTACACCATTGTGTCTTTGGTTGAAAAGTTAATCGGAAAACTTTGTTAATTTCTGACTTTAGTAAACTGCCAAACGGATTTAACTTGATCATTTGACTAATTATGGTATAATGTTCATTAGACGAGATTAAAACAGAAAGTCTGGTCGTGTTCCAAACGCGTTAGGAACACATTTTTCGTTAGGTTAATTCTGAGCAGTACTGTAGTTTAGCTTGTCTTGACTACAAAATTTACCTATAAACAAAATTTGTGTGGCCTTGATATATTCTTAGACACTTCCCACTAGTATGCCATTTTCGTATTGTGCTACAAATGACAAAAAAGATGACAAAAAACACCACATATATAATGTAATATAATGTGATAAGTGCACAAGCCAAGAATTATGGTAACTAAACATAAAAGTACTGTTTGCAACATACTTATCATTAGCTGATGAAAGAAATTCAGTAGGCGAGAGAATAGCTAAACTACGGACACAGTCATTATGTCCTGAGAATGTTTCCAAACATACACCAGCCTTCCACATTTTAATGGTTTGATCAGCAGATGCTTGAGATAATAAAAGGATTGTAATACGTATAGTTATAATTATAGTTTGTTGTTGAATTGAAAAGTAGTAAAGATTTGTTTATATGTGTAGCTGTCACATTATAATGGTAACTTGACATAATAATTATTAATAAAAGCTAAGTACAGCAGATCTACATAATTGTAGGTGGTATACATTAATAAATATTATTATTAACCTGTTAACATTATTCCTTGTTCTTTAATCAATGCCACTGCCCAAACAGCCTGTGTATGACCTTGCAATGTCATTACACATTTTTCACCAAGCCAAACCTTTGCAGTTCTTATAGAAATAAAAACATTATGCTTCATAAATTTATTATAATCATTCCAACTTACTAATACAGACTAATACTTATCTGTATCTTTAAAAATGGCTGTCAATGGACTTACAATTATTACCAGTATATTGTATAAAATAGCATAATAATACAGTATAATGTTGGTATACTTGTCCCATGATCCAGATAGTATTGTACCATAGTTTCCAGAAGCCAGAGAACAAACAGCTCCTTCATGGCCAGTAAGAGTTTGAACTGGTTCTATAATTTGCAGCATATTATTACTATACTAATGTATTACACTATACTATACTATACTATACTATACTATACTATACTATACTATACTATACTTATACTAACTAGTTTGAACTGGTTCTATAATTTGCAGCATATTATTACTATACTAATGTATTATACTATACTATACTATACTATACTATACTTATACTATACTATACTATACTATACTATATTATACTATAGTACTGTACTGTACTGTACTATACTATACTAACTATACTATACTATATATATACTATATAATTATATACTATACTATACTGTACTGTACTGTACTATACTATACTATATTATACTATAGTACTGTACTGTATTGTACTCTACTGTACTGTACTCTAGCTATTGTAATGTACTGTATACTGCTGTGTTGTGCTGTACTTTACTGTATTGTACACTGTTATGTACTGTACTGTACTATACACTGCTGTGTTGTGCTGTACTTTATTGTACTGTGCTATATTGTGCTGTGCTGTACTGTATTTTACTGTACTGTACAATACTGTACTATACTAAAATATATTGTACTATACTATTGTACTGTATTGTACTGTACTACACTGTACTGTAATGCACCATACTACCATATTGTACTACACTACTGACTACACTATAGCATGTTACACTGAGCTATATTGGGCTATATTCATATTCCCTGTGACACTGGTAAATGTTAACAATAAATAGATATGTTATTATAATATATATACTGTTATTATCCAACCAATTATTGAACAGTATATGTATTTACCCAAAGATTCAATGCTCCAGACTATGATAAGTTTATCATGACCTCCAGTAACAATCAATCCTAAAATTTAACATCATCATACCACGAACAAATACATTATTAACAAGTGTGAATTAAGAGACACCATTATTGCAGAAAATATTAAGCAGTGCAGTCTGTGACTTTCAAACTTTCGTTCTTCGCTAGCCTACCGTGAGGATATTTATCGCTTTCCGGCATTGTGCAAACAGCAGCCACAAATCCTTGGTGTCCAGAGAAACATTGTCCTTCAATAAACTGTGAAGTTCCTTCGACTTTCTTCCAAACTCTCGTTGTCCTATCTCGAGACACTGATATCAATCCACCACAAGGAAAAACGCTCTTACAAATACCTCTGACATCCATTTCATGTCCTCTCAATACACTACTAAGTTTATATGCCATTTTCTTAACAATTTACCCCCTCTTTAGAAAAAAGAAAACTAGAAAAAGCTAGAAATTTCAAGAAACGAAGAAAATTTTTCTTGAAAATATGAATTACGCTAGAGCGTAATACGAATTGTGCGGATAACCGCTAGCGCAACGAAGGCGGGCTCTCTCTTGTGCACGTTTTTCATGGCTGTAAGTCGACTATTTCGATCTTCGTCTCCTGGTCGGATTATTTCATGCTCAAGAACATATTCTTTGTATTTAAAAAGAAGTGAAACACCCATAATACGTAGTGCATCTGCTAAACAAGGTACAGTTTCAGATCTTTATGATGATGGTAATGATGATAATGGTGACGATATTGATGACGATGATGATCATCATCATCTTCATGAATCATCATAATGATGATTATGATAATGATGACAATAATTATGATAATGACAATGATGGGTGATGATGATGATGGTGATGATGATAACAATGATGGTGATGATGATGGTGATGATGATGGTGATGATGATAACAATGATGATAACAATGATGATGATGACAATGATGATGATGACAATGATGATGA
This sequence comes from Chrysogorgia sp. JL179-B06, assembly GCA_035772405.1. Classification (NCBI taxonomy): domain Eukaryota; kingdom Metazoa; phylum Cnidaria; class Anthozoa; order Scleralcyonacea; family Chrysogorgiidae; genus Chrysogorgia; species Chrysogorgia sp. JL179-B06. The sequence goes on along the minus strand of JAYKKM010000496.1, from coordinate 513,318 downwards.
TGATGACAATGATGATGATGGTGATGATGATGGTGACAATGATGATGGTGATGATGATGGTGATGGTGACAATGGTGACAGTGATGATGGTGACAATGATGATGATGATGACGATGGTGATGATGGTGCTGGTGACAATGATGATGATGATGGTGACAATGATGATGGTGATGATGATGATGGTGACAATGATGATGGTGACAATGATGATGATGATGATGGTGATGAATGATGATGACGATGATGATAATGATAACGTTCGTGATTTTACTGATGATGGTGTTGGTGATGATTATGAATGCTAGAAGATTACAGGGTATATTACTTTTTCTTTAGTAACTTCTAGAACTTCTGGTGTAGACACTCGCTTACTTCAGGTCAAGATCTTGGGAACAGTAAAACAAAAAAGGAGAAAAACACACTCACAAAGTAGCAAAGTTAAACTTCAAGAAACCAATATCCCAAATGATGATCTTAAACATGTTACAAACATCAAGAAACTATCTTCTGACCAGAGTGAAAACTTGAATGTGTTGAACAAACTACAGAATGATAATGAGATCTTTGATGACCAGTTTCTGTATGGTGATAAGTGGACAGAGTCTACAGAGACTGAAACAGACACTTCAAGAAAACGAAATAGAAAAAGGCATGGTTTTATTGACGAAGCTGCACGTTTGGCTGAGATAGATGCATATCTCTATTGTGGAAATGTAAAGAATGAAATAATTTTGTTATCTATTATTTGCAATATGTATTAATACCCAATGTAGTTTGGCTAACTCACTGACAAAGCTGAATAGCATTCAATATATGGATATACAGTGTAGTATGAAAAAAAGAAATTTAATTGAACTTCAATATGTTGAAAAAATACTTCCTGGTAAGTAAAAGTACTTACAGTATACTGGGACGTATTTCCATATTTAAGTACTTTAACTTAATTATTACCGGTAAGTATTTTTTGACAAGCTGTTGTGGTCTAGTGGTTACCACACATGTCTACGAGCTGGGAGACACAGGTTCGTATCATGGGTCGGACCTCCACTCAGGGTCTTAAAAATAATTGAGGAGAAAGTGCTGCCTTTGCAACAACACCAGAAAACGACCTTAAATCATAGGCCCTCGGTCCATTCACCTAAAAGAGTGACAAAACTAAAAAGATACAGTATATTGAAGTTCTCTTATTTCTCTTTTTCATGCGATATCCAGTTCTTTTGAAAACTTAGCAGCTTTCTTATTTATTCTTACAAAAGCATTCACTGCCGGCATACAGTATGATTTATCAAACATGATGTTAGTACAGAAATTCTGTGTTAAAACTATACTATGAAATGAAAGATATGCAGTGTACACAAACTTTTAATTTAAAATATTCGTTTTCTACAAAATGAAAGATTAAATACATAGTACAGCTACTTACAGTATTGTATTTAACAGTATACTTACTGTGTTTAAATATTTCAGGTTGATGGAGCAATAGAAGTATTTAATAGATGTAGACGGAAAGGACATAAGTTTGATGTTGGAACATTTAATAGTATTCTCCATGGACTTGCAGCAAAGAAGAGCGTGCTGGATTTCCAAATTTTTTTTCATAATATGGCTGGTGATAATGTGCAAGCAAACGTCCAAACATATACAGCAATGCTTGAACTTTATGGTCAGCTAAAAAATGATGACATGATAAAGGAAGCTTGTGAAAAGATTGAAAATCTGGTTAGTAAAAATGCTAATTACGGTAGTAAACTAAAAATGCAATGGAAGTTGGTAAACTAAATTTGTATCTTTGTGGCTTTACATGAACAAAAAACCAAACTCTAACTCAAATAAATACTACAGTGATCCTAATCCTAAAATATAGAACAATTAATTATAATTCTAAACATGCAATATGCTGCATCCAGCATATTCTAGGGGCTTGCGAATACAGCGCGAAGCAAATCCGGGCCTGTGTAGAAATTTGCGATAAACTGCCTCCAACATCTGAGGCAATTAGGGGCCTGCGAGACTACATGACCCTGGGCCTCTCCTGTCTCTTGGCGGTCCTGATCCAGCATACAAAGGAGGGACTAAATTTGTGCAAAATCTCTCTTGCCATATCTGATTTAATCTGTGTCTTTCACATTATTGTTTTTCTGTTAAAAATATATATTTTTTACTCTGCTAGGGATGTAATTTAAAACACATCTTTCAAAAGTCGGTGCTAACAAAAGACCAAACAACTAGGGTGTTAGAAGCTATTCGCTTGGTATATCCCAATTATGAAGCAGAGGTACCGTGCATTAAAGAACTTCCTGTGGACATATCCCCAATGGTTCAATCTCTTTACAACAACAAAAAAGAAATAAAAAATTATGCAAACTTTACAAGCAGTAACACTAAGGAATATCTTGAAGATGCAATGAAGTCTTTTGAGGATCAGCTGAAACAAGAGAGAGTTGGATACAGTATTATTCAATCCGCAGAGAGAAAAAAGTATAAAGAAATGTTAAGTGATATGTCTTTACAAAAATGTTTCTCAGACATCCAGTCGCAGTGGAAAGAAAATCTTACAAGTGCAATTGAAAAAGAAATAGAACTTGTCAAGGCAGATAACAAAGGTATTGTACATGTACTACAGGGCCCACAGGTTGTACGATGTCTTGAATACAAAAAAAGTGGTGACCCAGCAATATACTATTTTAACCCTATCTAGACTGGGGGGGTCGGAATCTGCCCGCGCTGAATTTAAATGCTGATATCTCAATAATGGACACAGCTATGAATATAAAATTTTACGATTTTTCCTAGTTATGCATTGGTACTTGGTAGTATGGGCTGAAAAAATATTATGTATAAAAAAAGTTAGAGTATTCTTGAACACCTACTAACACGAAATTTCTAATTAAATTTCTACATTAGGGTTATCTAGATTTATTTTTCTGTGTGTCCCTTAAGGTAATAAAAGAAGTAAAACTGGTCCATTTACACAAATTATGTTTCCCTGTCATGAATATGCTGAGCTAGCAGTTGAAACAATCACTGGACCAGTTTGCAGCCAGTCGTACGGTGCCCCTCTTAACTATGTCTGTTGGCTTATTGGAACCCAGGTGTACAACAGATATGCTATAAAGAACAAAGAAAAGTCAGGTGCACTGAACAAAGTATGTATGGGAATACATATATTATATACTCTATTATTTTAATTTTTCACTACTGTACTGTACTGTACTGTACTGTACTGTACTGTACTGTACTGTACTGTACTGTACTGTTCTGTTCTGTACTGTACTGTACTGTACTGTACAGTACTGTACTGTACTGTTCTGTTCTGCACTGTACTGTACTGTACTGTACTGTTCTGTTCTGTTCTGCACTGTACTGTATTGTACTGTACTGTACTGTACTGTACTGTACTGTACTGTACTGTACTGTACTGTACTGTACTGTACTGTTCTGTTCTGTTCTGTTCTGCACTGTACTGTAATAAAATAACATTTCACATTTTGATTTTTATGCATTTTTCTCTGTAGATCAGGAAAATGTATGAAGACTTTGGTAAACTTGCCTGTGACCCACTTTCACGCAGAACAATGAACCCAAGAGAAGTATGGGAAGAACTGGAACAGTCTATGCCCTACGAGGGTTCAATTAATTGTGATATTCCAGCTTGGCCAGTATCTGTTAGAGTTCTGGTGAGTTTTAAATGATTTAAAAAACAGTACTACTCCTAGCTGCCTTAAGGGTGCAAGTTATAATTCATCAATCTACACTAAATGATCTTATTTTTTTAGGTTGGCTGTACTTTGATTGACATGCTTATTAAAATAAGTCACATTGATGCCAACATGATGAGCAATAAACCAGAAAGAATAATGCCTGCATTCTTTCACACCTATGAATATGAACACACAACAGTGTCTGGATACATCAAGGCACACCCAACTGTCATTCAGCTTTATCAAAAACATGTTGGTAACTCTGGGGAAATCTCTTTGCCTGCCAGTAAACTACCAATGCTCGTCCCACCACGGCCTTGGACGTCAATAACACATGGAGGCCATTTGCTTTTCTCAGGTACAACCAAGTCTAACAGATTCTAGGAAAATATAATGCTGTAATTTACAGCAAAGTCAGTTTTGATTAAAGACCAATTCACTACCTCCTGCACACAATTTTGGCAGTACACCAACCTTTTTAGAGTTTCGATTTTAACACTCGTGCTAATGCGCTAAATATTTTTATTTTTGAATAGACTTTTATCATTTATATTTTTAGTTCAGTTAGCAAGGGGTCAAGATAAGACCACAGAAAATTTGTCATCTTTGAAGGAAGCTTGCGAAGGCTCAAAACTGAATGCTATCTATGATTCGCTGAACTGCCTCGGGTTGTGTGGCTGGAAAGTAAATGGCAAAATTCTTGATATGATGATTGATATCTTTAATGACAAGGGAAGTGACTTGTTGGAAATTCCAGGTCCAGATCTTCCACAGCTACCGACATTCAACCCAGAGTTAGTATAAAAATGAACTATTATTGCTTTAAAACTTACAGAATATGTAGTCTTGACATGTTTAGCTGTGCCGAAGCTAGAAATCTCACATAAGATATTGAATTTTCAGGTTTAAAGAGAAACCCGAGTTATACTCTGCCTTTTTGAAAGAAAAGTCCAATGCTAAGAAACTCTGCCACGAAGCCCATGCTTTGAGAATGGCCATGTTATATCATCTGTCTGTGGCAAACCATTTTCGTGACAAGACCTTTTGGATGCCTTGTAACTTGGACTTCCGTGGCAGGGCATACCCCATCCCACCATATGGTAGCCACGTGGGTGAGTATAGTTACTGTAATGTATAATTGAGTGCAAGGTTTTACTAGTTTATGCCCCAGAGATGACCAGCAACTTCTCCTAGTACCGTAATAATATATCAATGGTTAACCAAGCATAGAGGTTCATGAGTCAGAATATAGGAAATGATCACCAAAGATAAACTGACATATTTTTAAAACTACTCCCAACTAGTACTATAAGAAATGTTTGTGTCCAATAATGGTTAAAAAGCAAAAGTATGATCAGCAAGCTGTCTTTTGTAGGTGATGACACAACAAGAGGTGTGTTAAAGTTTGCAAGAGGACAACCTCTGGGTCCCAAAGGATTGGACTGGCTAAAAGTTCATTTGGTTAATTTACATGGTCAATTAAAGAAGGCATCCCTCCAAGAACGGATCGAGTTTGCAGATGCACACTTGGAGAACATACACGATTCTGCTGACAACCCAATGACGGTATACTGTACATGTAGTGTAAAATAATTATATGACATGTAGTGTACTTTTGTTATCTTAGTGTTCAAATCAATTAGATATTTTGTCTGTTGAACATTGTCAGGTCTTTTTATTTCATTGTTACTTTTTTATGTCTAGGGTAAACTTTGGTGGCAGACAGCTGATGAAAAGTGGCAGATGTTAGCAACTTGTATTGAAATCTCGTCTGCAATCCGCTCTAGGGACCCTGAGAATTTCGTATCCCATTTACCAGTGCACCAGGATGGCTCTTGCAACGGGCTCCAACACTATGCTGCATTGGGCCGAGATGAATATGGTGGGAGACAAGTGAATGTACTGCCATCAGAAAGACCTGAAGATGTTTACGCAGAAGTTGCAAAGTTAGTTGAGAAAATGTGTGAAAGAGATGCTGCCGATGGTGTGGTGATTGCTCAACAACTGCTTGGGAAAGTTAGCAGAAAGGTTGTGAAACAAACTGTCATGACTCTGGTGTATGGTGTGACGTTCATTGGAGGCCGGAAACAAATCAGTGGGCAGCTTGATGACTTAGGGTTATCACCAAGTGTTGTGTGGCAAGGGTCTTCTTACCTTACTAGAAATGTGTTTGCTAGTATAAGAGAAATGTTTCATGCTGCAAAGGACATTCAGGTTGGTGAATAAGGGCTGGCTGACAATAGGGTCTGTATTCACTATTTTGGCAATATGAACACCAATATTTAGTTGTATTTTACACTACTTACTCTATGCAGCACTACAGTATGTGTACTTTTATAAGCTCTACTGTACCTCCAGCACAGTTTCATTGTACAACAAGAAGGTTACAGGTTCAATTCCTGTCCGGGACTCAGAAACATGATTCTGAGTCCCGGACACGAGGTTGACGATCATCCATGTATCGTCTGTCTACTCCAAGTTCTCCCACATTTACTACAGCAGTACCGATATATAGTGACTGCCGCATAGGCAGTACATATATCAATCAAACCAGTACATCATTGTAACCTTCGCTCTCTATCTGAGTCTTGGTGGCTCAATGGTTAGAGCGTCTCACCGGCAATAAGAAGGTTACAGGTTCGATTCCTGTCCGGGACTCAGAATCATTTTTCTGAGGATACGAGCTTGACGATCGTCCATGTACCGTCCAACATTTTACTTAATTAAACTTTTGAACATTCAGGATTGGTTCACAACAGCAGCTGCTCAAATTGCATTAAGTGGACACTGTGTGGATTGGGTTACACCTCTGAACCTTCCTGTGATTCAATCCTACCAGAGAATGATAAAACGAGAAGTGAGCACTCCGTTACAGCTGGTCAAGATACGGATACCAGCACAAGAAATGCTGCCAAACTTGGTGAAGCAAAAAGGAGGCTTTCCTCCCAACTTTATTCATTCTTTAGACTCGTGTCACATGATGTTAACTGCATTGTATTGCCAAAAGCAAGGGTTGACTTTCACATCTGTTCATGATAGCTTTTGGACACATGCCTGTGACGTGGATATGATGAATAAGGTATAGGATTATATATCTCGGATTTAGTTTATTATATTTATCACTCTTTTAGGTGAAGGGAATTACCCCAACAGGCTAGAAGCTCAATTGATAGGGATTCTGAGGGCCTACGATTTAAGGTTGTTATCCAAGAAGACCCGAAAGTCTTACCATTTGCTGGTATTATAGTATATAGCAAAGGCAGCACTTTCTTCTCAATTATTTTTAAGACCCTGAGTGGTGGTCTGACCAAGGATTTGAACCTGTGTCTCCCTGCTCATAGACATCTATGTAACCACCTAGACCACAACAGCTGCATAGTTCACAGGAAGTTTCTACATAATATGGTACATAACTTAACCCATTATTAAGCCCCAGGGTCATTAATATCTAAGAGCCAACTAGTACTATAAGAAATGTTTGGGTGGGGGACAATAAGAAGAATTTATATGTTGATAAACTAACCAAGCTTCCAACAGTCCAACACGGCTGCGCCTTGTACTGTTTAATATATTATTTTGCTTTTTATAGATTTGTCGCCAACAGTTTGTTTCACTGCACAGCCAGCCAATTCTGGAAGATCTCAGAAATCATTTTATCAAAAAATTTGCAAAGAAGAGGTAAAGAAATGGAGTAATCTTAACCACTGTTAAAATACCATACTCACCAGGCAAGCTTGTGCAATGCTAAGACAGCTGGTGATCGGAGCCATTATAAAAAAAGAGATATTTACAGTGTGTATTTTCCCTTTTGTTTTGTTAGAATGCGAAAACCTTTACGGCATTCATCTCGTGACGAGGTTCACTTTGATCCCCTTCCAAAGCGTGGAACATTGGACTTACAAGAAGTTTTGAAATCAACTTACTTCTTTAGCTAAAATAGAGATGTCTTGTTCTATATTAATTCTTCAAAAATAATACCAAGGGTCACACCATAATAAATTATTAACAAAGAATTAACAGTCTGCACTTCAGTAATTATAGGTACTGTACACAGAAAGTAGGGCTCTTGTGATCGTTTATTTAATATTGTATTACTGTACAGTCAGGTACTCACATTAAATACAAGCAGTATTTTATTAATAAATACTTCAAAATTACGTTGTTAAAATTTCTTTCCAGTCCTAGTCCTATTAGTTTACCTGTTCATCTGTTCAATCAACAGCTGTTTTCTGACAGTTTAACTTCATTCAACAGCTACCAATATGAACACAGGTATAGCACATGATTACTTGTAAGCTTGTGGCACCTGCAGTTAGTGAAACAACGTTTAGGCAGCCTTGATCGATGCTTTCACAACAACACTGTCACAAGGTCCGTTACTGCAAGCACTGGTGTCATTTGACAAACCAAGTTTTTGATCATGACAGGATTTACCACCATTTGCAGGAGCAGGATTGGTGCATGTTCGCACTCTTTCTTTTTTACCATTATTACAAGTCACACTACAGCTTGTCCAAGAACTCCACTCAGTAAAGCCACCATTCACTGTTAGAATTAAAGGTAGAGAGAAAAATGTTTGGTCTACCACAATGTGGCTCTGGGTAGAAGATTGTAAAACAATTATACATACAAATCAGTTAATTATTTTGTCATTAAAGGAACTTAATAAAATATTGCAGGAACTCTTATATATTGCTGGCCCCTGTAGCTTGGTGCATCAAAGCCTTTTCTAATTTTAATCTGGCATAGACCAGAAGATATAGTCAAATGATGGTATAGGCCATATTTCATGGTTTCCCCCTTTGAGTTTAGGGGCACTTTAAACTTCATCAGTATAATCTATAAGCTATACAAAACTGGCAGAGATACTGCGTTAACAGCTGTGAACCAATTGCTGTGGGTAACCTGATACTGTCCCATATGAGCTAGTCCAGTTTGTCCAATTGATGTAGAGGCCGGCCTCTATATCAATTGGACAAACTGGACTAGCTCATATGGGACAGTATCAGGTTACCCACAGTAATTGGTTCACAGCTGTTAACGCAGTATCTCTGCCAGTTTTGTATAGCTTATATTATACTGATGAAGTTTAAAGTGCCCCTAAACTCAAAATGTTTTCTTGTCTTATTTGGAAGAACTTTTAAAATGATAAAGTAACTTCTTTTGAAGATTTTCACTTCTTTGCTTTCTTTTTCAGATATATCAGTTTGTTTGATATGCAAATATCTGGAATTTCGTCACACGTGCATAATGAGTTGTCAGAGAATGTTATATATCTTTGCGTTCATGAAATAAAAACACTAAAGTGTGAATAACACATGTGTGCGTTTCTCCCACAACACCAAACTTCTTGATTTTAAAAGATTTCGTTCGAGAATGAAAGAGATATACACATTTCTGCAATAAGTCATGCATGTGTGATGAAATTCCAGACATTTGCATATCAAACAAACTGATATATCTCAAACAGAAAGCAAAGAAACGAAAATCTTCAAAATAAGTTACTTTGTCATTTTAAAAGTTCTTCCAAACAAGACAATAAAACATTTTGAGGTTATGGGCACTTTGACTATAATTTCTAAAATTAGGCACTGCAGATTTACATAGCTCAATATATCTATAATATTCAACCATTATACCTTTACATGGGTTTTCATTGCAGCTTTTAATGTCCTTATTATTTCCTTCTGCTGCACAGTCTTTCCCACCATGCTGTGGCACTGGATTATCACATTTCCTCTCTCGAAACTGTTTCCCACCACCACAAGTAACAGAACATGGGCCAAAGTTTCCCCAAGCACCATACTTTCCATCAACTTCACAAAAGAAAACAATTATTATTTTATACAAAATGAATTGATAAGGATTTATATATAAGTGTGCAAACTTGCCAATTAGCATTACATAATTTATTAAGTACTGCTTATTATGATCATACCTAACCAGTAATGAATCTTTTAGTATAATACCCGTAGTTATAATAACCAATTCTAATGATTCATATCTAACCTGGACAGGGATGTAAATTACATTTTACAGTTTTTAGAGTTAGCCCTATGCAATCCTTGCCACCAAATTTTGGTATTGGGTTTACACATGACCGTACACTTGTACTTATACCGCTGCCACATGATTGAGAACACACGGTTAAAGTTGACCACTCACTAAAATCACCATCGACTATAGAAAGAAAAAATGGATTGTTGTACTGTAGCACGCAGGACACATTTCTGGACACAGAAAGTTGAAACCTGAAGCTATTTCCATAAAATTAAAACTTAGAAGATATAATATACAATTGTATATAATATTCAGTACCTTGCACAAGATATTTGCCAAGTTTGTATGTGGCATAAGAAAAGGAGACACCAATTAATAACCATTTCAATAAACCACTTAATCCTTTGTAGTTTGAAGCCATCCTATTAAAAAAGCATTGTACTGTATACCAGCTCAGTTTGATAATGAGAGAAATCCTTTATATTCCAAAACTCATCTCCCAACTGGAGGGCCTTGAGCCCTCATCGATATCATGTGTAATATACTGTCACTAGGGAATAATATGATCTTGCTAATATGATCTCAGATGTGTTGATCACTAGGGAAATATGGGCATTGGGCATGTCACTGGGAATGTGTAAATATTTTCAGGTTCTAATGTGAATATTTTCAGTTTGCAATGAGGGCGAGGCTGGCCTCTTGCTATAGTATAGACACATATCTACAGGCAGTGATCTTTAGTACATTTCTACAGGCAGTGAATACGAAATAGAGATGCACCGATATAGGAATTTACCGATAACCGATATTTTAGTGCCGATATTTGCCGATACCGATAACTGATACCGATATTCAGCTGGCTTCAGAAAATGAGAAAATGTGCCCGTGAGTTGTAACTGTAAGTCTGACAAATGATGATAATAATATATTATTTATTAATAAATGAAAAATGGATTATATAGTATACATTAATCAGTAATTACATGTCTTCATTGTCTTGATGTCAATGTCATATATAATAATATATTTATATATTAATATTATTATTATATTAATGAAGGCAACGTTTAATAGCCTGCGGTCTTTTTGGGGGCGTAGGCATCAACTTCGCAAGGGAAATATGCCTTATTCCTACAATCATTGACAAAATTAGTTGGAACAAATTGAGAAAAGTATGTCATCATAATTGTTTTGGGAAATTTAATAATTACTTTCATGCGACCCCCCCTCCCCCTATTTAATGTTGGTTTTACAATGATGGAAAGCTATTGAGAAATAACTGAGAGCAAACCGTTAACATTTTGGGGTTTTGCAACATTGTTTAGGGGAAGGGGGGCCATAAACCTTTCGTCATACGTTTGTTCCAATAATTTTGTCAATGATTGTAGCTTTGTGTAATTGGGTGACCAAAACGAATATCGGCAAGATATCGGTAAGAATGCTGACACAGATATTGTCATTTTAGCATCGATATCGGTGCATCACTAATAAGGAAAGCTGTTGAAAAGAACTGGATATCCAGTGGTCTTCTTATTTAATAACCGTACCCCCCCCCCGCTATTGAGGACAATGGTTTATACCCCCCTGAATAATTCCTCTCGCTGAGTCGAAATAGTTCCCTACCGCGTTTTTTTGGGCGAGAAATTAGCGTTTTCGGGCGGGCGGGAGAAATTGCGTGCGAGCGAAATTTGAGACCCAGGGTAAAGAAACGCCTGCCATCTATAAATATCTGCTGAAATATGACCCATCTTGAAACTACTCGCTTGAAACGCCTCGCTTGTGTCAGTCATAGCAATTATAGAATACCCGTCCACTTAAAGGCAGAAATACAAACCATTATATTGTGTGTACTTGTTAATAGTTATCAAATGAAATGGGGTTTTAAAATAGAACGAAGCAATTGTATATGATGAACTTTCTGTAATTTGACCCTTTTACTAACTGTCAACAGATACAATATAAACAAAGAGCAAAAGTGGGTGAAGTCCCGAAATGACGTCACATAGACCATCGGTAGTAAAATTCGAAATTAAAATCAGCTGTTTTTTCTAAAATAAAACATTATCGTAAGAGTTAGGGTTAGTATTAGGTGTAGGGTTAGAATTAGGGTTATGTTGGGGTTAGGACTATGTTTTAAATTCGGGATATTTATATGAAACGTCAGCCCGTATTCTACGATTTAACGAGGTGCTTTATAATTGGCATTTATTGCCGCTCGCGGTACCAGACTATAAAGTCAACAAATTCACTATAATTCATTAATTTTTGTAGTCAATCAATACTGTAGCTTATAAAGCCACCCCCTCAAAGCACACACAGATCAAATACGAAGCTAAAATACCTGTCGATCACACAGGTATAAATAATAATAAACCTGCATAATTTGTAACGAAATAACAAAAATGTTACAAATTATTTTAAATATACGGAACTTCCTGTACCTTCTTGGCTTCTTTCAAAATAAGTGTTCTTTAGCCGTTCAATTCGTCACGCGAATTTCTGCGATAAATAGTTGCCACGTTGTCATATAACATAAATTATAACATGACTAAATGTGCATAATTTAACCATTCAACAATTTTATTCTTAGAAAATCAATATTTTATTGCGAAAATAATACTGCTATACTACTTTTAATACTTCTTTATTTCAGGAGAAAATAAGCCTTAGTTTTAGTATAAGAAAGTATTTTTTTACTATTTTAAAAATCACTTAGAACTTATTTCATGTTCTACAAAATTTAAAAAAACAACACCGTCTTTTACTCCCGGCTAAATGCCCCCATACTTTCTCCGAAGCGTCCTCGGTTGATGTTATCTTGCATTTCCGCTGTTAAAAAAAGCTAAAATGCGGGCTCAGGGGTAAACACCCTATGCTTGAAGATGGAAGAAATGGCGGTAATGAACCAAGTTCCATGGCGCTTACCACTGTCGCCCACACTAAGAGACAACGATTACTTTGAACAAGAACAATCAGACTTGTTTCAAAATCTTGAAAAGCTTATAGCTTCGGCCGTATCAATATGTCGACTGAATGGATCACTGCAATGCCAGATAGGTGGCTTGATCACAGTTATTGAAGAACTACAAAGACTTCTTCGCCACAGTTTCTCAGGTAAGTTTATAACTGATTGATTTTTAGGTTTTCATTTAGTTTTATCGATGATGTATTACGCTGTGTTTCTATGATTCCCTAGAGCATTTACTGCAACGAATCCTCTTTAACGATGACTGAATATTAATTATCAACATTTTTAGCAAAATTAAAATATACAATAAAATAACTTTGTGATCTCCCCAGAGATTGGTGGTTTATTTAATTTATATACATTATTAAAGGTGAATAACGGTCCCTACTGTATATGTACAGTGTTTGTGAGGCTCACACGAAAGAATCCTTGGAATGCAATAGACCTTACGCGTGCGCAATGGAGGTGTTGATACAGGTCCCCAAACCCTTAAATCTTAACCCTAACCCTAAATATCCCTATTCCTAACCCTAAATATCCCTATTCCTAACCCTAAATATCCCTATTCCTAACCCTAAATATCCCTATTCCTAACCCTAAAGATTCCTAACCCTAAAGATCCCTATGCCTAACCCTAAATATCCCTAATCCTAACCCTAAATATCCCTATTCCTAACCCTAAATATCCTAAAATTGTTGGACCTGTATCCACTTCCTAGACCTTATCCATTAGTGACTGCTTCTCTTTCTCCCTTTCTCCTTCCCTCCCCTTCTCTTTCTCACCTTCGCTACCATAATTCCTCCCTTCTTCTGGGAGAGGTAAAACAATTGCTCGACTTAACATCACAAAAAGATATACCAAAACAAATTTCATATTAATGTCTATTGACATATCTTGTATAGCTCCAAGCTTGAATTCCGTATTTAAAGGAACTGTACTCCAATAGAGAAATAACATTTTCATTCTCCTATTTTATGCTTCTGGATGCTGCCATTTTAGAGTTTGCTTCTTTTCAATTTTGATGTCATAGAGTGCTTGCCTTTTGTTCCTTGCACTCAATGATGTCAAAGTTGAAAAGAAATCTCTGCTGGACATTGAGTCTGAGCCCATAGCCCCAAGCGACTTTCACAAATCCTCTCAAGGCTTTAGGGTATCAAAACGTTCATTTCCCAGCAAGTTATGTTATTAGTTTATAATACCATGTTTGCTGACGAAATATAATTTGTATTGTTTAAAATTCATTGCGAACTGTCAACCAATGCATGTTTGCTTGTGCATGCTAATGAGGATATTTCCCTGTTTTGAGGATATTTAGGGATTAAATCACACAGTAAGAACAAAATAAAATCAATATGATAAGTTTATAACTTGTAGTTCATTAGCCATGCTCTTCCCTCTGGATTTAAGAATGAACTAAGCTTAGACCATTACTCACGTTTAAGTTTCCAGAAATTCAACGATTTCTGAGAATATAGGTAAAGCAACAGTTTGACAGAACTTTCAAAAAAAGTCTTATTTGTTTAGAGATCAAAAGACTGGAGAAAACTCTTGATCACCAGAAGCACAACTCTACCATCAAAATGTCCGATCTTCATAAACAAGTAATGCTTTTAGAAGCCAGAGTTGGCACTTCAAACTGGTGGGTCTTAAATCTTTTGTCAACTACAATATTTTCTAACTCATTAAAGGATATTGACAACAAAAAATAAGTCTCTTTATATCAAAATATGTGACAAACGGTACGACATAGCTGTAATACAAACTGGGCAATATATGGCTCCATGACAGAAATCACAACTGCCAAGATTTTTAGTAACGAAATACTGACGTTTTGAGGGGAGCCCATCATCAAAGTAAGATAAGATGAAATAAAGTAAATAGGGTTTATAACTTTATATATATATATATATATGCCAACAGGGTGTCACAAGTAGAAAGTAGCCAATCAAATGCACGGGAGATAAACAAACTAATAATTAATGAGATGCAAGAAGTTAAATAATTTGCTATATATACAGTCGATCAGCAAACAGACTGAGGGGGAGGGAGAAATGACAGGTCCAATATTCTCAATATTTCTCAGTCTGTTTGCTGATCGACTGTGAAAATAGCAAATGATTTAACTTTTCGCATCTTATTAATTATTAGTTTGTTTATCTCCCATGTGTTTGACTGGCTACTTTCTACTTGTGACACCCTTTTGGCATATATATAAACCCTATTTATTTAATTTCATCTTGTCTTACTCTGATGAAGGGCTCCACTTGAAACGTCAGTATTTCGTTCCTAAAAATCTTGGCAGTTCACCACCTTTTCACTTTGCTACTCTACTTTTCTACTATATTCCCTAGCTAAGTCATATACTTCAATCATAAAAATCTATCAAGTAATTATTTTTTGTTGCCAATGTCCTTTCATTCATAAACAATCATATAGCGACCATAACATCTAAGGAATAAATATGAAAGCTGCTAAGTTCTCAAAAGAACTGGATATAATATGAAAAGGAGAAATAGAAGAACTTCAAAATGTTAAAATATACTTAAGAGTACTTTCCTATTTTTATGGATGATGTGTCCTTCAGGTCTGAGACTAAGAAGAAGGACACATATCTTAAACTGCCTATCTCACGTTTGGGAATTTTACATATTCGTAATATTTGGGTCTTCCTGAGTAAAATCATAATATATCTTGTCAGCTGAAAATTTCATCTTCATGGACTTTTTTGCTGTTAAAGTTATCGGATGTGATGTCACAAGAGACATTTTTGTGGCAAGTAACAAAAGAAAACTGGTTTGGAATGCCTCTTGTGGCATCCCATCCTGCGACTTTGACAGCGAAAAACTCCATGAAGATGAAATTTTCGGTTGACAATATATATTTCGAGAATATATATTTATTGGACAATATATATTTCGAGAATATATATTCGACAATATATATTTCAACAATATATATTTCGAACACTTCGAGTGTTTTAGATCTAACCTATGTCAATCTCACGGGTACAATACAAGAAATGGTTACTTACCTCGTTTACCCAAGTCACGGACTGAATGGGGAAAGAGGACAACCTATTATCAAGCTATTAAGGAATGGACCATACTACCTGATGATTTAAAGAAACTTATGCCTCACCATTTTTAAGAGTAAACTTAGAGTTTTTATAAATGACAGCGAACATTTTAACTTTTAATCTTTTTTACTTCAATATGAGATACCTTGACTGTACTTTTATTTATTTGCATGGTGAGATTAGTATTGTATTTTAGTTTTATAATTAATTTTATAATTAGTTTTCGAGGACCTTCCTGAAAATCACTACTTGTGACGGAAGTTTTCGTAAAAGATTTTTAATAAAAAATAAAAATAAAATTATGATTTTGCTTAGGAAGACCCAAATATTACGGATATGTAATCGCCAAACGTGAGATAAGCACTTTAGTAATGATTGGTTAGGTATAAATAATATAAATAACGTTATTTTATATATTTTTAAACAAATCCAGGACAACACAACTACCCATACCGCAGGATGATCGTTGTATAACTCCGAGGAGCAGTTTGAATGGTGAGAAGTGTACTTTTAATGGTGAAAAAGATGCTAGTCAAGCGAGTGAAGAAGGACACGTTTCCTTGGTTGATGAAAGTTATGGTAATGAAGAGTCTGATAATCTCGATGAGCAGGCAGAAGAAACAGAAAAATCCGAAGCCATTGTTAATTTAGAATCCGCTAACGAGGGAGCTAGTGATAAAGATGATACAGAGGATTCACCGAGTCCAGTGGATTCCGGAGCGGAGGCTGCAGATAAGCAAATGGAAGAGCATTCTCAAGCAAGTGTTGATAAGCAAATGGAAGAGCATTCTCAAGCAAGTGTTGATAAGCAAATGGAAGAGCATTCTCAAGCAAGTGTTGATAAGCAAATGGAAGAGCATTCTCAAGCAAGTGTTGATAAGCAAATGGAAGAGCATTCTCAAGCAAGTGATGATAAGCAAATGGAAGGGCATTCTCAAGCAAGTGTTGATACACATTCAAGTGATCAAACTGTCAAGTTCTCTGAAACAACTTCAAACATATCTGAAGAGACCGCTATATCTGGAGAGACCGCTTCAGTTCCCAGAATTCTCCGGAATTCGAAACAAACGATCGATTCTAAAAGTTCCAGTGAAGGTCTTTCCAGTAAACCAAGAGAGAGCAAATCAGTGAATTTGAAATCAACTCTCTCTAAGCGTAATCAGCAACTTATGAAAGACTTCCCACCAGTCAAAAAGCAAGGAAGAAATCCTCAACAACCTCGCCAAGATGACAACTTCACGATGAAAGAACGGAGATTGAATCGAATCAAAAATAAGTCTAGTGAAGGGAAGGGAAGTCCAAAAGTAGAAGCAATGCAAGAGAATTGCGTCCCGGAAAGTTATAGGAGAAAGCTAAGGGTGCAAAAAACCACTGGTTCCGAACCAAAGCCGAAATACGAGAAAGATGCTTCATTAAAAGAAGACAAAAGAGAATCCAATGTTGGCACTACAGCTTCGAAATCAAACCCACTGCATGAGAACCCGATGGACAGATTCATTAACTTGGATTTCCTCTTGACTGTCAACCAAATCATGAGTGATCTTGTGTCGAACGATACTCAAGAGGAAGCAGCATTGGACCAAGTCACCGAATACGCAAGAAAAGAAGTGGTAAATCTAGCGAAGCTGTACCGATTGAGGGTCCGTATCGTCGGAAAATGCGAAGATGAGTTTCCCGTTGTGTTAGTCAAATGCAGGGAATCGTGCTTCCCAAAGCCAGGCGAGGTTGATAGTTTGTTGAGTAAGATGAGCGATGTCTTGACGAGCAAAAAGGAAGCTGGTCTGTTGAAAAAGTCTGGCATTAAACGTAGCACTGGTGTGAAAAAAAGCAACTCCTCTGGAAGTAAATCCAAAAAGAAGAGAGTCTAGAGAACAACAGACGATTAGGCAGTCGAGCAGACTTCATAGCTTGTGTTCATTTTTAGGTTGAAGTCCGTTTTTTTAATATTTGTCATAGTTTTAATAACTGTAAGAAAACACTTGATTGTGGTTAATGTAGATGTGTCATTATGTAGCCACGTTCTTATTTTATCTGATAAATTTCTTTTGTAAAGTAAGCTGCTATCACAATTGTTTTAAAATTGTGATAGTTGTTGATATTACTAGTTTTGATGCAATTCCATGTAATGGAACTAGATGATTAAATTTAAAAAATAAGTTTTAACTTAGAAAGCGTGTTGGAGTCCTTTGTTTACGCTTGGACAACAAAAAACAGTTACTGGTCATAAGGAGCACTGGGGCACCTGACAAGTATATATATATACTTGACGATCGTCGTATCTTTTGTCAAGTGCGCCAGTGCTCTTTATGACCAGTTTTGGCGGAGCAAAACTAAATATTTTTGGCGATCGTCAAGTGCATCGACGATCGAAAAGTACCAGCAGTAATTACATTAATAAGCCTTATCCGCAAAGTTCAAGAACGAAGTCACTAGCTTAGACCACTGAGCTACCACGCCCTCTGCAGTATATCGAGTTGGTTAATACTTTTTAAACTTACCATTTCTGAATTTTAATCAAGAAAAGTACCAGCAGTAATTACATTAATTTCTGCCTTATCCGCAAAGTTCAAGAAGGAAGTGACTAGCCTAAACCACTAAAGTAAACTGACCATTCGGTGACGCACTTTAGGACGTTTAGGTTTGGGTTTAGTAAGATAAATGTTATTATAATTGTCTGCCATGAATTGATTATCTGTCAAACAAGTAGTATTAGAAATGCGAGAACGGTGGGGCTACGCTATGAAACCGGCCATGGTGGGCTACTGTCAATACGCCGACATGTTTGGATTTTGGAATTATGTTGGAATCAAATATCTGATCGCCTCTTGTGCGCCCAGACACCACGCTATGAAACGGGGCCTATAGCAAACGGTGGGCTACGCTTTAAACGATGGTGGGCTTCGGTGGAACTACCATTGTATAGAATTTGGTGGGCTATGTCGATATGTTTGGAATAAAATATCGGTGAACGGCCTTACTCGGCCGCGCGCAAAAAAATCTGATGGATATATTATGCTTCACGCTTCGACCACGCATACATATTACGTAAACATACTGCACGCTATATGCGAATGATGCTAACCCAAAAGAATGCTTGGAATGCAATTGATACACGCAGAGGCCAGAGTATAATATCCGTATCCAAGGAAGAGCGCAGCATTGAGAGTTTGGTTCCGTATTTAAATAAAGATGCCTAAAATTACCTCTCGACTAGCGTGGGTATGAGAACAATGAACCTCGACAAAGAAACAGAAAGAAGTACCGCACGCAGTAACGACTTTGATAATTTAACAAATTCTGTATAGAAGTAGGGTGCTGGTTACGCGGAATCCAACACTTGGTTGATGGAAATCGTAGCACATCATTTGTCACAACCGAAAACGTATTTCTCCACATCATATATAAAATGTAAAGTACTTATGACCACAAATACGATATTCTGATGTAGATTCTACGTTTTCAAGTGAATAGTTGAATGGCAAAATATTTTACGCGTTGATCTATAAAATAAGGATTGTTTTTCCGAAATGATTCTAAAACTGTGGAATTCAATACCACAGGAAATTAGATACATTGATATTTTAAGTAGTTTTAAGTCAGCACTTAAGACTTTTCTTTTTTAAAATTAATAGTTTTTTTGTTCATAGTGGTAATATATGTAGTAGGCTTTATCCTATAATGAAACTGTAATTAGTTTTATAAAGTAACATTAAGGGACTGATTACATGGAGAAATTTCAGCCCGGGCTGAGATTTCAGCCCGGCTACTGAGGTATGGTAAAGAGGGAGAATAGAAATCACGTTGTCGAAAGCGGTCAAGCGGTAACAAATACGCATAAAAACAAAGCTATTTAAATGATTTTCCATACTCCGTAATTTACCATACCTCAGTAGCCGGGCTGAAATCTCAGCCCGGGCTGGAATTTCTCCATGTAATCAGCCCCTAAGAATATATTGTTGTAAGAGCATTGAGACTATTGTATAAACGTCTTTATTATTCATATACCAGTCAAGAAAAAAACAAATATCTGGGATGACATCACATTCATTAGCATTTAAAAAGTTTTTTAAAACATATAAATTATTGAAGGCAGATCAAATCAAATAGATTAAATAAAATTTGGTCTGGTCCCCCAGAATTCCCTGCGGGTTATGTCCTAAAAAATGATGATGTGGATCAAAACATGGAGGACTTATTTCTGTCAAAAACACTTATTATCAGCGTTGACCGGCAGTTTTTCGAGGTAGAAACATCATCTGTACTTTATTCAATCGCGTGTCGTTGCTATGAAGTTCTCGGAGCATCTGACTTCGCATTTAACACCAGAATGGCGTATCCAATACGTCCAATACGAAGTAAGTGTTGTTCACTTTATTTTTATAAATTGTTGTTTACGTCGTTTAATTGCAAGGTATTACTTTAAAAATATCTAGGATATAGAAACTATAGAAAGTATATGATACTTTATTGATGTATAGTTTTGAAATGGAAATAATACAGGCCATAGGCAAATAATGTGTATATTTTTATTATTAATTAATAGTTTCATTTGCTGCGATTTCGTTGTTCTCAACTGCTTTGACGTTTCTTTATACTTATTTCTGGGTTTTTTATCTTGTGTATATTTTACCTCTCTTTGAATGGTTACTTATTCTTAGAATCTTTCTGCTCTTTGTGTTGTTGTGTGTTTAGAAGATGAAAGAAATCCTTTACGATGCATTAGATAACATGCCATCATTGAGTGGTAAGTATAACAATTGTCATTTGAGTGTTATGATGGTGCTTGCCGGTCATTGACTACACAGCTAGCTAGTCTTGGAGGAATATATAGTTCATTTTTCTATAGCTTAAAAAAAATAAAACACTGTTAGGTTTCTAGAAATCTGCACAAGGTTTGGAATGTAGAACTGTATAAATTCACCATAACTATGTTATAAAAGTGTTGCAGTGGATATGCAGTGTAGAAATGCAAATGTATATGACCAAAATAGTATGTAGAGACTAGAAGGTCTAACCTTTTTTTGTCACAGAATGACTTTAGGCTCCACTCTCTGACTAAGAGCCTTTGCTCAAAACGTTAGACCTCTTGACGCAACATTTTGGTTGTATACCAACCTCGTTAATGTTTAACGATGGTATATTGAAATAATGAAATGTTCTCCTTGAGATTATGATAAATTATTTTAAGATGACACTCGCAATTTTCCTCAACCACTCATTCTAGTGGTATATACATCGTAATTGATTGTGAATACTTTGTCACTAATAGTTCACAACAATGGCTTCAGTAGCTCAGTGGGTTACAGCTCTAGCCTATAGTTCCAGGGTTGCGGGTTCAGGGGTCTAATAAACATATTGACACTCAAAATGTTCCTTAACCACTTTGTTCTATTATTATGAATTTAATGTGTATTTTTGTTATTTGCAGAACATGACAGAAGTGCAAGAGAACAGTATTTTTCCCAGTTTGAAGAAAGATTTTTTATTTTCTGTGATAAAGAATTGGAGAAAGTCAATACATTCTTTGCAGGTAGTGGAAAGAAGTCAATAGTAAAAAACTCTTATTTAAAAAAAACATATAAAATATTTTTTGCATAATATTTGTTATGTTTTTTTAAAGAGAAGATTGCGGAAGCCCAACGGAAATTTGCGACATTGAGAAATGAAATCGAAGGTGGCAGTTTCTCAGCCAGCTCAAGCTTACATCAGATGCGACGTGGTGCAATCGCAGCAGAACCATTGGATGCAAACATAAAAAAGCTGTTGGCTAGAACACATCGAAAAGTCAAGGATTTGAAACTTGCATTTAGTGAATTCTATCTAAGCCTGGTGTTATTACAAAATTTTCAGGTAGAACAACATTTGATTGACAAGTATTCATTGATAATAACTTATATAAGAGTTCCTTCTTCCTGTACTGCTGACAGAGAGAATATTGCTTCATTGAACTGTTGAGTTTGAAAGTTGGGTTAGTATTTCTTTATTTCAGGGTGAGGACTAGAGTTATTATTTGGGTTATGGTTAGGATTAGGGTTCTCGTTCCTGTAAAGCTTCAGAATATAGAGAAACACGGTCACTGTTCATTGTGTCTCTACACAAAAAGATTCTGTTTTAAGTACAAATATTGCAGCCAAATGTGTGTTCCTTTCCGCTCCCCCTAACGCCGCCACTCAGGCTAAATGTGTGTATAAAAGTGTACTTGTGTTGCTTAGGTACAGTAGTGTAGAAGTAATAATATATGAAACACGACTGTTTCATCAGGATATCCAAACACTGAGATGTTTGTTGAAAACCGAGGCGAAGCCAAGGTTTTTTAATAAACTTAGAGGTGTTTGGATATCCTGATGAAACAAATCAGTGTTTTAAGAGAAAATCGAGGTGAAAGTTGGCTTAATTTATGTAATTTCTCCCCCCGATATCCAAACCACCATCTCAGTGCTGATTTCCTTTGTTTTCTGCTCATGAATTATTAATGAGTTTGGGATATACGAATCAAATACTCAAAAGGTTGTTGTACAAGGTCAAACACACTATTTTGGCAGTACTACAACATGAGTATCAACCATAAACCTATTATTTTAGGTAATATTTGGCATTTCACTCGATCAAACTACATGTTGAAAGGATTTATGGTGAAGGAAAATTAGAATGTACAAATGTTACTGTACTTCAGTTTTGAGTTGTGTTTAAGTACCGGTAGCTCTAGTCTAAGTCCCTACCAACACCTTGGAAGTTACTAAGCATTCAACCTGTCGGCGTTTCAGCCTCATCTAAGCAAAGTATTTCTACCAACATGTTTAAGTTTAAGTACCGGTAGCTCTAGTCTAAGTCCCTACCAACACCTTGGAAGTTACTAAGCATTCAACCTGTCGGCGTTTCAGCCTCATCCAAGCAAAGTATTTCTACCAACATGTTTCACACGGGAACTATATCATGTTACAAAGGGAAACTGTTGCAAGGGAAACTAACATTTTTTTTTGTAATAATGAGACTAACTTAATGTTGTTGTTCAACACTCTTCTTGATATTGCAATTGATTTTTCCACTTCTCTTGTAAGTGCCGGTACTTGCCTTTTGTCCTTTATGTATTTACTGGGTTTAACCAATAAGATTAGTTCCAATGCCCTGGGGTATTACAATTTAAGAACAATACAGTATTTGCTTAACAATAGTTGTTGCAGTTTCCTCTCTCGAACATATTGGGAAAATTTTTTACTGGACCAAGATAACATTTAAACGTTAGGACTTTCTTAGGTATGGACAATTGGGTAGGTGGAAATAATAATTGTGTAGAATAAATAGATGCATAGGTGGACTGGATGAGTAAGGTGACTCTGGTTAGAATTTAGATTAAACATATGTTCGACTGTATCATTACGACGACCGGTCCTAGACATATGTTCTAATTTAGTATAAAATGGTTACCTCCCTGTAGAATGGTAAAAAAGAGAAAATAACCTTTAATATTAAATAATCCAATGTTTAGTTTTGGATGGCTAACTACCTGTACTAAAATCTTCTTTCATATATTGTTTCTGTAAGCTTATGTGCACTTAATTATGAGTTAAATGTTATTAAATTTGCATCATCTTTATGTACCAGACAGTCAATGTCATCAAGGTGAAGGCTAAAAGGGATGACTCAAAAGGACCTTCACATTTTTTAGAACTACTACCATAATCCAAATAAAAACTCTTGTCCTAACCCTAAAATAAAGGAATACTAACCCTACTTCTCATCCCAGTTCAGTTCAATGATGTAATATTTAAATGAGTCCTTCAATGAGGTGTAATGAAAGAAATAAGCTAGCCCGAATTTACAAGAGTAGTAAAAAAGTAGAGTGCTACGTAGGCAGTGTTTTGGATATTGTATATTATATAGCAAAGCAAAAAGGTGGTTGTTGCCAAGATTTTTAGAAAACAAAATACTGACCTTTGAGTGGAGCGGCCTTCATCAAGAGTAAGACTCAGAGACTTCCCGGGTTCATGATGAAGGGCTCAGCTTGAAATGTCAGTGTTTCGTCCTAAAAATGTCAAAATCTCAGCACTCCACCACCTTTTCACTTTGGTATAGTCTGAATTTAGTTGCTGACCAAACCAAACTTTTCCATATCTCTTTATCGCAGCAACTCAATTTCACTGGTTTTAGGAAGATTTTAAAGAAACATGACAAGGTAACAGCTTAAATGACACATTGTTAAGAATACAAAATTATCCAATGGTTATTCATTAATTTTAATTGTTGTTTCTTTTAGCTTTTTGAAACTGAAAGTGGTTCCAACTTCAAGAAGAAAGTTCAGAAATCCTTGTTTTTTGTTAATAAACAGGTGGATAATTTAATCAGCGAGACCGAGGTAATTTGGATATCCTAATTTCCAATTTGGCCAATTTCCAAGTGTCTAAAATACACATCTGTACCATGCAGTGGGATATCATTACAGCATTATTTTACAGTCCTAATTCAGCAGTGTAATTGAATAATTTTAAATTAGTAGTAAAAAGTCTAAGCAATGTTTTTCTGTTGATCCTAATTGCCCAGAACATATTTATCAATGAACTTGAAGGAGGAGATCGTTCTAAAGCCATGAACAGACTCAGGGTTCCTCCGTTGACTGAAAGAGAGGTGAGTGCCTGTCTTGTTTACATGGTGATCGCTGGTCACATATCTCAGGCTGCTTTGTTGAGCAGAAATCTTAATATTGCCTTAGCTGCTGCACAGCCACTGCTCTCACCCTGTGGGAAGATGGATTTTCCCTCAGAGTGAGGGGGAGGAACGGCAGCACACAAGCTATATTGCCTTGGCCAGGGATATTGTCACAGGGCTTATCCATAATGCTTTGGTAATCAACTTTGTTGAAGTAAAAAAAATATGAGGAAACAGATGTCTGATTTAGAGAGGTTCCTAATTACGAACAGGAAGTTTGCACAGTATGAGGAACTAGAAATAATATTTGATGTTTACCCACAATATTCATTATAAGGAAGTTGTTGAGTCAAACATTTGAGTGCTCCACTTTCTGAAAATTAGTTATCTCAGGGGTAGAGTTTTCTTGGTTATATCTGCGTTTTATTGTGTGAAACAGGGCCAACTTCGACCCTATTCTCTGAGTTATCGCACCCACAAGAGATAAACGTCTGCTCGAAACATCAGTATTTTGTTCCTAAAAATCTCAGCAGTTTACCACCTACGCAACAATCTACTTTTTTACTAACTGCTCAAGCTCTCTCAAGAGTCAATCACTCAATATACCTCCTACACACTATTGTCGTCAGTGGTGGCACTACGTGGGTGTGGGCTCAGGTGCGAGAAAAATTTGCGCAGGGGCTGGGTCCGGGAGGATTCTCCACCGGAAAATTGTTGAATTTAGTGTCTCTGAAATGGCATTTCCTGCCTTTTGAATAAGTGTGTCCATTATATTTTAGAAAATATTATTAATAATAGCACCATTAATAAAAAGTGGCTGTTTGCAGGATTGGCTGATGGCCCCCCTCTGTCCATGGGCCCCGATGCGACGCACCGCTTGCACACCTGTAGTACCACCACTGATTATCGTCAGTAAACACACATATTCTCTATCACTTTGTTTTTTTCCTCGACATACATTTGTAATGCCATTTCTCCACTTTTGTAGAAAAGAAGCTGGGTGATTTTTCGTTGTGGTTTTTTCTTTGGGATGTTCTTAGTTTTGTTAACAATTTTAGTCATCGGATGTAAGTGAACTGCCATTTTTTAATTTTTGATCTTGAGAAGAGATTTGTGAGCATTTTCCACTCTGTTTTCAGTTGAAATTCTTGGCCGCGGGGAGCAATGGGTGCCAATGTTACGAATGTACAGGGGAGTGCTCCTGTTAGTGATGATCATCTTTCTTGTTGCAATTAACACATGTGGATGGCGGTCAGCTGGAGTTAACCATGTGTTAATATTTGAGCTCAACCCAAGAACACATTTAACCTTTCAACAGGTTTTAGAGGTAAACAATAAAGTTAATACCAGCTTTAAACTTATACCTATGCAGTACATCTGCTTTAAACATACAATTGTACATGATAGTACATATAAATTAATATAATTGTACACATGTATATATAATTAGTATAATTTTACATGTGTATACTGTATATAATGATTATAATTGTACACATGTACATATAATTAGGGATCTTAAAGGCTGCCTCTTGTATAATCGTCCCAATAGTCAAGAGTCGTTTCAAAAAATGCGCAGATGATGTCGTGCTATATAATAATAATAAAGACGTTTTAGGAGCATTATACAATAGTTTCAATGCTCTTACAACAATATATACTTAAAGTTACTTATAAAACTAATTATATTTATAAAATCAAAATTACTATATTAATAAGTAATAAAGCTACGATAACTACAAAAACTATTGATTTGAAAATAGAAAACTCTTAAGTTCTAACTTAAAACTTCTTAAATAGTCAGTTCTTCTCATTTGCTCTGGTAATGAATTTCCAGAGTTTTGCAGTGAAAACCGAGAATATTCTGTCTCAAATAGCTGTATACTAATTCGTTTAAAATGTCATTGATTTTTTTATTTCTACTTCTGCAGGCATCTGGATGTTTAGCTGTTCTTTGGAGTATTAGTTTAGTTGGTTATTTATTTCATGATCATCTTGGTATTCATCCATTTATTCCATATCTCCTCATGATGATTATCATCATCCTATTCACATTCAATCCGTTCAAATACGCTTTCCATGGAGCAAGGTGGTGGCTGTTAAAAATTGTGGTATGTTGTGGCGAAAATGACATTAATGTTTAGAAAAATATATATCCGCTATTTCTGTACTATAGAAGACGACTCAATTGTCTAAGAATTACGAAATATCTCAGATGTTTTGTCCGTTAAGTATACAATAATACATTAATAAGTCACGCAAATCTTTGTGGATAAATTGTGGGTGACGCGGAGACTCGAAGAGTGCGGTTTTCTGGAGGTAAGGGCCCCCAGAAAAAGCTTGAGAAGCGAAAGTCAGAGTAAGGGCCCTCACTGTTATGGACCTTGTAAAGCTCTTTTTAAAAGTTCTCAAAATAATTGGATATAGTATTAAAAAAGAGAAATAAAAGAATTTCAATATTATTTCGAAAAACACCTAAGTAAAAGTACTTACATGTTTCCATGCCCAGAGCTACGGAGGGGAGGGGGTGTGGGGGGTGCGATACCCCCCAAAAACTTTTTACGAGTTTCAGTCGGCAGAAGTTATATTTTAGACGTGTTCGATTTAACACGGACAAGTAGAATCATTAACTTTTAGAACTTATCAGTTTAAATTAATTCGAAACTATCAAATTTAAAACTCACAAATCTAATGTTGATGTTAAATGTTTTGTTTATAATTATGTAAATGTAATCAATGGGAGAACACCAAGGAATATTTTGACAAGCTTCGATCGATATGATGTTAGTCGGTACAAGCTCGTGCGTCAGTCCTGTGCTCAGTCGGTTGAAGTGAGCTTACACCCACCTGTAAAATTTTCTAAGTATGGCCCTGCATGTTGCCATTGACAACGTGTCAGACCGGATGTGTCCTTAAGTGTTTCTCGACACACATTGAAGTTCTTTTATACTATATATTTTACATAAGTATAAAACAATTATAAGGCAGACAGTTGAAAAAGTATGTCTGAATCACACACTTAACAGATCTCCTCAGATATTAACCGTAGAGGTTTAGACAGTTGAAAAAGTTTGTCTGAACCACACTCTTCACAGATCTCTTCAGATATTAACCATAGAGGTTGAAGAGGTCTAGCATAAAAAGAGATAAACTAAAATTGCGTGGTATACTTGAAGATCCTTTGACCTCAAAGTGCGAACTTTGAGTTGAATATATTTCCAAGAGAGTCTCGAGAATCTCGAATTTAATATTTCCAAATTTTATGTATTCCGTATTCCTATATTAAGCGCACTTAAGACGTCTTAGACGGTTTCTATAGTGTAGAGTTGCTCTCTTAATTTTGGCATTGGGACTCTGAAAGACATGAAAGAATAGTTATGGGAACCAGAGCTGGCACAGCCACACAAGTAAACAACTGGATATAGCTTGAAAAAAAGAGAGAAAGTCAATATGTCGAAATATACTGAAGTGAAAGTACTAGCTTACGTATTTTCCGTTTCCGATGATGTGTCCTTCTTCTTCTTTCATCTCTCTTTTTTATATCCGGTTATTTTGAGAACTTGGCAGCTCTCCTCCTATCAGAAGGTTACAGGTTCGATTCCTGTCCGACGATCGTTGTATCGTCTGTCAATCCAAGTTCCCACGTTTACTATACAGCACTATATAACACCCACGCATTACTAATACTTATAGTGATTACCACATACGCAGTAGCTACATATATCAATCGAACCAGTACATCATTGTAACCTTAACTCTCCATCTGAGTCTTGGTACATGTAGATCAATGGTTAGAGCGTCTCACCAGTAATCAGACTGTTACAGGTTCGATTCTTGTCGGGGGCTCAGAAATATTTTTCTGAAGATATGAGCTTGACGACTCCCACATTCACTACAGCAGTGTATATATTAACATACCCAAGCATTACTGATATATAGTGACTTCCGCATGCCATAGGCAGTACATACACCAATCGAACTAGTAGTATAGTACATCATTGTAACCTTCGCTCTCCATCTGAGTCTCGGTAGCTCAATGGTTAGAGCATCTCACCGACAATCAGAAG
The DNA here is from genome assembly GCA_035772405.1 of Chrysogorgia sp. JL179-B06. Lineage (NCBI taxonomy): Eukaryota > Metazoa > Cnidaria > Anthozoa > Scleralcyonacea > Chrysogorgiidae > Chrysogorgia > Chrysogorgia sp. JL179-B06. The sequence goes on along the minus strand of JAYKKM010000496.1, from coordinate 484,862 downwards.
GTCACAGGTTCGATTCCTATCTGGGACTCAGAAACATTTTTCTGAAGATATGAGCTTGACGATTGTAAATGTATCATCTGTCTACTCCAAGCTCTCCCACATTCACTACAGCAGTGTATATATATTAACACATATCAAGATGTTTTCCAACTTTACTCGTTTTCTTGTTTTTCACCATAGTGTTCCACACATAAGTATAACATTTTCCCTTTTTTCCCCCAGTTTCGAATTATCACAGCTCCATTCCACCCGGTTGGCTTCGCTGATTTCTGGCTTGCAGATCAAATGAACAGTCTTAACGTTGCGTTTCTTGATATGGAATATAGCATTTGTTATCTTGCTTATGGCTGGTACAATACTGGTGGTAGGTCACCCATCCAAAAATCTTAAAGTGCCTATCTGGGGTTTTGGGATTTTACATATTCGTAATCTTTGGGTTCTACCAAGAAGAAATGTAATATATTTTGTCGTTCGACATAATTCCGGTAAATACGTACTGTATCTAACATGAACAGGTTTTGTGATTGACTATATGGAACAAAAGTGGTTAGGGTTAGGCTAGGCTTGAGGTTAGTCAGAGGTTAGACTGTCTCCCATTTTTCAGTTTTCCAGAATCCTTGATGTAATGTACTTTTTTCTTTCTCCTTCAGATACTTGTGCTACGAACATATACGGTATTAGACCAATCATCGCCTGTCTTCCTGCTTGGTTTCGATTCGCGCAATGTTTGAGGAGATATCAAGACACTAGGCACGCATTCCCGCATCTTGTAAATGCCGGAAAGTACTCGACTACATTTTTTGTCGTTCTTTTTTCAACACTCTATTCCCAGGAGAAAGGTTAGTCCATCACCTCATAGACATTGAGAGTGAATAATCTGATCGTTTTGGTAGAAACTAACTTATGTTCGTTATTCCTTCAAAATCATTTCGAAAAACGAGACATAAGCATTGATTTTCCACTCATCTTTACAGTCACTTAAGCACGGGTGGTGTGCAGTGGCGGCGCTAGGAGGGGCATTTGCCCCCCTATAATTTGTTCTGCCCCCCCCCCATTTTTGCCGGGGTCTCCCTCAGTAAAATCCTTAGCTGTGTTCCGTGGTCAGACATGGGTCGTACGGTGGCAGCCTGCTGCGCCTTTGACATACCTTCAACTCAGCCACGTTCGAGCTAAACTGATTTGTAAAGTCACACGTCTGTTGAATCTGTTAATAAGACTTTAAAAAAAACAACTTGTCGCTATCGTATAGCCAATCAGATTACAGTATCTGCATTAGACACTACTAGTACGTTTTTACTAATGTCAGTTAGTCCTTGTTTTTAAAAATCATGAACTTATAAATCATCAATTGGTTTCTTATATAGAAACCAGTAGTTCATACAAGGGAGTATATTTTGTTTTATGGATTGTCTGGGCTTTCATCAGCACTTGTTATACGTTGACGTGGGATTTAAAAATGGATTGGGGCTTATTTGAAAAGAGTCTAACAAAAAACAAGTTATTAAGAAAAGACGTTATTTATCCATCAAAGGTAATTCACAGTAAAATATTTTCTTATAGTGAGAAAAAATCAATGCTGTATTTATGCTGTTTCTTCCCTCCTTTTAATATTACTACCTTTAATACGTTGAAACCATTGTGAAATAGCGATATTTAGATCTTTTGGGAGAAGTTGTTTTAAAAACATGTCAGTTTATCTGTGGTGATCATTGCCTTTATTCTCATTATCTCGATGCTTGTTTAACCATTAATTTTATTAGGAGAAGATCACTGCTGATCACTCCTGGAACATACACAGTTTATAACGCACTGAGCTACGCGTAAACTAAACTAATAAAACGTATTTACAATGCAATGCAACACAACACAACACAATGCAATGCAATGCAATGCAATGCAATGCAATGCAATGCAATGCAATGCAATGTAATGCAATGCAATGCAATACAATACAATATATACAATACAATAGTTTATTTAAACACGTTGCGTCTAAGAGCTAGGAAGCTCGTTCAAACAGTAATTACAAAATATTATAATAATTTAAGTTTATACTATAATAATTAATAAAATTAGACTATAATACAATATTCTTTAATTTGTTCTTAAACACATCAATATTCTCTGCCAAACGTACTTGTTCAGGTAGCTAGAGACTGTTCCAGTATTGGGATATTAAATAACTAAAATAATTTTTCTTCCATGAAGGTTAAAACGAGGCAAAACTAGGATAGAATCCTCACCTCTAAGATTGTAAATTGAAGTTCTAAAATTAAAATAATTACGAATATACTGGGGCCCATTACAATACAGACATTTATACAACAAATCAAGAGATCAGTGAGAAATCCATCTTTGTCGCAAATTAGACATCATCATTTCTCTACAGCGCCTCGATTCTTTTTAACGCCTTAGACACTAATTGTAAACAGCTCGCCATGTCACCTGCATCTAGTTCTGATGCTTTTTCTTTAAGAATAACTACCACTAAACGCAAATTCCGTAATTACTTTCTTCAAAAACTAACTTGTATTGACCATCTAGAAGACCTATTTTGCTTCAAATGTAAATATTTATTGAATTGTAAATGTATTTCAAATTAATTAGTTTACTTCACATTATTAGTCGCACTGTATATATATATAGTGTAATAGTTATGTCTGTTGTATTTGTAAATATTGTAGTATAAAGGTTATCTAACATACGGCCCTCAACATGGTTAATACGTCTTTTCCCTCATGAAATAAAGTTTTATTCTATATCAATTAGAGTTAATAACTGTTCATATGGTACGGACTTAGCATGTCCTAATAGTGTTCTTAAAATAGAATAATCAGCATCTTCTAAGGTGATTACACTGAATTTTTAAAAAACTACGATGCCTTTTGGCAGACAACTTTAAGTGCTCTGTCTCTCAGAGCTTATGATACACTCAGGCTGGCGTCAACCCGGCACGACGTGTTATTAAAATAACAATATTTTGAATACAAATCAAATATCTAAAAAGGTTGGTGTATACTGTCACACTCTGACGATTTTAAGAACGGATAAAAATATGTATTACGAATGTTTTAAAAATTGTTTGAGAAGCTGACTTCGTAACTTATGCTTGAAGCCTGTAATTGACTTTCATAACTTAAAAGAGTTTCGATGTATATTACACATGGGATAATAAAATAAGAATTTTTAGGTTTTGAATAAGCAGAATGGCAGAATAGCAACTAATAAGAATAAATATGAAAGCTGCTAAGTTCTCAAAAGAACTGGATATAATATGAAAAGGAGAAATATGAGAACTTCAATGTGTTGAAAAATACTTAAAGTGCCCCTAACCTCAAAATGTTTTATTGTCTTGTTTGGAAGAACGTTTAAAATGATAAAGTAACTTCTTTTGAAGATTTTCGTTTCTTTGCTTTCTTTTTGAGATATATCAGTTTGTTTGATATGCAAATGTATGGAATTTCGTCACACATGCATAATGACTTATTGGAGAAATGTGTATATCTCTTTCATTCTCGAACGAAATCCTTTAACGTGTTATTCACACTTTGGTGTTTTTATTTCATGAACACAAAGATATATAACATTCTCTGATAACTCATTATGCATGTGTGACGAAATTCCAGATATTTGCATATCAAACAAACTGATATATCTCGCAAAGAAAGCGAAGAAGTGAAAATCTTCAAAAGAAGTTACTTTATCATTTTAAAAGTTCTTCCAAATAAGACAATTTGAGATGAGGGGCACTTTAAGTAAGAGTACTTACGTATATTGATGGTCGAATCTACGTAAGTACTCTTAAGTATTTTTCGACACATTGAAGTTCTCTTATTTCTCCTTTTCATATTATATCCAGAATAGCAACTAATGCCCGTTTTTGGAATAATAATATCATTTTGACAGGGAGCCCATATCACCGGAGTGTTTTTCGATGAGGCCCTGTATACATTAGCTTAGGCTATAGCTGCACGGGGACTGAAAGAAATGAAAGAATAGTTTTGTGTTGCATGTGCTTGAACCTTCTAGAATTCCTTTCATTTAGATTTATTACGTGGCCATGGTTGAAAACTTTATATTTCGTTTCATTTGGTCGTTAAACGTTTCAATTGGTTGGTCAAAACATTTTCACCGAGAAATCTTTGTCACAATCCTAGCTGCCTGTGAAGTATTTAGGTAGGTATAGCGTGGCCACAGCTTAATCCACGAAGAACTATATGTACTTTCTCGATATCCTATAAGCTTATACAGGAACTATATATTCTACCATAGTACTTTATCCATATTCTGTATGTAAGTACGCTATATACAACCCCGCGAGGATGCGTAGCGTCCGAGGGCTGTATATCGCCTACATCCCAACGTTCGAGGGATTTATCTGACTTATTTCATGATTGAGGAGGTTTTCCAACAATGTTTTGTCTATTTTTTCCACCTTGGACAAACATTTTCTTAGTTTTTTGTTCATTTCTTGTCTAATTCGTATTCATAGGGCTGTTATGCTATATACAGTCCGCGGTACATCAAAGAAAACCAAATCAATCATGAAATAACAAGTGTTTATTCTCTCTCGTGGCCAAAAAGGACAACCCTCTGTATTTCCTTTGTATTGAAGTTCTTTTCTCTAGTCATCACTACAACCGGTTAACAGCTCGCTGCTAATGTTTGCAAATATTCGCACTCACAAGGCTTACTGCCTTGAAATAAATAACCACGATTGGAGTTAGTTGCGAGCACTTGACGTTAGTGAGAGACAAACATTCACGACGGCACTAGCCGGTTGTTACGTTGAAAAAAAATTGTAAAAGCTTTGAAGAGAAAAAATTTGATAAAAAAATCTCGCTCTCTGCAGTGCCGCCACCAAGATCCTCGCCAAGTGGACCAAGTACACTCTGCATAGCAACGCAACGAAAGTTGTAACCCTAAACTAAAGGCTACGTCCCTAAGGGTCTCCTAGTATTCGCAGCGGCATGAAAAACAAAATGTTAGTCTGTGAAAAATTACCGTGCTAGACCGGTTAATTATAACATGAGAGATTGCGACAAACAACCACTTAACGTTGTCGATTCTATCCCCGTAGCTGCGATAAAGCATTTCTTATGGTGGAAATTTTTCATCTCGCTTCATGAAGATCTCTGCAGAGCCCCCCATCGAGATGTTTGCCAAGTGGGTCAGCATACTTTCCATAGGAACACAACGAAATGTATGACCCTAAAGGAGGAAGGCCCTAAGGTGGGGAAGGCCCTTGTTACGATAATTATGAGTCCTCATAAAGGAAGACTCTTAGCCCCTTGAGGCGTTATCTAGACCCCTTAGGGTTTTAGCCCCTTGAGGCGTTATCTAGACCCCTTAGGGTCTTAGCCCCTTGAGGCGTTATCTAGACCCCTTAGGGTCTTAACCCCTTATGACATTAGCTCCCAGCCGATTGTTACGATGACTATTACAAAGGAAGACCCTTAGGATCTCAGCCCTTATGGTGTTAGCCCCTTACTATAGCCGGTTGTTACGATGACAATAAAAGGGCCCTCACGAAAGAAGACCCTTAGATCAGTTATAATTAGCCCCTTATGGCTGTTTTCGTTGCGTTCCTATGGAGGTATGCTGGCCCACCTGGCGAGAATCTTGGTGGGGGGCGCTGCAGAGATCCTCGCGAAGCGAGATGGCTGGAATTTGCTATATGAAATGCTTTATTCCGATTATGGGGAGTGAATCCACAACATTAATTGGTTGTGTGTTCTAAACACGGCTACTGGTTAATGAGAGGTTTAGGAATGGGCAAGCTGAGCAGTTGCCCAGGGGGCCTCCATATATTTCATAAAAGGAAAAATATATTTGTGAGTGCCTGAGTGGTAGTTAGTGGAACAGATATAAGATATTCATCTTATCTCATTCTCTATTTTATAGCTTATTCAGATTATTTATACTTGAAAAATATACTTTATGAATGACTGTAAATATTGCTTGTCGCCTTTTTAGTATTCTAAGGTAGGGTGGGCCTCCACTACCGAGGGCTGCCCACCAAATCCGGCGGTGAATCAAGGTCTTACTCTGATGAATGGCTCTGCTCGAAACGTCAGTAATTTGTTCCTAAAAATCTTGGCAGTTTACCACCTTTTCACTTTGCTATATATACAAAACACTGTCTACGCAGCACTCTACTTTTTTACATATTTACAAATAACTTAACCTTGATAACGAGATGTAGTTATTAGATGTGTGAAGTTGATCGTCCAGGTTGTTGTAGTCTTGAGAAAGACTATTGTTGGTGACTGACGTTTCGACGGCCTCAGCGGTGGTCATCTTGATTGCTTGAGGCTCTGCGGTCACTTGACTCTGAAGATGACCGCCGCTGAGGCCGTCGAAACGTCAGTCACCAACAATAGTCTTTCTCAAGACTACAACAACCTGGACGATCAACTTCACACATCTAATATTCCTAGGTTCAAACCATTTACTTTATTACAATGTACTTATTGTTCTCTCGTTTTGTAGGCGTTTTGTCTGGAATTTCTTTCGTCTGGAAAACGAACATTTGAACAACTGCGGCGAGTTCCGTGCTGTTCGTGATATTTCAATAATGCCGCTCGACCCTAATGATCACATCATGTTGGAAGCACTAATGGACGACGATACAGGTCCCCCAAGAGTCAGCTCGTCACATATTTATTTAAAAGCAGTAGAGAAACGACGGCCCACTATTATTCACAATAATTCAAACATATCGCCCGTGTAACAAAGGGCTTATTCTTACTCAAATCAGTCGTAATTTTCAAGACCAAAGAGGTCCGGTAGCAATAAAGGCCAGGGCCTCGTTGTATAAAAAAGGTGGTTTAATAAGACCGAAAATCGTATTTCCAATTTTTATTTTATCTATTAGTACTCGAAAAATGAGGAAGAATAGCGTTCTTACTTAGTCAATATCTTATGTTGTTCAAGAGATATTCAAGTTTTTGAAAGATGCAAATGAACCTTAAAATGAAAAATGTATAAAGCATTAACTATACACAGTGTAGTGTACACAGCTGTTACAAGTTGTTGCAATGTTGTTGGCTGAACAATACTGTAACAATGCGGCTATCATGCGTGAACAACGCCTGTTGCCAACTTGCAACAGCTTGTGCGTTTTTACGCGTGTAGTGTACCATTCTTAGTAGCATACATCTGGAACGTTTCGAATCACAATTCCAAAGATATTCCTCATTTTTAGAATTTGAGTGGAGCAGATGATGTGCTTTTAAAAACTTAAATATCTCTGGAACAAGATAAGACATTGACAAAGTAACACCACTATTTTTGCTTATTTCGAATGCACTTCTAGATAAAGCCCAAATTGGGAATCTTACTGCCTCTTTAATTGTAGTTACGAGTTTTATATACAATCTATATAAGATATTTAAGATATACTATTTGATCGTGCACGATTTCACTTATTTAAATCCTTATTTTAATATGTGTACACAAAATATACATTCCCATGCTGATGGTTCATACAACGTCTCTCATATACTTAACTAAACAAATTTAAATTTCTTGTAAAATTTATATATAAATAGCTTGAAAAAGTTAGTTTAGGGATCAGAGTTTTTATATAAATATTGTTTTGTATAAGAATTACATGGATGAAATCTAAGAACTAGGCCACGCAAGCAAATATGGGGAAAAAAAGAATTTATAAACTTGTATAGTTTTTTGTCCAATATGGAGATTAATTTACTTAAAAAATTAAAGGTTTTTATTGGCGTTCGATATTTTTGTTTGTGTTTTTGTCATGCTTTTCTCCGAAACCATTTTATGTTTTTAAAGGGATACTCTAGCAGCCAAATATAGTTCATATGAAAGATCTTACTGACTTTAGTTTATTTCCAAAGTTTCAATATTCCTATCAATTTAGTTAAGAAGATATGGCTAGTTGAAGTTGAAAATTTGAGAATTTTTACGCCATATTGGTTTTGAAAATATGACGTTAATATATTGAGTGATTCTTTATCGTAGTTGTTTTGATGGCGATCACATAGCGATAGCTGCTGTGAATGCTCTTTGGACGAAAATTAGTCGAAATAAACTATTTAGTTCCTCATGCAGGAAAGTAGAGGAGCTACAATCAGACACTATTGAACTTAAGTAATATGAAATATTAAAGTACTTTATTAAAACAATCATATAGACTATAAGTTAAAATATATATACATAAAAAACTAGATAAAATGATGACTGGAAACGGTTCAAATGAAATCAGTTTGAATCTTTGCATTGAAGTCACTCAATGCTATATCAATAGCATTGAGACTGTGTTTATGATCTTGGTACGGATCCAATTCATTGCCACTTCAGGAAGAATAGATCTCTTCTCCGCCAGTCGTTCTGAGAGCGTATGCATAAAATAATACGTTTCACGACTGCATCCTCCATACGCACTGAAAATCAGTGGTGTGAAAGAGGCATGTTCAACCTGAATACATCGCTGGTTGTATTGCCGTTTCTTCTCGCTGATTTCTGGTGAATGCAGCATTCAGGCTCTGGCTGAGATGTGTCTTGGCATAAGGATTAAAAACCCTAACATCAAAAAATGCCATTTCACATCTTTGCCAGAATCCCCTTGCAGCTACTTCAAGACGAACATCATCGGCATAAGTAATATTATACCATTGCTTAAATTCAGCAATAACTTATCGTAGCCATGTGGGACCATCAGTTGCTGCATCAGACTCTTATAAGCTTATAATTATCCATAGCAAGTTGTGCAAACATCGTTTTACCTGATTGACAAAACGAAACGACTCCACAAGTATTTTGTATACAATTTTAATGCCTATTTAATGCCTGTTTTTTTGTGCCTGCAAAATATCTCCTTTCTAATGGATAATAATGGATAATAATGTATAATATTCCTATTTCGTTAAACCAAGAAGTTCCTGGTTGTCGTCGTCATTTTCGAATGGCAGCCATTGACGCATGGCGACCGTTTAGTTCCCAACTCTACACCGTCCTCCAAGTGAGGAGTGAATAATTTCTAAGTCTCCAACTGATGTTAGTTCAACCTATATTGTACAGTAAAAACCCGCGAGTAAGAACCTGCGTTTTCCCAAGTTAGCCTAAACAGGTTCTTATATAAATCTCCAAAAATGTTGATCTGTATCTTATTCACCCAAGTGTACACATCTTTTTATATAGATTTTAGAAAATAAGAACCTGTTTCAAATTTTAGGCTAAACAGGTTCTTGTATAGAGGGGGTATAACTGGCAAATTTTAGCCTAACAGGTTCTTAAAAACTAGGTTCTTACTCGCGGGTTTTTACTGTATCACCTTTGCTCTTCAGACTGGGTGGTCATTGAGATGTTTCAGACAATGCTATCTATCTCTTGTCCGTGCGCCTAATTTAGAATGTAAACTCATCACTTCTGACTCTAGTCTTTGGTTGGCTCTTTTGATTGATAGGTATTTGGATTCCACTACCTGAAAACAAGAAAATATTGAATTGTATTTAAAAATATCTAGTTTAATGTTGTTTCTAGTTTTATGCCACCACTAATCCGCGGTACCATCAGAGACGTTGTATGCCCCATTGAATCACGATGACGGTGGTCTATTACCAGAAGCACCTTGTTAATAGATAACGTCATCGTCGGTTTTTATTTTACAACGATCACCCCTGATGAAGACACTAGATTGGAGTGTCGAAACATTGGGTCATGAACAGTAACATTTAAAGTTACGTTCACAAAAACTTTTTAAAGCCAGAATAGCGTCAAACTATGTCTGTTTAGTGCTATATTATATATAATACAGACTTCCTGGTAGGTTTATGTCCAAAATTTGGGATCCTGTTTGGATGTTTTGCGAAATGAAGCTCTTTATCATTTCATGCAGTGGAGATTGTGTTAGACAAATACATTAATTTTTATTACCTCTAGTTTATCTTTCCAGCTTGTTTTTATATTTTCTATCGATTTCTTTAAGTCTCTAATATGATGGTCCTGAAAATTGAAAACAACCTCGATGATTTCCGCAACGTTAAACGTTTCACACACACTGTCCACGAGAGTAGTATTAGACTTTGCCCACGAATGGGTTTTAATTTCATGTCCTATAAATACGAATATACTGCTCGACCTAAACCGTAAACCTTGTTGTTATGTACCTTCTGAACTAAACCATTCTCCATCTCTGATACAGAAGATCTCGAGTGCATAAGATCAGCTTTCTGTTCATTTACCAACGTGTTAGAAGCTAAAAAATAATAAAAATAATAAACAATTATTGGATGATCAAAAATTATCCAGACCAAAGTCAATGTTATCTGCCAAAGGCGGATAACATTGACAGAGGTCTTGATAATTATTGATATAATTTGTAAGTCGAATCCAATAATTGTTTTATTATACAATTATAAATGTAGAAGCCTTTAGGGAGTTTAGGAAGTAAGCCACGCAAAGACAATTACGTCAGGCAAGACTTCAAGAATTGTCTGTAGGTTTTTTTTAGCCAATCACAATCGAGATTATATGAGTATTATATAATAATATAATATATCAAATGGTAGTGCTGTGGTTTCAAAACTTTCACCCAAACACATTTACCTTCAAGTTCTTTTTTGTAAATTACCAGCTTAATTTCATTCTCTGGAGAATTTTTAACTGTACTTTTAAGGACACCGATTATATCTTTCAATTGTTCTTCTCTCTCTCCCATAATAAGTAGGTTCTTGGCTTGCATGTTGGCCTAAAATTACAGAGAGTATCCTTCGAGATTCTGGCCGCTGCTCTACCAGTTGAGCTACCGCGCGGAACAGCATGAAGCGTTAAATACGAGAAGAGATGAAAATAAAAACTATATGATGATCCTTGTTACCTGTGATTTCAGAAAACTATTTTCACTTTCTAATCTTTTTAAACGCGACATATCATTTTCGAGTTGTGATATCCTAGCTTTGGTTTCCTTGAGCTCCTGCGAAGAACAATCAAAAGCGAAATGAAACCAATCCATACCTATACTAATACATTACAACTATAAACCCCCCTCCCCCCCAAACAACCGTCTGCTATGCAGTTTCCGGTATAGTTGTATTATTGGATGCGGGGGGGGGCTTATTTTCGTATAGTTTACGATGTATGTACAGGGTAAAATAAAACACAATAAACAAAGTATATGTCTTACAACTTGTAACTTTTCATTCTCACAGCGAAATCTCTTGACATCTTCGTGAAGCTCTTGCTTTTCTACGTTTAAGCATTCGTTCATTCTTAATAGATTGCTATATGCGATAAAAAGATCTTATTAATTGTATTTAATACTGACACAACGTTACTGTTTCACTGCCCACACGAAACAATGGCTTCAAGTTGAAGTTGGTCATGTGATAGCATAATGTATTTACAATCTTTCATATAAAGTGAATGGTTTGAACAGGAGTATCATTAGATGTGTGAAGTTAATCAGGTTTTTGTAGTCTTGAGAAAGACTATTGTTGGTGACTGACGTTTAGACGGCCTCAGCAGTGGTTATCTCCAGAGTCATTGAGTCAAGTAAAGCGTGTTTGTCAGGTTCGCCTACTGTATATATAGTTTGACAAACACGCTTTACTTGACTCTGAAGATGACCGCCGCTGAGGCCGTCGAAACGTCAGTCACCAACAACAGTCTTTCTCAAGACTACAACATCCTGGACGATCAACTTCACACATCTAATCTTTCATATCTAACTTCGTTTTGAAGAGCCATTGTTCATGTCCCAACATTTTTGGAAAGATAAGAATTACAAAAAGAACTTCTGAGAATGGCGGAAGCCTTGTACGTGGTGGAGTGAAGGAGTTACTACCTGAATTCTTTCCGTTCTATTGAGTTCAAATTTTCAGCTCTTTCCTTAGACCTTCTAGAAAATTATAACACAGGTTCAGGAAGAATAATTACACCAAAAACAAGTTCAAATTAAACCCTTCACGTTACCTAAAACCCGAACGCAGTCCTGATTTAAACTTTTTAAATTCTCACCTAAAAAGCTAATCTAAGCCGTCACCCATCAACAGACGCGTGTACGCAATGCGTACCTATTTTTAATGATATTTATCTAATAGCGACGTCAAACAAGCCATATACCAGTACATATCGAATACTTGGTATACGTTTCACTCTCTGACGAAGGTCGTTCGCTCGAAACGTTAGACTACTTACACGCTATTTCGGCAGTATACCACCAACCTTTTTAGAGTATTTGATTTGTATTTCTACACTGCCTACACAGCACAACACGTTTATATCTACCAGTAAATACATATATATATCATCAGGTCTGCACCTGTTCTCTGCAAGTTTTTCTTTCTGTATTTGTTCCAAACAAACCATCTCATTTTCAAGAAGCTTCATCTGCTCTTTCTAAAAATCGTTTATGTATATTTCAAACGTGTTCATTAACTAAGCATTAAGAAAGTTTAAAGAAAGAATCAATGTTTTCTTCAAGGCTCACAAACGTGTTGTTGGAGATCAGAAAATTCAGCAACTGTCCGCTTAAGAGACGTTATTCCACTCATTGGAATTTGAGATAGGTATTCGCTTCCGCTGAAGAGAGGTGTCCACTTAAGAGGGGATCTAACTAGAAGGGTGTCTGTTACGAGTGCTTCGACTGTATATATAATGTTATTAACTTGGTTTATTACCAGACGCTTATTTGCATCTTGTTAATAGATAACGTCATCATCGGTTCTATGAGGGTATAAATAGGGATCCTAACTTTACAATGATCACCCCTGATGAAGACACTAGATTGGAGTGTCGAAACGTTGGGTCATGGACAGTAACTTTTAAAGTTATGTTCAAAAAACATTTTAAAGCCCGAGCAGCGTCAAACTATGTCTGATTTATCACCTGGTTGCGTTGGGAAATTATTTGTTTATAATCATATACTTATATCCAGGCCTTCGTACAACTTGATCCAGTATGGAAAACAGAGTTGAAAAGGTTTAGTATTTTAACCACTTACAATAGCTAGCAATTCTTCTTTCAGTGCATTAGTTTGAAAAACCTTGCCCACTAGTCTTCTGTTTCTTGTGGCATGAAGTACACACTTATGTCTTTCAAATAATACTTCACTTTGAAGCAACAACAGTTCACTGCGTACCAATGTTATTTCGTCGACTGGTGGACGACCTACAGGAAGAGGAGGAGGAAACTATTTTCAAACTAAAATGGTCTTAAAATGTTGTATATTCCAACACTCGAAATTTTCCTTCACCATATAAATCCTTAGAACATGTAATTTAATCGAGTGAAATTCCAAATATTACTTGTAATATACCCAGAATCTTATCCCGGCATCACCACCACTATATATACAGAACTCGTGACTAGGCTCTTGGCAACGGCTTCCGTAGCTCAGTGGTCAGAGCACTGCACTAGCACCAGCCGGAAGGCCTTGAAGTTGCATTTTTCGCAACTGGTCCCGGTTTGGTCTTAAAATGTTATATATTCCAACACTCGAAATTTTCCTTCACCATAAATCCTTAGAACATGTAGTTTAATCGAGTGAAATTCCAAATATTACTTGTAACATACCCAGAATCTTATCCCAGCATCACCACCACTATATATATATACAGAACTCGTGACTAGGCTCTTGGCAACGGCCTCGGTAGCTCAGTGGTCACAGTGCAGTGCATTAGCATCGTGGGTTCAATATTCAAGCCGGAAGGCCTCATTTTTCGCAACTGGTCTCGGTTTGGTCTTAAAATATATATATTCCAACACTCGAAATTTTCCTACTTGAATGTTATAGGTATGGTGTTCTGTCATATGATCACCTCAGGATAAAGTCGTCCCTGCCTTGCATAGACCACCTACTTTGCCCCCACCTACTTTGCCCCACCTACTTTACTAGTTAACAGTAGCCGTCAACTCCTGTTGCGTTTCATAGATTTTCTCCACTTACCCCCAAAGTGAGTCCATTCCACTCCTCCTTGACATGTCAGCGGTATCCTGTTAAATGAGAATACAATTACCGAAAAAGATGGTGGCTGTACATTTTACCAGAATACTTTGCGACCTTAAATCACCTGTTATAACAGCTAAACATTGTTTACCTTGTGAACATAAATTAAATACGTAAAAGCTTCCTTTTTACCAAACTTAATCTTTTTGAAACTCTATCTTCGGCTATTTCTACGAGATTCAATGTTTACTGCGCGCAAGGAATTATGGTTAAATGTACCATGAGTCGTCATCTTTTAAGGTACCGTAAAATTGATGATTTATGTGCTTCACAAGGCAAAGCATATCTAACTATATTATACCAAATGCAGCAACTCACCTATTCAATCTATTTTCTTGTAAACCTTTACCAAACTTTAAGTACTCAGTAAGCAATTGTGTAGGTGACAACTGATTTTCCAAGTCAGGTTTTCCCCTGTTTGAACTTCGTCCATTATCCCTACAGTATTTACAACATGCGAATGGCAGCAAAAAGTCGAGCATTTCACCAGCAAATTTAGCTTTATATTTGGTGTCTTTTTCAACAGCTCCAGGAGATCTTTCTGTCCTTAATTCTTTATCATCACTGCTACTCTCATCCACAACATCTTCACCTGATTCTTCTGTGGTACTATCCACAACAGTTGCACAAGAATGAGACTTTTGATGTGTTGCTTTGATGTTTAATATTCTTGTACCATCGTTTGGTATGGTTCGTTTGTGTTTCACTGGATCATCTGTGGTCGCACGAGTAACCGGTGTTGTGTTTCCACAAATACTTGAATCTCCAACAGTCTCTGTCGCACAACAACAACGAGAGCTTTGACGTGGTACATTCATGTTTAACCTTGTACTATGCTGTGGTGTAGCTGGCGTTGTCTTGATTTCACTCAATTCAATAGTAGTAGTACTACTACATATATTACTAGAGGTATGGGCTGGTGATGGATTTGTGAAATTAACTCCAATGGAAACATCAAGTGTACTGCCTGTCGGCGAACCATCCTGTGACGGTGGTGGAGTAGTTAAGCTACAGAACGTCGTTGGGCTACAAAACATTGCATTTGAAGCAATCAATGGAGTACTAGTGAGCACATCTGTGCCGCTATCAAATGAAGACATCCTTTTGTGATATAAAGTAGGGTTTTGTAGTGAAGTTCCAGTTTGGGTAGCAGTATCTAGTCGATCTTCATCATGTGTTGCTTGCTGTACACTGTTATCCGAGCTCGTCCAGATACCAGAGCTCTCTGATGGGTTGCCATCAGAAAAGCTTTGCCGTGAATGGCATACCAACGACATTGTCTCACTCTCTTGCAAGGGGGAATCTATAGGATCTAATGAGACTTTCTCACAGTCTATGACAACATCGTGAGGTTCTTTGCTTCGCCACCTAAAAAGTTTAGTAGAAGTAATATAATAGAAGTCACATTTAGAGTAGAAGGCAATTTCATTTTTAATATATTTTTTTATTATTCCGTTTTAACGACCATTTTCTGTGCTTGTGTGGTTAGGGGCCGTCGACAAATAGGTTTGGTCCGCATCACGAGACATGTTCCTCGATGTTGCAGACCCCTCCCTTCCCCCACCAAATAATTATTTTCGTTGTACCTGTCAGAATGACCAGCACAAATAAATTTGTAACGGACACACAAAAAATTGTACCTCATTTCACCATACAACTTAGCGTAATGTCTCCAAACTATGCGTAACGTCTCATAACTTAGCTCAATGTCTCCAAACTTAGCGCGCAATGTCTCAAAACGTAGCGTAATGTCTCCAAACTTAGCGCAATGTCTCCAAACTTAGCACAATGTCTCAAAACTTAGCGTAATGTCTCCAAACTATGCGTAACGTCTCATAACTTAGCTCAATGTCTCCAAACTTAGCGCGCAATGTCTCCAAACTTAGCGCAATGTCTCCAAACTTAGCGCAATGTCTCAAAACTTAGCGCAATGTCTCCAAATGTAGCGCAATGTCTCCAAACTTAGCGCAATGTCTCAAAACGTAGCGCAATGTCTCAAAACTTAGCTCAATGTCTCAAAACTTAGCTCAATGTTTTCAAAGTTAACATAATATCTCAAACTTAGCGCAATGTCTCCAAACTTAGCGCAATATCTCAAAACGTAGCGCAATGTCTCCAAACTTAGCGCAATGTCTCCAAACTTAGCGTAACGTCTCAAATATTCGCGTAATATCTCTCATCTGAGATTGTACAATACGAAATCTATACGCAGTCCATTTAACGCAAAAATGTTTTACTTCACAAAAAGTTAAGCATCGGATAAAATGACAGACACAATTAATAATGTAACTGTCAAATCTCTAGAAATGGGATATTTGTACCGGACAATGTCCTTGACCGGTTGCTAATATCCAGGCTTGAATACACATGAAAAACTATATACTAAACAACCAATTTCGTCCCAATTTTTCTTATCACGTATTCAAAGCGATCGCGGAACACACACCGCAATGCGGGACGAAACCTATTTATCGATGGCACCCTTAGCTGGTTTCATGTTTGGTATAAAAAAATCATAAAGTAGGATTCAAGTTTGATAGTAAACCTGCTATTGCTAATTTCTGTTTGTTCTGTTTCTGTGATCAACCATGGGTGGAATTTTGCTGATCTTAATAGTGACTAGAAGAAACAAAAGCACCGGGGTGTATCCGATCACCATCATCATCATATATGCAGGGAATACAGCGTGACCACCTGAGCAAATTAGAAGAACTGACTCGAAAATTAAGTTTGCCACTTTGCCTTATTTGAAAAAACACTTAAAATGACAGAGTAACATCTTCGGTAGTTTTTCGTTTCCTTTCTTCGTTCTTGAGATATTTCAGTTTGTATTATATGCAAATGACAATGGTGTGACGTACACGTGCATAATGACTTATCGGAGAAGGTTATATATCTTTGTTATCACACAAAATCACTTGAAATTGTACAAGTTCCATGTTTTTGGAAATACTCACGCACAAGCTTCATTCAAATTCAAATTAAAGTGGTTTCATAATAGCAAAGATATAAAATTAAAGTGGTATAACCTCCGATAAGTCATTATGCACGTGTACATCGCACCATTGTCATTTGCATATTATTATATATACAAACTGAAATATCTTGCCAACGAAGCAAGGAAACAAAAAACCTCAAAAGATGTTCCTCTGTCATTTGAAGTGTTCTTTCAAATAAGGCAAACTTAATTTTCATGTCATAGGCACTTTAAGACTTTCCTTCTTTCGAACTTATAGTTTTGTAGTTATCATGGTTTTAAAAGTACATTTTCTCTGAATTGTAAATTAGTTAGAACTAACTGGGCAGGCTAGGGATAGGTTTTATTAGAGAACCAGAAAGCCAAAATACTGAATCTATCTGCTTAATAAAAAATGATGTAACTACAACTGTATTTCGTTAACAACTAGTCTTACAAGGGGCATGAAGAATCATAATTTTCAACCTAGTTCCCTAATGTTTGTTTGCCCAAAGAGATTGGATGATACATCGCAACATATTCAGCTGCTAACAGAGATGAAGATCCATCGAGTTTCCTTCAATTCTTATTGCTTTATGAAGTAGAAAAATAGAAAACCTATTTTCTTTTTACAGTAACTTCATCAATGTAAGTGTTGGTTTTATTATTTTTTCTGATGGTTTTCAGTGTCATTTTTTCAAAACCATGTCAGTGACAGAACCATGGATAGTAGAAAGACATTAAGACCTTTTACGAGTCTATTATCCATGGTAGAACTAACCTCCATTGCCCGATCAACTTCTTTATCATGATTTGACTCATAAAAAGATGTCATGAATGAAACAGTGTTATTTGGATACATTGCATATAAACGATGGAAGAGCACATGAGTAGCAACTTGTAAATGGAGTAGGTGGGTGTCTGGAATGAAACCTAGAAATATAAATGAGTAAATGGCTATGTTACTAGTTACAAGTTGTTTTAGAAACATTTCAGTTTATCTTTAGTGATGATTTCTTTATTCTCATTACTTGTATGTTTACCATTGATATTAATAGGAGAAGTTGGGAGGTAAGTGAGGCCCCTGCCAAAAATGGCATGGAAGATTATAATGAAAAATTATGGCTTTACAGCGACATTACTGACATATACAGGTATTTCATTGTTATATTTAGTCAGAACTAATTTACGGGGCCCCGATAACAACCCCGTACCCAGGGTCTTACCTCCGCTACCCCCCCCCCCCCCGCTGCGGAAAGACCCTGGTAGCGGAGGTAAGACCCTGGGCACGAGGTTGCCCCGATAATCGATTCTCCAAGACCTGTGATTTATGGTAAAGAATCATTAATGTCCTGGGAGGTTGACCTTCAGTTGATAAGAAAGAGCTGATTTACCGATTTGCCAACTTTAACTTAGGAGGAAGGAATATATACTAGATGACCTATTCACAATTGTTTAACATTGTACTGTATAGTGATAATATAGAAGTTATAGTGGCCACAGACCCAAGACATGTATAAGGGCCCCGTCTACCTCTGTTACGCCACTGGGGTATGGGTGAGGTATGATGGTGGGTGTATTTATGAAGTGGATAAATGTATAAATGGATAGATAGATGAATGATCAAATGGAAGCATGAATGAAAATAAACAAAATTGAATAGGTTTCATCCTTTGACAACCTACATGTACCTCTTCTTCTGGCAGTGAATAGAAAGACTCTTTCAAAAATATCAAAGAAATCCACCAAGAATGACCCCACAAGTGAAGGGATTGAAGGTAGCAATGACGTAACAATCAATATTCCAGTTATCAGAATCACGACGTCATTATCCACCTTTTAACATGCAGCAAAAACATAAGGTTTAAGAGAAAACTGGAACTTGGCAATTTCACAAATTAGATCAAATAAATATAAACACTATCATAGTTTCTTGTTTTACCTTTAAACATTTGATAAATGAATTGAAGAATGCTGTTGAGATAATTGTATGAAGCCAAGATGGCTAAAAGCAAAGGAAGAAGTCTTTTACACTAAAATACTATACAACACTATTATACTATAATATAAGTCATTTTCTATATTTACAGGTTAGTTAGACGCTTACACAATGGCTGCACAACATAAGTCTATACCTGTCTTTGAATAATGCTCCAAAATAACATCAGTATTTGGTATTTTCTTTCAGAATTTTTGAAACTATCATTCATCTTCTCAAATAAAAACTAAAATAGAATTTTTTTTATAAAATACTCAATTCATGAAATATTATCAAGATTTATTAATAATCAGTTTATCGTAAATAATAAACAAGATTACGTAATATATATAAAAATGGGGGTCTGGGGAGAATGATAATCACACCGAGATTGCACAATTATAAGCATACACTGAGATTGTGCAATTATAAGCATACACAGAGATTGTGCAATTATAAGCATTTGAAAATTGAGGTGCTTTCTTATGGCTTAATTTTAAAACACGCAAGACCCTGAGGATAATATAATCAAGAGGATAATATAATCAAGATTTTTTGGTGTTTGTGTCAACATCTTTTTAGCCCAGAAACTGGAAATAGGCCATTTGCAGTCAATGCACTGGACTTGTGGGCTTTGATTTCTTCTCTACCAGAGATTAAATTGTGTTAATATACACACTGCTGTAGTGAATATGGGAGAGCTTGGAGTAGATAGACGATACATGGACGATCGTCAAGCTCGTATCCTCAGAAAAATTAGAGTCGTGGACAGGAATTGAATCTTCTGATTGCAGGTGAGACGCTCTAACCATTGAGCCACCGAGACTGAAATGGAGAGCGTCTCACCAGCAATCAGGTTACAGGTTCGATTCCTGTCTGGGACTCAGAATCATTTCTCTCTGGATACGAGCTTGGCGATCGTCCATGTATCGTCAGAGATTCAATTGTTGGTAGTATAATTTATGGCCTCACAGTTTGATTTATGTATAATATAAAACATAAGAAAGATCTCCATATATACATCTCCATTCACCTCTGTGATACGCTTACTTCGAATATACTTATATAATCTTTCATTACTCCTGGTAATGATTGAAATAAAACAGATGAAAGTTCAAATTCCACTATTGTCTGACGAGACCATGACCTTTGACATTACATAGACATGCCACCATATGACTAAATTACGTAATTTTATATCAATCTATAGCTATATTCTGTATTTCTACATTTATATATATAATTCATCAGAGTTCTTTACTTAGATGTATCCAAGAAAACCATGAGAAAGACATGGCTTGAGAAAGTCGTGTCTCTTTCAAACTTACATTCACGTGATGTGGTCGACTTTGGTCCAAAAGGATTTCAGAAGCTGCGCTGCAGTTTGTAGTGACATAAAGACTAAATAAATCACCTAGGACAACGTTGTTATCGCGTGAATCAGTTAACAACAATTGATGGATCTTCTCCTTTGCCTCTGCAATCTCGCTGATGACAGTCGAACTAAGTTTTGCCAAGGGGTCTTTCCAATACAACTCGTAACTCTCATCTTGACTTAATGCCATTATTAATCACAATGCCTCTGTTTGATCCAACTCGACTGTACCATGTGATTACTTGAGTCTTATATCAATAAGTCAATTAAGTCACTGAAATATAAACACCACTTGGATTAGTAATACATTCACGTCTTCCGCCATTGTCCTAAACGAGGAATAAGAGGACATCATGGGATTCTGGTGGTAGCTGATGAAGCAATGGGGTTATCAGGTTGGAATAAGAGGACATCCTGGGACTCTGGTGGTTAGCTGGTGAAGCAATGGGATTATCAGGTTGAATCTGGTACACTGTTGAAAAGGAGCGACACAAAAGATAACACAGGATAGTAGGGAAAAGAGGACAATGCAACCTGGGATTATCAGGTTGAATCTGGTACACTGTTGAAAAAGAGTAGCATATAAGATAGCACAGGATAGTAGGGGATAAAAGAGATCACTATTAAACCAAAAAAGTTAGATGAAAGTATAACTTCTCTGTACTATTAAAAATGTCTTTACCTAACAAAGTTTTGGTAGCATTAAAGCAAAATGCCAAGCAAGTTGACGAGATCATTGTTGTTCTTAAAAAACATCTGGCCATTTTAGAAAAAGAAACCAGTGAGTTGACTATAATTGATGATTTTGTTTCATGTTATAATATTTACTTATTTCTAAATATATGCCTCTTTGACTTTGTCCTCTAGGTGGAAATGGTAATAGAATCCAAGGATTTTACGAGGTATTGTAAATGACGGTTGATGTTAGTGTCACCCCAGATATAACTGGTGTTTAAACAGGGTGATAAATATTATATATTAATATAATATATATATATTTTACCACCCCTATATATACAGAACTTGTGACTAGGCTTTTGGCAACGGCCTCCGTAGCTCAGTGGTCAGAGCGTCGCAGGGTTGCGGGTTCAATTCCAGCCAGAAGGCCTTGACTCGATTTGGTCTTAAAATGTATATATTCCAACACTCGACATTTTCCTTCACCATAAATCCTTAGAAATCCTGTGATGTTTATTTCTTCATTTTTAGCAAAGAAAGGCAGAGTTAAGAATTGAAAATGAAGAGCTACGAGAGAAAGCAAAACGGTTGAAAAAAGAGCTGGAAAAAGTTGAAATGGAAAATGGATGTAAGTGTATGAAAAGAACAAAAAGTTGTTTAAAAAATCATGGTTGAAAAAAGTGGATATTGTCAGATTTTATGCCCAAATGGTAAAGTACATAACTGAACTGATGTTTGCATATTGTAGGACAATGTAGACTAACTGAACTGATAAAGTTTGCATATTGTATGACAGTGTATTATTTATAATGAATAATATACAACAATGTTATATATTAATAGGGTGTTGTACTTTATTTTGCAGTAAAAATTGTCAATCTTCCCAAGGCAAACAGTGAAGCTGTATTAATTGCATCTGTGCCAAAGATGTCTGAAAAATCAAATAAAGAAACTGCTGTGAAAGAACAAAAACTATCAACCGAAGGAGATAAGAAGAAGAAAAATAATACAAAGAAGGAGAAGAAACCTGGCAAGGTTAAGGACCCCGCAACAGGTTTCTGTCTGCATGATTATTTGATGAAACTTTATTTGTTTATCATTAAATTTTTGTAAGTTTTCTGGCTAATTTGACGTGATTATCTCTTTAATTTTAAACAGAGCCTGTTGCAGAAAACATAGATGTCTCCCACCTAGATTTGAGGATCGGCTGTATTGTAAAAGTACAGAAACATCCAGATGCAGATACCCTGTACTTGGAGGAAAGTACGATGTTTATTTATTAACAGAAACGTTTTGGATGACCCTGCATCTTGTCTTATTTTCAGGATATTTTCAAAAAAAAACAACCTACAGTTAAAAAATTGTGACTCCCCCTTACCATAGACCCCTGACAAGGTATTATGCCTGTTTTAGTTGACGTTGGAGAGGAAAATCCTCGTACAGTTGTCAGTGGTCTCGTCAAACATATTCCCATTGAAAAAATGCAGGTTTGTGTTCTTTGGTTTCACTATTATTTATTTATTTATTCATTTATTAAATTATTTATTTATTCATTTAATTATTTATTTATTAATTACACATATATTCTCTAGAATCGGTTGGTAATGGCTCTTTGTAATCTTAAACCTGCTAAGTAAGTACAATACAGTACAATAGAATCAGTGTTTGAATAAGTTGAAGAAAGATTATGTGCAATTATTTGGAAATTGAAGAGTTTTGAAGAGATTTTGCCATCTATCTGTTTTCCTTATTTTGACCAAAATACTCCTCGTAGAATGCGTGGCGTCGTCTCCCAGGCCATGGTCATGTGTGCCTCTTCCCCTGAATGTGTGGAAATTCTTGATCCACCAGATGGTAGTGTACCTGGGGATAAAGTGATCTGTGAAGGATATCCAGGGACACCAGATGAACAATTAAATCCTAAAAAGAAGGTATGATTATTGTCTCAAAGAGACATTTGTGAAAATCTTTAAGCTATGGATAAAAACAGATCTGTGATCAAAACAGATCTGTGAGATCTGTCTCAGCATTGTGTTCATCTTGCTTTGGACTTTTCTGTAGATATTTGAAAAGATTCAGCCAGACCTTCATACCGATGAACAATATGTGGCAAAGTACAAGGGTTCTCCATTTGTAGTGGTTGGAAAAGATGGGTATTTTAAATCCCAAACAATGAAGAATTCTAGTATAAAATAATTCTGTATCAGTAGCTGCCAATGATTTGCAGGTCGTTATGTCAAGCATATATGTCAGAACAGAGTTTTCAAAGAAAAAATAAAATGAATTAAGGATTTATCTCATGGGTACAAATGTCATTTTATCACTTTATTTTATCACTCAATTTTTGCTAGCTGATGGAAAATTTTCAACTAAATATAGACACTTGAAGAATTTCCTTTACTTAATGCATTTAGTAGTATTGTTAATTTGTTGTCTTTCATATCACAATCTCGATTCAAAGTAATTGTGTGTGGCCATTGAAGCAAGTGTCTATTTGAAAGAAAGATTGATAAATCAATTGAAAACTCTAAAGTCTATAGCGCCGCATATCTGAAGTATAGCGCAGATCTGAATTAAGTATATAGCGCAGTATTAGTATAGCGCAGTATAGTATAGCGCAGATCTAGCGCAGTATAGTATAGTATAGTATAGGCAGCGCAGATCTAACGAGTATAGTATAGCGCAGATCTAGCGCAGTATAGTATGGGCTATAGCGCTGATCTGAAGTATAGCGCAGATCTGAAGTATATAGCGCAGAAGTATAGGCGATAGCGCAGATCTGCGCCAAAGGTAGCATGGGAGACTGTGCACGAGAACACGCGCAATGTAATTCATTAAATCCAATTAAAAAACGTCACTACTAATAATTGAAAGTCCCCGCGTGCTATATAAGAAGCAATCAGTGACGTTACAATCACAGTTAATCAACATCGTTGATTAGCGAACACGCGCGTTTTCTCTCCGAAGAAAATATCGTAATTCAGAAAGTTTTTAAAGTCAGATTGAAATATGAAGTCAGTGTTGTGGGGAATCTACCAGTTTGTAACTGATAGTAAGTACTTTGATAAACTTTTTTACTAGTTGTTCGCGTTTTTTTGAAGTTGTTTAAGAAGTGTTATGTGAAGCGATTAAAAGGGTAACCCGGGTCCTTGTCTAGTTTCAATTTGACAAGTTTTATTATCCTGTTCCGTGGAAATATAATCAGTTTTCCTTGCCCAGGCTATACTTGTTGACTAAAAGCTAACATGCCAGCTATTCAACAAGGAGATTTGTCGAGGAAATGGCGCGAAATTTGCCCGTGGCTTGCATGCCAAGGAAGATGTGACAAGTGATTACTGAATCTCATATCCATATTTTTTGTGTGTCGCTGGGAATTTGTCAAGGAAAATTATCGACTGTATGCTTTATTTTGTACAATCTGAAGATGAGTATAGCGTAGATCTGAAGTATATAGCGCAGAAGTATAGCGTAGATCTGCGCCAAAGGTAGCATGGGAGACTGTGCACGAGAACACGCGCAATGTAATTCATTAAATCTAATTAAAAAACGTCACTATACTAATAATTGAAAGTCCCCGCGTGCTATATAAGAAGCAATCAGTGACGTTACAATCACAGTTAATCAACATCGTTGATTAGCGAACACGCGCGTTTTCTCTCCGAAGAAAATATCGTAATTCAGAAAGTTTTTAAAGTCAGATTGAAATATGAAGTCAGTGTTGTGGGGAATCTACCAGTTTGTAACTGATAGTAAGTACTTTGATAAACTTTTTTACTAGTAGTTCGCGTTTTTTTGAAGTTGTTTAAGAAGTGTTATGTGAAGCGATTAAAAGGGTAACCCTGGGTCCTTGTCTAGTTTCAATTTGACAAGTTTTATTATCCTGTTGGGCAAGGAAAACTGATTATATTTCCAAGGAGGCTGCTTGTTGACTAAAAGCTAACATGCCAGCTATTCAACAGGGAGATTTGTCGAGGAAATGGCGCGAAACTTGCCCGTGGCTTGCATGCATGCCAAGGAAGATGTGACAAGTGATTACTAAATAACATATCCATATTTTTTGTGTGTCGCTGGGAATTTGTCAAGAAAAATTATCCACTGTATGCTTTATTTTGTACAATTACTTCGTATATTTCTTTTTGAAAACAAAAGCAATAATAGATTAGGTAGACTTTGAATTGAATTCTGAACAACAATCGCAATTTGCAGTTCCCAAAACGCAGAAACTATCTTCGTAACTTTGAAAATTTAAAAAGGAATATACAGCAGACGTAACAAAAGATCTGGATATGTTTTTAAATGCTTTTTTCCAAAATGAATACGAAAGAAAAGAAAAATTGAGAAAAAGCGCAATTTAATGAAAGGCATTTTTTGGACAAAAAGAAAATAAATAGATAGAAACAAATGGTTACTTGGTTACCGTAACCAAGCAACTAAGAAGTTGCTTAGCAACTAAGAAGTTGCTTGGTTACGGTAACAACCAATCAGATTACGTCAAGTCAATTAACCAATTACATTGCGTGGCAAAAGGTGCATGACATATCGTATTAAATAATTAAATTACGTCATAATGAAGCATGATAATTGACGGGTAAGTTAAAGATGGCTGTTGGAGATGTGGAAGAAAGTTGTATGGTCTAAAGAATGGAAGAGAAATGAAGAAGATGCTGTGTTATGATGGATAATAAAATACATTTTTGTTCTGTGTCTACTTTGTCTCATTTTGGGGGGATTTTTAAAAAATAAAACTTAAGTGCTGATGTCGGAATCTAAAACACAGTTTCCTAGTACAAAGCTTGCAGATTTTTTAGATCAAATTTCGTAATTACGTTAGGAGTAAGGGCGAGATTAATGGGAACAGTGCAATGGGATTATGATCGTAATAATTAGTGGAACATAATACAAAGTTTGGCAACACTCGGCAATAGTGCTTCATTTATAGTGAAACAGTACTTCAATCTTAGCTCGTTTGAACTAAAGTAAATAAAAATCTTGCAAAAATCATCTCAAGGATATCTACAAAATTTGCTTTTATAGTTTCTGTAGTTAAACAGTTTTAAAATGTCGAAAAAACAACAACATTTCTATTATTAAAGTCTTGAGCAAATTGGATGTGTTGCTAGGAAACACGTCAGCCAATCATATTACGTAGATTAAAGTCAATTAACCAATTATATTGCGTATTAAATAATGACGTATCCGGTGAATCAAAATGCAGCCATCACATCGATTTAGAGATTTTTGTAGCCAAAACATAGTAACAAGATAGTAACAAGCAAAAACGATATAATTAGTAGAAAATTGTATAGATAAAGTTTAGATATTGCTTAGAAAATACTTATTTAATAATATAGCAGACACTGTCGGACATTGTTGCTGGCTGGACCGTAATGCTGACTGAAGAAGGAGCAAGATATTCAAATCTTTTTCGAGAAGTTCTTTTATAATAAAGGGTAGCTTTTTATGTGTCTCTCTGTGTGTTCTGTTGGGTTTTTTTGCGCAATTGCCTGCCAAATACTTCGAGGTAATTTGGACCAATTTCGTAATAATTATCAATTAAATCACGTAACAATGCTATAAACTAATTGGTATTTAATCCATTAATAATGACGAAACATTCATTATTGATCGAAAGCGACACGATAATGTTTAATTTTCTCTCAAAGAAAATCAGAAAGATACCAAAGTAAGACAATGATAGGTTTTTTAACTAACATATGGACTTTTATCAAAAACAGTAAGTGCTAACGCAAGCTATCTTTTCATATTTGCTTGGTATTAAAAACATTATTTAGACATACAAGCGTATATTATTATCGAAGTGTCGATTTGTCCGGCAGGATATAACAACAATATATATAGGCGTTCGTTCCCAACCCGCGATATTTCCGATCGAGTTTGATAAAAATTAGTTTGCCTTTTCTGGCATAGTTTTTTGGTTAGGGTTAGGGTTAGGATTTGGGTTTATTTTAGAATTATTGTTACGATTACCGACTGTCGGATCTCCAGTTTTTCATGAACAAGTTCTGGTTGATGTATAAATGGCCTATAAAAGATTGTTTGAAACGAAGCCAAAGAATTAGTGAGTTTGTTAACTGCTCAGTGAGAAACAGATTCAATTTACATGGTATTTCTTCGCACTGTACAGATTCAATTTAGATGGTATTTCTTCGTACTGTTTAATCTATCATTGAACAGGATATTTAAAGCGTAACTCAGTTTATTTCGGTAGCAAGATTTATTTCAAATCTTCGATTGTTTTATTGCAAATCTTCGAAAGCCCTTGGATCAGAAAACCGTATCTTATATTGAGTAGAATAAATGGAGTAGCGAGAGCCAGTTTATGTCAATATTAGGATATTCGGATATTTAGATTAATTGGATATAGTATAAGTTAAAAAAGATAAATATAAATTGAACTTCAATACATCGAAAGACGATAAATACTTGTACGTAAGTACTTTTTCTTAAGTATTTTTCGACATTAAATACTCATTTCTTTTCTTTGCACTAAATTCAGTTTATTTGAGAACTTAGCAGCTTTGTTGTTTATTTTTATTTAAAATAATTAAAAATTGTATGCAAGACACGAGAAGATAAGAAGATATCGTAAATATTGCTAGGTAACGAAGATAAACAAAACTCAATTAACCAATCAGAATACAGATAGAGACGAGCTCACTGTCAAAAAGGAAATTCATCGAAAACAATATTGAACTAAAAATCGTCAAAAGCAAGTTGTAGTTCAGCCACAAAGGTTTCACTAACCTTTCAAAGCAACAAACCGAACAAAAAGAAATGAACAAAATTTAAATTAATTCGTTTTCGTACCTTTTTAGCGGCCTAACAAGTCAAGTGTCAACTACCTCTCTTTGACTTCTTTGGTTCAGTATAGCTGCTAACGTCTGTAACAGAAGGTCAAAACATACGAAGAAGGAATTCCATTTAAGATTTCATAAAATAACGTAGCAGACAATCAAACTCGTCGCTTTATTTCGTTCGCTTTTTTTGAAAAAAGTTTTTCCACTCAAAGCAATCTTCTCGTGATTCTTTCGCGCGTGAATCACGCGTGTGTTACACGCAAAGAAAATTGTAATGTGCGACGTCATCATAAAATCACAAAAATCCACAATGAAACTAAATTACTAAAGAGCGTATATTAAATTCATCAATATCCAACTGTCGTTTCCACCTTCCCCCAAAAATTGTAAAATTTGAAGACTTTAAAATTAATAGCTGTAGTGCAGCGCTGTACTTCAGCCAGTGAAAGTGATTAGAAAGTATAATATCTTAATCTCGAAATTTTTAATGCTAATCATGTATTATGACCAGAAATTAAAATTAATTAATTTTTGACTTTTCCATGGCAATAAACGATCTTTTTCTAAGTATTTTTATGAACTCGCGTTCGAACTTCGAACCCGTCAGCGGTTATGCTGTCAGAGTATGCGCAACCTGACGTGGCGAAGGACAACAAAGAGAGAAGAGAAGAGTTTTACTATTTCCATTTCATGATATAACTTAAAGTCTTCAACAAAAAGGGAATATGCGATAAGAAGTTTAGAAACTGCGATTGCTGTACAAGCTAGACACGTATTATTCATTGCAAAGTGGTTGTAGTATGGTATGATAATTTTTGTTGAATTTAATTCGAGTGGTCCGGACCACTCTCTTTTGAATAATTCCACTTTGGATCTCGTATTATATATATTTATGTTCTTAATCTCATATAGTTCATCCTTTAACAAATGTTACTTAGTTTCGTTTGGTAACTCTTAACAAGTATTGCTGTAATTTTTGAGCATTAGCTTTGATATTACTTTAACCAAAATCAATCAGACAAGGGGGGTGGGTAATATAACCTAGGCCCCATTTTACCTATGTCTCGTTGAGCCTTCTCAACTTATCATTTTTTTTGTAGGTTATCCTTCGCGACTAACCCTCAAAAATGTCGAATCAGGTTCTTGGTAAGCATTAAATAGAATTTCTGGTTAATAAGATAACATATTGTGGTACAATATAATTTAAAAGATAACATATTGTGGGGTACACCAGTGAGTCTAATTTTTGTTTACATGTTATTTTACTTTAGCTACAAAGCAAACAGATCTCCTGAATCGCAAACAGAGTTTGAGGATTTGGAATTTGATAACGTAAGTACAGTAAGAGTTTTAGCAAAGTAACATGAAGTTGTTGGTACAGTAAGGGTGCATTGACAAATAGGTTTCAATCATAGAACATGTACTGTGATGAGGGATTGTGGATCCCCTTCCCCATCACCACAGACCAGTGCTTGTCTGATACACATGAAGGTCTACAATAAACAACCAATTTTGGTGTCTGCATCAGCAGATCAGCGCTATGTTATCGACCTAGATGTTTGTTTAGGATGTTTTCGTTCACCTTGTCACTTTACGTCATATCTGCTGACAAATCCACAAACACCCCAAGCTCATGTGGTAATTTTTATGAAATTTCTTTTTTTTGATATTTCTAAAAGACTGACAATGCTAGAATAGTTGCCGTAAATTTAGAGAATTTTTAAAGAATCTAACTAGGTTTTTGTTCACAAAGTTTGTAACACAAAACAAGATGGGGTAGGGTGATTGGAGGTTGCAACCCCATTGCCCCTTCCACCAATTCCACCACCCCTGGTCTATCATTATACTGTACGGTCATTATCTTCATCCAATTTTCACTTCAACATCAGACACATGTATGCATTGCGTACCTATTTTTCTTGTTATCATGGATTTGAAGCTCCCCCCAGGCCCCATTGCAGAATATGTACAACAGTGTTCAATGAAACCTATTTGTTGATGGACCCTAACTAGAACTTTAAATAAATATGTCTAATTGGAAGATTCAGTTAAACCTCCAACATACACAGTATGAATTGAAAATTAAGTTTGTATTATTTGAAAGAACTCTTAAAATAACGGAGAACATCAATTTACATCTCTTCCATATTTCACTTAGTTCTCGAGATATTTAGACTTATGGGAGATAATCTATGACACCACACGGTTTGCACAACATTTTAACATATTGGATTACTGAAGGAAATCACTTGAAACTTTTCTTCAATGTTTAGTTTCATGGATTGTAGCACTATGCACTATGTTTTAAAGAGTGCGTGTCAACCGTGACGCATTGCACGCTCGGTCGGCCATTTTTTGAAGCACTGTGAACTGCATCCGTAAATATCTTGTCAATCCTTGATATAAATTATTCATTTTGTCTTTTAATTGAAAGAAGACATACCTTAGAAAGTAATTATTTCTATATTTTTCACAAAACTCGACGTTTTCTTGACTTTCGTTTC
The DNA here is from genome assembly GCA_035772405.1 of Chrysogorgia sp. JL179-B06. NCBI lineage: Eukaryota > Metazoa > Cnidaria > Anthozoa > Scleralcyonacea > Chrysogorgiidae > Chrysogorgia > Chrysogorgia sp. JL179-B06. Next base: position 454,575 of record JAYKKM010000496.1, on the reverse strand, counting down.
GAATTATGTCAGCTTTGACTGACGCGAAGCGTGCAAGACCAAGTGACGAGGTTCAAATAAAAAAATCGGGCTCCGAGTCGACGTATCTGTATTGTAGATGAATAAGAAAGCCTCTATAGGGTTTATTGAGAAGATTCGGGGAATTTCCGAAGTATTTACACCGCATCAAGTTGGCAACGAAGCACTTCAAAACACTTTGTTATCGTACAAAAAGATAAACACAAATGCGCAAAGACGGTTGACACTCACTCTTTAAGTGATTTTGTTAAAAAATCTCAAAGATATACACCAATTTCCAATATGTTGAAATGTTGTGCAAACAGATGATACATGGATGATTGTCAAGCTCAAATCCTAGACAGGGATATACCTGTAACATATATCCTTCTGTCTAGGACTTGAGCTTGACAATTGTCCATGTGTCAAATACTGTACACTCAATATTAGTATGTTCGATATATACATTATTTATACATTTAATATTATGTTAGGAAACCACTGCTTGATGTTTTCAACTTTGTAAGTTATTGTTTTACAAACTGTTGATATATTTCAGACAGCCATTGTATCTTTATTTTTTGTATCTTTTGAAATGCTAGTGCATGATTATGAATGTTAAAAAAATGCAAGTCTTTGTCCCCAGCTAATTATAACAGCTTGTACAGCAACAATTTAACAATTTAGGTCAAGAATGGTATTGCATGTCAATAGTATACTGATGATTGGATATAATATGAAAAGGAGAAATAAGAGAACTTCAATGTGTTGAAAAATACTTAAGTAAGAGTACTTACGTATATTCATGAACGACATTTTGGACGATGTGTCCTTCTGACCTGAAGAAGTTCTCTTATTTCTCCTTTTCATAATATATCCAGTTCTTTATTCTTAAAGAGTGAGTGTCAGGGTAGTGCTTTGCACGCTTGTGTTTTTGTTTTCATACAAATTGATTGCAGTGGCTGTGCATCGCATCGTTAGAACTATAATTTGCATGTGAACTCTAGATTTATTTTGAAATGTTGAAATTGGAGTCCGATCCTGACTTCAGGGCGTTATGAAGTTAATGTTCAACATGATTTGAATTTGCGGTTCGCTTGTTTGTGAACCACTGCGGGCTGCGCGCAACACCGTCTCTGATGAACAAGCTGGCCCGGATGGCTTTAGTTCTTTGATCTTTGCAAATTCAAATGAACAAAACATCAGAAGAAACAAAATATATTTCTTTACTAGTCACTCATCAAACACTTCCATTCGCAAGCTTATTCGCGCTGTTTCAGCAGCGTAACCCGGCCTTCTACGCTTTGGAGGCGAATGTATCGAAAAGACTACTATAGTGAATGATCAATTTTGCGAAAAATATCACAATAATTGAGCACTCAGGTATATTTACTTCTTAGAAAACTTGAAAATGGATAATTTATAAGAAGGATTGATCAAATATCGACGGATTCGTTTGTGAACTGAAATAGGCATCCCATAAAATGGCCGCCAAGAAGAAAACAAGCGCGCAAAGCACTACCCTGACACTCACTCTTTAATAATAGTATAGATGATTGCCATACAGTCAATGACTGAGATTTATTATTCAATGGTTTCGTTATTAATCTGAGCATCTCTAGTAATTTGGCTGCCCTCTTTTAAAGCTGGTGATAACCTGTGGATAAAGTAAACTTTTAAGTTATGGATTAGAGATGAGCCGATTAATCTGTTATTAAGCTGATTAATTTGCCGATAGTCAGCCATTTTTCAATAATTGGTACTGTAATTGGCCAATTATTAATGCTTAATTGACCAGCTTTGCTGATTATGTACAAGTTCTTATAAAAATACTTGAAAATCTGGGTCATCTTATTTTTGCTGCTTCTCAATTGCAATAATGCACACAAAAATCACCATAGAAAACCGTAGATTGTCCAAGATGCCATTTTTCCAGGTCTGACCTGGAAACAAGTCATTTTCACGCAAGAACCAAGTTTTGTTCAGGACAAAAAGGTGGCCGAAATTTAAATACAATCAAAGCATTAGTAACATATATATACAGTAAATAAGTACGTCAGATGTACTAAATAACATATTCTTGCATAAATCGGGAAATTGCGGAGTCGAGCAGCAGGCAGATTGGTAATTTTTAATGTGGAATCAATCAGCTTTGGCCAACTAATCAGCTGATTATGTGTCATGATTGGCCACCGATTAATCGAATTGGCTAATCGGTAATTTTTGGTGATCGGCTCATCTCTATTGTGCATATGTAACTTGCACCCCTTGTTAAAGGGAAAGATATTTTGTTGCAGTTTGTCTTGCAAAAGCTATATAAACTAAATGTTACTAGGTATGCCAGGCTGACCGGCCTCTCCCGCAAGGTATGAGAGGCAGGAGCCCTCAAGTTCGTAAGAGGTATGAGAAAGAGTACTACTACCCCATGTCAACGCGACCGAACCGAGAGAATCAGGCAGACATGAACAACTCTGCTAAACAAATTTTGAAAGCTCACTCTTCCCAAGATAACTTGGGTGCGACTGGAGGAAATGCCTCGTTTCATGACATTTCATTGAGTTCTTCAGCAACTGACTTAAACAGTTCATTTCAGTCCAACCAGTCACTAGGCGACTTGGAACAGACATCATTCTTTAGTTCTTCAAGTTCTTCAATTGGTCTCCTTGATGGTGCTCGTCCTGCTGCTACTTCATCACCGACGCCCTTCAACACGACCAGACTTGAAAGACAGCCTTCCCCACTGCTTGGACACCACAAAACATCACAGGAATTTTTAGAAACCTTTGGGCCCACTAAGCCCAGTTCATTGAACATACTAAACCAGATGGCTCCTGCCAACAGCCAGCAGCATTTCACTGAGTCTGATTACTTTGACTCCTTTTTTGATAACAACTCAATACAGAAAGCTCCCAATTCTTCTGCACTGTTCGCACCTGGTCAAACCCAACCTCAGCAGACAACCAGCATGAGTAACTCCAGCATTCTTTCTGTAACTCAAGCACGTCCTCCATCTGTGCCGCCAGCACGTCCTCCGTCTGTGCCTCCAGCATGTCCTCCGTCTGTGCCTCCAGCATGTCCTCCGTCTGTGCCGCCAGCACATCATCCATATGTGCCGCCAGCACATCCTCTGTCTGTAACACCAGCACCTCCAGTACGTGATCCATCTGTACCACCAGCACATCCTACGTCTGTGCCTCCAGTACGTGATCTATCTGTACCACCAGCACGTCCTCCGTTTGTGCCTCCAGAACGTGACCCATCTGTACCTCCAGCACAGCATGCAGCACGTCCTCCAGCACAGCATGCAGCACGTCCGCCATCTGTGCACCAAACACGTCCTCCATTTATGCATGCAGCACGTTCTCCATCTGTGCCTCCAGCGCGTCATCCATTTGTGCATCCATCACGTTCATCATCTGTGCCTCCAAAGGGTCGAACATCTCAGCTGTTTGGCAACATGAAACACAATGATTCATTTGATAACCTGAGTCAAGTTCCCAGTAAGAGCACAACAGAACAACTGAAGATATCAGCAGTATTTGATATGCCTGTGGAGAATCATGACCCTTTTAGTTCTAACAAGACATCTGGCCCCTCTGTCAACCTGTGGTCTGCACAGCAAATGGAGAATGCTCCTGCAATTGGCCCTTTTAGTTCTAAAGAGACATCTGGCCCCTCAGTGGAGTTGAGGTCTGCACAGCAAATGGAGAATGCTCTTAATGCTCCTGTAACTGGCCCTTTTAGTTCTAAAGAGACATCTGGCCCCTCAGTGGGGTTGAGGTCTGCACAGCAAATGGACACCATGAACCAACAACCAGCAACAATGCCAATTCCACCTATGGCAAATGCTGAGGCAAGTGCTTCCAGTTATCCTCCTGGCCATGATAGCATGTTAAATCACTCATTTGAGTCGAACCAGACATTCGATCCTGCAAGTAAACCTGTGGACACATCCTCCTCCATACCACCTGCACAGAGTACCAAGACTGGTTATGCCAATGTCCCGTTTGGACACGGAGGGATGACTACTAACTTGTTTGAGTCTGGGCTATCATCCAATCTTCACTCCCAGCAAGTGGAAAACACCAATATCAGTTATACCACACATCCTGTGTCTGGATATGGACAGCCACCCAATCCTCATATTGGACATGAAGGAGTGTCGCATCCTGTGTCTGGATGTGGACAGCCACCCAATCCTCGTATTGGACATGAAGAAGTGTCGCATCCTGTGTCTGGATATGGACAGCCACCCAATCCTCATATTGGACATGAAGGAGTGTCGCATCCTGTGTCTCGATATGGACAGCCACCCAATCCTCATATTGGACATGAAGGAGTGTCGCATCCTGTGTCTGGATATGGACAGCCACCCAATCCTCATCCTGTGGTCACCTCAAGCATGTCATCGCCACCTATACAGAACACCCAACCAAGTTCCACCAATCCTGATTTTGGAAGTGAAGTAGTGTCTCACTCCTCTGTTGAGTTACCATCTGCGGGTACTTCCACCATGTCATCACCACCCATGCAGAACACAGAGACTAGTTCTACAAACCCCTGCACTGAACAATCAGGAGTATCTCATCCCTCGCTCGAAATGGATTCGTATTTGCAGCCGAACAGTCCAGCAAGCCAGCAAGTTGATTCTTCAACTGTATCATCTCCATCAACGCAGAAGACTGCAGTAAGCACTGCCAACCTTTTCTCTGGATATGGAGGAACATCAAGCAATCCTATACCCACAGCTCTGTCATTTCCACCTACACAGAGCTCTGGTGAACGTGAATGCATGCAGAATGGCTTCACGTCATTCGGCGTGGATTCACGCTCATTCGGTGTGAATCCACGCCGAATGACTCCACGTTCACTAGATCCTTTGGTATCTAGTGAACGTGGAAACCATGCAACTGTGCAGAATTCCATGGTGACTTCCACCAGTCACCTACCTGGACATGAAGGAACATCCCATCTCTCATTTGAGTCACATGCTTCACAGCCAATCAATCGAAAGTTGGAATGCTCGAACGTGCCATTGACTGGCAAACCTATGCAGAATACGTCCACCAGCCTATTTGATCCAGGAGGTGTGCCACCACTCAATGCTGTTAGCAAGGTGGAGAACATACCACCAACGGCATTCCAACCTGCACAACACCACCAGGCAAGCTATACCAGCCTCCCTTCTGGACTTGGAGGAACATCTCATACTGACCAAGGATATGTACCACCGCTCAATGCTGTTGGAAAACTAGAAGATACTTCACCAATGGTATTTCCAGCTAAACAGCACAACCAGGCAAGCTACACCAGCCTCCCTTCTGGACTTGGAGGAACATCTCATACTGACCCAGGATATGTACCACCGCTCAATGCTGTTGGAAAACTAGAAGATACTTCACCAATGGTATTCCCAGCTAAACAGTACAACCAGGCAAGCTACACCAGCCTCTCTTCTGGACTTGGAGGAACATCTCATCCTGAACCAGGATATGTACCACCGCTCAATGCTGTTGGAAAACTAGCAGATACTTCACCAATGGTATTCCCAGCTAAACAGCACAACCAGGCAAGCTACACCAGCCTCCCTTCTGGACTTGGAGGAACATCTCATCCTGAACCAGGATATGTACCACCGCTCAATGCTGTTGGAAAACTAGAAGATACTTCACCAATGGTATTCCCAGCTAAACAGTACAACCAGGCAAGCTACACCAGCCTCCCTTCTGGACATGGTGGAACATCTCATCCTGAACCAGGATATGTACCACCGCTTAATGCTGTTGGCAAACTAGAATATCCAGCTAAACAGCACCACCAGGCAAGCTACACCAGCCTTCCTTCTGGACGCGGAGGAACATCTCATCCTGAACCAGGATATGTACCACCGCTTAATGCTGTTGGCAAACTGGAAGATACTCCTCCAATGGTATTCCCAGCTAAACAGCACAACCAGCCAAGCTACACCAGCCTCTCTTCTGGACATGGTGGAACATCTCATCCTGAACCAGGATATGTACCACTGCTCAATGCTGTTGACAAACTGGAAGACACTCCAATGGTATTCCTAGATAAACAGCACCACCAGGCAAGCTATACCAGCCTCCCTTCTGGACGTGGAGGAACATCTCATCCTGAACCAGGATATGTACCACCGCTCAATGCTGTTGGCAAACTAGAATATCCAGCTAAACAGCACGACCAGGCAAGCTACAGCAGCCTTCCTTCTGGACATAGTGGAACATCTCATCCTGAACCAGAATATGTACCACCTCTCAATGCTGTTGGCAAACTGGAAGATACTCCTCCAATGGTATTCCAACCTGCCCAACACCACCAGGCAAGCTACACCAGCCTGCCTTCTGGACATGGTGGAACATCTCATCCTGAACCAGGATATGTACCACCGCTTAATGCTGTTGGCAAACTGGAAGATACTCCTCCAATGGTATTCCCAGCTAAACAGCACAACCAGCCAAGCTACACCAGCCTCCCTTCTGGACATGGTGGAACATCTCATCCATCTTTTGAGCAAGGCTCAAACTTTCCAAATGCTCCTATGCACCATGTCACATCTACTAAAATACCAAGTGGACCTACAGTTGCTGTTAAGACCCAGCCAGCAGCTCCTGTACAGAATGTTCAGGTTGATCCTGCAGGATATGGACACAATCCATTTGTTCCTCCATTGTTTGGTCCAACTGCAACTCCAGGTTCAACACCAGTCTCTCATATCAAGCAGAGTATCCCGTTTGATGTCTCTCATCAATTGTCCGACGTCTCGCACCGATTGTCTGACATGAAGAAGAACGCAGATGCATTCAACATTCTCCGCCAAGTGAACCATCTAAACAACACTGCAGAAGGACAGCATAATAGTGGAGGAAATATCAAAGATGATAAAACATCTTACAAGGAACCAAATCATGGGCCACCAGATTTTGGAGCGTCAGCTACTTCTTACGACCAAGCCATGGTAATCCCACCTGTTAACGTGGTAACCCCACCTACCAACATGGCTGATGTATCACAAGATGATGCCCTGGGACTAGAGAAGACACCTTCTCAGACCAGCTTGACTCGTGTTAGCTCCAGTCACTCCGCGTTCCAATCCGTTCCTCCGTCACCCAGGCATTCCAATATGTCCCTGGTCGAGGAAGACGCTTACAAAACAAGTGTATCGCCGTTACGTTCACCTGTTCAGAAGGACAAAAAAGAGATGTATCCCACTTCGAACATTGGTAGCTTGTCGTCATTATGGGATAATGGAAACCATTTGTCGATGCAAGGTGTTTTATTGTCATCTCCGCAAGTTGGACTTAGTGAAGAAGCTTCAACAAGAAGCAGAACAACGGCAGTCATCCAACCACGTGCTGCTCCACTTGGGAACTCAAAACCCAGCGCAAGTACAACCGATGCAGTTCCATCTAGCCAACCTATTGGTGTAATCCATGTGCCACAGTCGGTTCCTTTGCATGGCTCTGGTATAGTACCTGGACAGCGCCAACATGTCCAGCCAGCTCGCCCGAGTGCTTCAACACCTGCAGCTTGTGTGGCCTCCCAACCGATGGCTTCTAACATTGAGCGTTATGACGTAAAGAACTACAACATCTCAGAATCGCGTGGCCCTGCTCTAAAGACCAATACCAGTCATCCAACCCAGCCACTGACATCAAGCCAAGCTGCTGTCGCTGAGAACATCGTCTCTGATGCCCCTTTGTCAAATCAAAAGCCAGTAGCACCATCCTACGCAAGACCAGACATGTACTATGAACCTCAACAGAGCAACGCCACCACAGGCCATGGTTATGACCATCGTCAGTCAAAGTTCCACCCTGATGCGAACTCTTCCGAAGCTCACAAAGCCGGGATGCTTCGGAATGAGCACCATGAGGTTGTTGGAACACAACCAGCGATGGTTAACCGTGGATATGGTGGTTATACTGGTAGTGATGGTTCTGGTGTTCAAGGAACACATGGCCAGGCCTCTGTGGTAGAAGGACAGCACATGGCAACTGAACAGCAGCAACACCGACAATCAGAGATGGTTAACAGTTCATTTCAACACACCAACGCCGCCACAGGCCATGGTTATGACCATCGTCAGTCAAATTTCCACCCTGATGCGAGCCATTCCGAGGATCACAAAGCCGGGATTCTTCAGAATGAGCACCATCAGGTTGTTGGAACACAACCAGCGATGGTTAACCGTGGATATGGTGGCTATACTGTTAGTGATGATTCTGTGGGCTATACTGCTGGTGATGGTTCTGGTGTTCAAGGAACACATGGTCAAGCTTCTGTGGTAGAAGGACAGCATACGGCAACTGAAGAGCAGCAACATAGGTACCGTACTGAGAAAATGTAGTTTTTTATATACGGGTGGGCGGACGGACGGACAGACCCACGAACGGACGGACAGACAGACCCACGGACGGACGGACAGACAGAGAGACAGACCCACGGACGGACAGACTGACGGACGATCGACGGACGGTCACACTCACTCATTTACTGTCACACTCACTGTCACACTCACTCACTGACACACTCACTCACTGACACACTCACTCACTGACACACTCACTCACTGACACACTCACTCACTGACACACTCACTCACTGACACACTCACTCACTGACACACTCACTCACTGACACACTCATTGTTACACTCACTTACACGGACGGACGGGCAGTGAAGTGTCAGACAGACAAACAAACAGGAGTTTGGAAACCTGTACATAGTTGATAGATTTGATAGCTAGGAATTTCTGTTAACCTTACGCTTATGCTTTTAATATTTAGACAACCAAATGTTGAGCAACAGCAAGGCGCCATTACTCAACACCATCCTTCAGAAAGTTTTGAGGACTTCGATTCCGAAGAGGAATGTAATCGGTACTATGATGAGTCAAGGAAATGGTTTTGGTCTAGCAAGAGAGCCCGGTGGATCCGTGCTGATGGGTAAGAACTAAATTAAAGATATAAAAGGGTTGAACTAGATATATACCGGTGTTGTAGAAATACAAATCAATTACATATATGATATATGCATGTTAGTTTCCACTCAAACTCTAATTCCTCTTATGATTCTTCTCATTCCCAGCCCAAAACAGAAGCGTTCCCTTGACAACTATGATCGTGGATGCGACGACGACCACTCGGACCACCATCGTTCCGAGTCGAGCCGAGGACGCCATGAAAGGGGAGATCGAGAGAACAGCGAGCGACGTCACAGCCGGAGACGCGCCGAGGTCTCACGACAACCCTCTCTCGGGAAGGACTCCGACCTGTCGTACTACGTCGACTATTACCGAGACTACTATCGCGAGTATTATCGCCAACGTTCGGAATCCAGTGGATCTAGTGGTGGCCATCGCCGGGGGACTACTTCGGGACACTCCTCCGGGGCACAAACTCCCCGATCTATTTCTTCTCGTTCAAGCTCTCGTGCCAACAAGAGCCGCAGTCATCGAAGATCACGTGACTATAAAGATGGGTGAGTGATTCTGAGTGTTGCTTGTTCAAGGGAGATGTTTTTTGTTCACAACAACCAACCTATTTTACAACACCACCCTTAATTTAGGACAGTGTTAGAGTGTTTTCGTTTAACATCATAACCTTGGTGTACCTAGCTATATCACTTTTCCACGCCCTTTGTCATTTGAGTCTCCCGTATAGTCGTTCATTCTAATTGGTTTTGTGTGGTTTCATTTCTAGGAATAGAAAGGACTATGATAGGGGTGACCAGGAGCGCTACTCGTCTCGCAGTACTAGACGTCGTTCTGATTCCAGCAGTTACAGTACATCTGGTGAATCCAACTCCTTGAGTGATAGAGCTGCTGGCTACTACAAACAAGAGATGGTTGGGAAGACAATGGAGTATAGGCAGGAGAAAGGTGAGGTCTTTAACACTGTGTTAGATGGAGGGGGGATAAGGATGTATTTGACATCGGTAAATTGGATTATACTACTTACACACTGTTTATAAATACACATAATACTGTTCCTAAAACATGTTAAAAACAAGGCAAAAAATAGCATTATCATGTTACCATGTTAACTCTAACTTTGTCATATTCTTCTTTTCTTTGTTCAGTGCCAACACCAGAGCGTCTAACACCCAAGCAGCATACAGTACCTCATGCTATGTGTAAATTTAACACCGCATCACGTATGTGCTTGGTCCCATGCAAACACGTCATTGATGGAGAAATTCCTCAAGTCGTCTTGGCTAATGTACAGGTACTGATATCAACTTTATGAACGTTGCAGTGGTTTGTTTCATTGTTGTTGTTTGTCTGATTTTGTCAAATTCTTTTTGTAATTTCATGTATTTTGTTTTTCAACAGAATGATACATCTGCCTGCCAAGTTATCATAACTTTTCCTGGTCCTCTCAGAAGGTTCGTTAATTTTTTTGTATTATCTCTTTTTCTTTCTCTTTTTCTTTCTCTTTCTCATTCTGTTTATCTTTCTCTTCCTCCTTTTCCTTCTCCTCCTTTTCCTTCTCCTTCTTTTCCTTCTTCTCCTCCTTCTTCTCCTTCTTCTCCTTCTCCTTCTCTTTCTTCTCTTCCTTCTCTTTCTCTTCATCCTTCTTCTCCTTCTCTTCCTCCTTGTTCTCCTCCTCCTTCTCTTTCTCCTTGTTCTCCTTCTCTTTCTCCTTCTCTTTCTTCTTCTCCTTCTCTTTCTCCTTCTTCTCTTTCTTCTTTTCCTTCTCTTTCTCCTTCTCTTTCTTCTTTTCCTTCTCTTTCTCCTCCTTCTCTTTCTTCTTTTCCTTCTCTTTCTCCTTCTTCTCCTTCTCTTTCTCCTCCTTCTCCTCCTTTTCCTTCTCCTCCTCTTTCTCCTCCTTTTCCTTCTCCTTCTTTTCCTTCTTCTCCTCCTTCTTCTCCTTCTTCTCCTTCTCTTTCTCTTTCTTCTCCTCCTTCTCTTTCTCTTCCTCCTTCTTCTCCTTCTCTTCCTCCTTGTTCTCCTCCTCTTTCTCCTTGTTCTCTTTCTTTTTTTCCTTCTCTTTCTCCTTCTTCTCCTCCTCCTTCATAACTTTTCCTGGTCCTCTCAGAAGGTTCGTTAATTTTTTTGTATTATCTCTTTTTCTTTCTCTTTTTCTTTCTCTTTCTCATTCTGTTTATCTTTCTCTTCCTCCTTTTCCTTCTCCTCCTTTTCCTTCTCCTCCTTTTCCTTCTCCTCCTTTTCCTTCTCCTTCTTTTCCTTCTTCTCCTCCTTCTTCTTCTCCTTCTTCTCCTTCTCTTTCTCTTTCTTCTCCTCCTCTTTTTCTTCATCCTTCTTCTCCTTCTCTTCCTCCTTGTTCTCCTTCTCTTTCTCCTTCTTCTCCTTCTCTTTCTCCTTCTTCTCTTTCTTTTTTTCCTTCTCTTTCTCCTTCTTCTCCTCCTCCTTCTCTTTCTCCTTCTTCTTCTCTTTCTTCTTTTCCTTCTCTTTCTCCTTCTTCTCCTCCTTCTCTTTCTCCTCCTTCTCCTCCTTTTCCTCCTCCTCCTCCTCTTTCTATTTCTCTTTCTTTCTTTCTTGACCTTTCTTTCTTTCCTTCGCAGAGGTCAGACTCACAAGAGAGATGTTGTGAGGTTTGCCAAAGACATGGCATTGACTGCCTACAACAATCATTCAAGAAGCTTCGAACAACGCGAAGCTAGCTTCATCCTTTGGCAGGTGCTTGCTGTTATGGTGCAACAAAATGGGGTATGGTTTATAACATGTGTTGCATGTGTCACGATGGGCAGTGTAGAAATACAATTTGAATAATCTAAAAGCTTGGTGTACTGTCAAAATAGCGAGTAAGAGGTCTAACGTTTCGAGTGAAGGCCCTTCGTTAGAGAGTGAAATGAAAGTTAGCATTGTCTTCCCGTAGTTCTATCATAATTCCTTCTCGTCTTTTATGTTATATTTCCAGGTGTATCTCAACAGTGATATCGCCGAGGTCCTGACTGCTGAGCTTCCCGATAGCGATCTTGGAGAAACCAAGCAAGGTCAAGCTCTTGCCGAGACAGCACAACGCCGGGTGTCTTTCCAGGACGAACTAAACATGGAGTATAACGAAGATCTTTTGTCGAACTATCGAGAACTCCTTCTTTGTGGTAAAACTTCGGTGAGTCTGATTTTCATTGCGTTTTTTCAAATTTTAACTCAAAATAAGTCATAAAACGCGTTGTGCTGCGTAGGCAGTGTAGAAATACAAATAAAATATCTAAAAAGGTTGGTGTACTGCCGAAATAGCGTGTAAGTAGTCTAACATTTCTAGCCAAGGCCCTTCGTCAGAGAGTGAAACGTAAAGTGAATATATATGTAGTCTCACACTATTGTGAAGGATTTCTTTTCAAAGTGTTTCTATCACTCAATGACGTCAAAAATTAATGGGAGCGACCGCATTGGCCCGCAATCAGAACAAAAATGGTGGCCTTCAATTTACAAAAATACGATAAACAAAGCCAAATTTCTCTGAAACTAAAACGATTAGAAGAAAACTAATACCTATTCTCATGTAATGCGACAAAGAACTTTCATTGAGGCAACACTTGTTTTGGGGGCGGAATTTTAAACTTTGCTATTTTCAAGGAAAAAACCCTGTGCCTATAGATATTGTCTTTTTTGTCTCCAGGATGCATTGGAGTTCGCCGTCACTTCAAACATGTGGGGCCATGCCCTTTCTTTGTCTCACCAATTGGATCCTAAGATTTTCTCTAGTGTTATGGACAGGTAAGCTGAGTGGAGGAAAGACATTAAATAGATTTCAACTATAGCTGGCTTGTGATTGTTTACGCGATGGTAGTTCTTAACATTTATATTCAAAACCATCCTTTTTATTTCTCGTTTATCAGGTTCACTAGTAACCTTCGCAAAGACGACTCTTTACTTTGTTTATACCAACATTTGTCTCATAAACGACCTTCAGTTTTAGACGTAAGTTATCTCAAAACTCATAATTCATGAACCAAGAACAAAGAACTCCGTAACGGGCAACTGGATATGTGATCTTAATTAGCATAGCATTTTGACGATTTCAACCTCAAAGTTCTCTGTAAATACTGACTTGTTTGACTTTGAGATGCCATTTCAAAGCCTCCAATTCGAACTGGATTTCAAGTCCTTGTGATTAGTTACAGTCCTCGGCTTCTCCTCGGACTGCAACTAATTGCGCGGACTGCAACTAACTTTCTGCTCATATTTATCTATTAATTAAGAAATAAAAAACGTGTCGCGTGTGATTATCGAGTTATAATGGAACGAGAGATGCGTGTAAAACACGAGGCGATAGCCGAGTGTTTTACTAGCTTCTCGAGTGCCATTATAACTCGATAATCACACACAACAAAGTTTTTTATTTCTTTTATAAAAGAACACCATTATTATTAACAATAAAGCCATGAAAAATGTAGATTTACCTGTTATAAGAGGTGTTGTTATGTGCGTTGCTAGGAAGCCTTTATTTTAAGCTTTTAAACGTGTTTTCACGTTGGCGATTTTAGCGATGAAAATACACTAAACGTTGCATTTAAAACATTTTGTTGTGTTAGTACCTTGATTAGCCTTGTATCCAGGTATTCTTTGACTTCCTTTTGTGATTTAAACTACTTAAAATCCGTCAAAAACGACAAAATCTACGCGACGAACACGTCAGCTTATGCTTTATTGAGTTATAATGCACGGTTTTTGAGCTCAGTAACCAATCAGATAGCGTGTTCTCGCTCATTTACTTCCGGTTATTTTATAATTAACATTATCGTGGTGTTCGGAAACTACCGGTAATTGGATCTTTCTATGATATCTACAGTTTGCACAGCAACAACTCAATGACCTGCCCGCTATTTTAATGGGTTTTTTTATTGGTTTTATCACCTTTTTTCCCTTTTCTTGTCTTTCGTTTTCTATTCCCCTGATCTGGTTTAATTAATAATAATAATAATAATAATAATAAATGATTTATTGACAGCATATCCACAAAAAGTGGCTCTTCATCTGTATAAAAAGTACTAAATTACAAATAAACTATAAGAATATCAATTATAAAATTTATATACATATGTATTATATTATGTAAAATATATATACATGTTATTATAATATTACTAAGTCTGTCAACTGACTGTGATGTGAGTGTATCTTTAACCACCTTTATAAAACTCTTAAAATTTACATCTGATCTGGTGGTGGCAGCATAGAAATTAAATAGCTTAGAAGCCGAGTCTTGGAATGTTCCCTTTTCAAGTGGAATTACTAAATTTCTGTTTCTAAAACCCTTGCCCTTCTTATAAAGCACAAATCCGGAGGCTGGAGAAAACATTTGGCTATCATGATTGCTAATCCATCTAAATCACCTGAACAAGACATCAAGAACATATTTGCCTTGGGAGAAAATCTAGGTAAGGGTAATTATGGTATGGATGAACCTGATTTCTTGAGCAATAACAATACACAAATATATCTTCAAGGACATTGGCAACAAAAATTAAGTTTACCTAATATGAAAGAACTCGTAAAATGATAGAGTAACACCTTTTACGACTTTTCCGTATTTTACTTCGTTTTTGAAATATTTCAGTTTGTTTGATATGTAAATGAGATGGTCTCTGACGTCAGGTGCAGGGTAGAGAATTTTCACTCATTAAAAAATGTCTTATATCTCAGTGATTGCCAAGTTTACAACGTTCATTATCGTGAGGAGTTATTATACGCACATTTTCAAGTAATGGAACTAATATTTTAATGATGGAACTAATATTTTAATGAGTGAAAATTCTCTACCCTGCACCTGACATCAGAGAGTATCTCATTAACATATCAAACAAACTGAAATATTTCAAAAACGAAGTAAATTACGGAAAAGTTGTAAAAGGTATTACTCTATCATTTTACGAGTTCTTTCATATTAGACAAACTTAATTTTTGGTGCCAATGTTCTGTAAGTAACATTTTCTGGCGTTTCGTTGCAACCGTGCAATATTATCGAAGTGGAGAAGCTGGTAACATTATTAACCGAGAGTGATGGTGATCCTCGCTTGTCTATTTTGTAAGTAGGGAATAATTTTAAGGCAATGATGTTTTTTCTATTTTTATCACAGAATCCCGAGGAATATTCGAAGCAGCTCATTTGTGTTACCTACTCGCCGGTACACCTCTTAGCAAAGAGAACGGTATAGTTTTACTTGGAGAAAACTTAATGTAAGTATATCACATCTCGTATTCTTCTTTATACCCATATGTCATAGTAGTCATAGTTCCTGAAATATTTAAATTTGAAGGAATATTTAATTGGCCGCCATTACGAAAAAGGTGTATACCTTTCGCCTTACGCAGGAAACATGTGAGTCTCTGGTATTTCATTGTTGGTGTATATTTATTTTTGTTAGCGAAAAAAGGCCCGAGTTTGTTGGCCCTGAGTCGATACAGCGAACAGAGGTAGGAAAAGTTGATATTTACTACTTTCAATGACAAACATTTCTGAGTCCCTGAAGGGAATTATGGAGTCCTGTAACCTCTGAGTTGGTTGAGTTTGAGTTGTTGGACACAACAATCCTCATCATAGCTATCTTTCATCATAGTTATCTTTCATCATAGCTATCTTTCATCATAGCTATCTTTCATCATAGTTATCTTTCATCATAGCTATCTTTCACCATAGCTATCTTTCACCATAGCTATCTTTCATCCCAGCTGTCCCTTTGAAAGAACTGACTGTTATATGGCACCATTTATTTTGTACAGGGCCGGATTAACCACGTGGCAGATGCGGCATATGCCACGGGCCTCGCGCTTTACAGGGCCACGCCCATTTTTACTGGGACACGCCCATTTTCTATTGGGACACGCCCATTTTAGGTGCTCGCACATTTAGGGGCCTCGCGCATTTAAGGGCCTCGCGCATTTAGGGGCCTCGCGCATTTAGGGGCCTCGCGAATTTAGGGGCCTCGCGCATTTAGGGGCCTCACGCTGTCACGCATTTAGGTGCCTCGCGAATTTAAGGGCCTCGTCCCCTAGGCTTGGCCCCAGGAAAATATGCAATATAGTAAAAATGTATTTGTAAAGACCCAATTATATCCAACAAATCGTCGCAATTAATTCAGGTTGTTCAAACACCCAAATTAGCAAAATATAAAGGTTGAAACAAGTTTTAACGTAACGGAAAATTATTCAGAAATCCTGGTGGAGATAGATTGGCTGCGAAATTGCGATGATTTGCGGATAAAATTGAAAACGATTATTTAACAATTTTGTGTCTTTGAATTCAATTAGTTAGGTTTTCATAACGGTACGGGGGCCTCGCGCGACGTTAATCCGGCCCTGCTTTTGTATCGCTTTATATTGTTCTGTTGTGGTCATCCCGGACATTCTTTTGCCTCCTTTTAGATCTATGAATACGCTATGTCGCTCAAAGATGAACACTTCATCATTCCAGATTATCAGGTATATGTGTAGTGGGTGTCATGTTGGTTTAATAGAAAAGACCTCTTATTGTTGCCTAACCTTCTGACATACTTTATTTACTAGGCCTGGAAGGTGTATTATGCCAATATGCTGGCAGAAGCAGGACTTCACAATAAGGTTTGAAAATCAAAATCCATCATACAGTCAACGCTAAGAGGGTGGGTGGGGGGCTATGAGAGGTTCTAGTATTTGAACGACCTCCCCCTTGAAGGCGACTCAGGTGCGCATCCTCGTACGCAGGCCCTTGTTTTGCTTTGCTACACTGCTGCCGCACATGGAGCGCGGGAAAACACGCGGTGAGAAACGCCGACGAGAATCCACGCGTGCGTCACGCGGCGGATTGCAAAATAAGCACCTGGGTACGAGGCTGTGGACTGTGTACGTTTGTAATGTGTGCATGTGCCGAGCTCGAGAATATATATTTATCGTTCATAATGAATCACTTTTATATAATTTGTCAGTTTCAGGTCATTCATTTTTTGTGTGTCGAAATATTTTCCATTTTTAGTCCTACCGTTACTGCGAACTAATCGTGGATAACGTACTGAAGAATCCAACAATGTTCAACCAAATTACGATTGATCAAATTTGCGCGGTAAGATAATTTTTTATCATCATTATCATCGTCATCGTCGTCATCATCGTCACCGTCGTCATCATCGTCGTCATCGTCATCATCGTCGTCGTCATCATCGTCGTCATCATCGACACCGTCATCATCGTCGTCATCATCGTCACCGTCATCATCGTCATCATTGTCATCATTATCGTCGTCATCATCGTCGTCGTCATCATCGTCATCATTGTCATCATCGTCGTCATCATCATCGTTGTCATCATCATCATCATCGTCGTCATCATGTCGTCATCACATATCGTCGTCATCATCGACACCGTCATCATCGTCATCATTATTGTCATCATCATCATCATCATCACCGTCATCATCATCATCATCATCGTCGTCATTATTATTATTATTATTATGTTGATCTTTTTGTGTTACAGTGGTAATTATTCTCTTACTTATAGTTGGCATTGCGGCTTCATAAACTTGTATTTGTTACGCCGGGAATGGATTGGATTGAGAAATTACAGCGTATCCAACAACTTAAAGATGTAGGTTTTACGTTATTACAAATTCAAAATACCAGGCATCCTCTCTCACCATTCTTTCAATTTCCAGTTCAGCAGCACTTCCTTGCAATAGCAATTTCTAGTCTAAACCGAGTCGCTTTTTATAATCATAATAAAAACTAAATATATCTGGTTTATATTTAGAAGACCATTGATTCGGAATCACCTAACATGAACGAGGTACCACAGCAAACTGTTGTTGAAAATATCAACCAAGCCGTCGTCGCTAATGGTGTAGTAGCAGAAGGTCAAGTTACCTTTGGTCAAGTAGATACTACTATGCAAGGAGGAATAACAAACATTCCTAAGGAAGAAGAGCAAGCAGCTCCAAGTATGTGATGAGGGTCATTGAGGGTTACAGTATATGGTGGGATAGGCACCACTAGTGTATATTTACTTTATTCTCTTGTATTTGCAGCACTATCAGTTCCTACCATGTTTGTGCCTAACATGCAGACCAGTGCCGAACCACAAGTGTTCCAGTCGGTCCCCTATCAAATAGCTCCAGCGAACGATGTTCAAGGAAACATCACTGGACAAGTAGGTCAAGAGCCTTACAACGGAAATTTCAACCAGGAGTTTGTAGCCGAGGGACAACTCCCCGACCACGGGAACTACCTCTATGGTAGTACTAACAATACACAAGCCATGGTCACCGATATGCCGGGTGACGAGGAGACAAACGGAATCTCTCGACAGCCATCGGAAATTCACTTCTACGGAGCTGGGGTTAGCAGCAGCCAGTTCTACGAAGGAGATTCCTTTGAGCACTTGAAAACAACACCAAAACAAAACGAGCCTTATTTCGCTAAGTCGGAGAACGTCGGAGTTTCCCAGCAAATTGCCGAGCAGAACATGGACTATTACTCGATGTCCAGCTACCAGGTAAAAATTGATCAAAAATCATCATGATATAGCGCGAGAGATTTGCATCAGTTCTAGGGTTTGACTTGGATTACTTCCCAGCCCCAGGTTCAAATAATTTACTCTACCCCCTCATATAATTGACCTTTCTCTTCTTTTGACCTTCTTTCTCTTCCTTCTAGAACCCAGCTGAAACCAAGGCTCCACCTCCTGCGAAGACCGCAGAGGCTCCTAAATCGAAAGCTGAGGAACCTGAGAAGAAAGCTGACGATAAGAAGAAGAAGCTGAAGAAAGACAAGCCAGAAAGTGTAAGTATAGAAAGATTCAAAGTAATGCATTTCTCTCGTGATTACTTGAACATTCAAATAACGAACTACTTCGTCAAAATTACATAACTAAAAGCTCATTCTAATTCCTTCTTACAAATTACTTTTCTGCGGAAAAAGGAAATGTAGAAACAGAAGTATTCAGCATAAATCAGGAAAGACAAAATCTACAAGTTTAGCGATTCCGTAATCACAGAAACAATTCACGAGATACTTATTTTTGTCCCCGTATTGACCCCAATGATTCAACTAGTTGGGTTATACTCAGTTCGTGATGTAAAAGGGTTGTGCTGCGTAGGCAGTGTAGAAATACAATTCAAATATCTAAAAAGGTTGGTGTCCTGCCAAAATAGTGTGTGAGTAGTCTAACGTTTCGAGCGAAGGCCCTTCGTCAGAGAGTGAAACATGAAGCAACGAGTGGTTGGTTTTATAACAATCACTTACAACATTGGTTTTGTGTAGGCTTGGAGTATTGGAGGATTTTTCAAGTCCTTTATCCCAAAAGGGAAAAACGAGATGGTCCTTCCAGACGACAAGAACAAGTCGGTAAGTTTGAAGAAGTAGGCGGAGATATATTACTGAAGTACTCTGGATATATTTTGAAATGTTTGTGTACTATGCGAAGTATGGCTAAGAACGTCTATTTTACAGATTTACTGGGATGAGAAGCTTGGCAAGTGGGTGAACACTGCGGAAAGCGAGGAGGTAAATATTGGAGGTTTTCAAGAAATTGCTGGAGGGGAAAATATGATAAATAGAATTTATATTGATTGTTCGATCAGATGATGGTGATGATGGTGATGGTGATGATGGTGGTGATAATGGTGGTGATAATGATGATGGTGATGAAGATGATGAAGATGAAGATATGATGGTGATAATGATAATGGTGACGAAGGTGGTGAGGATGATGATGGTTATGATGGTGATGATGATCGTAATGATGGTGATGATAATGGTATTGATGATGGTATTAATGATAATGATATTGATAATGGTATTGGTGATAATAGTATTGATGATGATGCAGGTGGTGGTGATGATGACAGGTTGTTTACATACGAAGATTAACGAAGTTTTACTTGTATAACCAACCATTTTCTTGATAAATACCTTACTCTATAATTACATACCGATTCTTTTGCTTTTCTAGGAGAAGGCTGATTTACCACCACCACCACCTATCGACTTTTCCTTGGTCAGTGGTAATACACCAACAATGGCCGCTATCTCTCCTGCAGCCTCGTCCATTCATTCACCCCCTATGTCTTCAGGTAAGGAGGTTCTTTCCATGTAAAGTTTACTCAGCAATGAGAAGTTTCAGTCGAATTTATTTTAACGACTATCATTTCTTGTGTTTTGAAATTTTAACCTCTTTTTAATTTCCAGGCATGTCTAACTGTAGTCAGGTGACCCCACCACAAGTTTCAGCACCGCAGGCTCCCATAGCCACCTCGACCCCAGGACGTTTTGTTCCAGAACAACCAGAAGCATCGTTGGTCAACACCCCTCTTACCACCCCTAGTCGGTTCTCGCGGCGTGCGATGGGTTCTTCAGGTGAGAGAGGTTTTCTCTTTGTATCTGGCTTTGTCTTGATGGCTCTGTGTGTGTGTCGATATCTGTGTGTCGTCCATGTGTGTTTGTGTCTGTCTGTCCGTGTAGAGATTTTTGACTTATTTTATCTTGTGTGTCCGTGTAGAGATTTTTTACTTCTGTCTGTCTGTCTGTCTGTCTGCTGTGTCTGTCTGGCTGTCTGTCTGTCTGTCTGTCTGTCTGTCTGTCTGTCTGTCTGTCTGTCTGTCCGTGTAGAGATTTTTTACTTCTTTTATGTCTGTCTGTCTGTCTGTCTGTCTGTCTGTCTGTCTGTCTGTCTGTCTGTCTGTCTCTTTTTATTTTTCTTTCTCTCTTCCCTGCTTATTTTTCATTCGTTTTACCATCACCAAGGGCGTAAGTCAAACTACGTGGATGTCTTCAGTGCTTCTGGGTCAACCGTAAAACCAGCAATGCAATCCTCTCCCGCAGTGCTTTTCCAACCTCTGGCACCCGAAGCCTCTTTTACTGACGCCCCGACACCTTCAGCGAATGGTATGTCCACAAAATGTTCATTACGAAGTTGCATTAAACTAAAATTACTAGACTGACGACACAAAATGATATATTTTTATTACAGAAACTCAGTCGAGTATCGACAGCGAAGTCAAATCTCCTGCAAGCAGGTAAAACTAAATATCATTTGTTGCTGTTTAAAAAAAACCCATTGCTGTAAAACAAGGATGGCTATAAAAACAATAACCTCCTTCGTAGACGCTCGTAGGCTTATTGGGAGCGACGGAATGAGACTTTCTCAAAAAATCAATATTTAATGAGAATTTAGAAATAAGAGGAAGATTACGGCCAAATGTCGCTAACTTTTCTCTCAAAATATAGATTCGTTTGAGAAGCAAGTTCTAACACTGGAAAACGCGATTTAATATGACTATAAATTAATTGTAAAGGTTTCATCACAACGTATCCCTTTTTATTTTTATTTTTAGCCAAACGAAGGCCAATATCAGCATGGTTGCCGACCAGTCTGACTCAAAGGTGACTATTTGTAACGATTAAATAAGTATAGTAAGAATAAATGTTTATGATGAAAATAAAATGGTTTATATTCTCGTTCCTAGGACACTCCATCTCCCGCCGTTCCATTTTTCAACCCAGCTGACTACAGTGCCCGATCATCGTCCTCCTCCAGCCGTGGAGCAAGGCATTACCCCCAGAGAAAATGAATTTTATGAATGGATATAAAGAATATCGTATAATTATGTAAAGGAAGATTCAGTATATTTTTGAAAGGAATTATTGTATTTTACCGAGTAGAAATCTCGGATAATTTGATGCACAACTAATGATTGTTCATCTGAATGATAAAATTGCTATTTATTGACTGTATTTCGTACCTTGGAGGTACGACCTGAATGATGAAATAAAACTCTTCTCTCTCTCTCTATCACAGTACAGTCTTACTGTTGCAATTTTACTGAATAACCTGCGTCATAGCTAATGCACCATCTTTTTAGCTTCGACCACAACAGTTAAGCACCAATTACAGTGGGCCCTTACAAAAATAAAATAATAACTAATAACAGCAAGTTATGGGCTCAGTGAGGCTTCGTGATGTGTTGCACTTTAGGCAGACAGTTTTCCAAGTTCGACGATCGTCAACATTGTAACAGGATAATAGAGCATTATTATAATAGTCTAATAGTGACTTCTTAAATTTTTTAAAGTTTAAATGATCTAGCCTTAAGTGTTCAGGGAGAGAGTTCCAAGTCCTAGTTGTTCTAATAAGAAATGAGCGATTGAAAGTAGTTGTTTTACATTCGCAATTTCAACAATTTTGACCAATTCTACCGCGTTGACGGAATGAGATTGCATTCCGTTGTAGTAACCGGGATACTTTGAACCATTGAAAAAGTTACTCAGGCTTTAAAAAGCTTTTTGAACGTAACTTAAAAGTTCCAATCTAGTGTCTTCATCGGCTTGGCATATCAATAGCGTCCACGCCCATTGAATCGCGATAACGGTGGTTTATTACCAGAAGCTTATTTGCACCCTGTTAATAGATAACGTCATCATCGGTTCTATGAGGGTATAAATAGCGATCCTAACTTTACAACGATCACCCCTGATGAAGACACTAGATTGGAGTGTCGAAACGTTGGGTCATGGACAGTAACTTTTAAAGTTACGTTCAAAAAACTTTTTAAAGCCAGAGTAGCGTCAAACTATATCTGATTTATCACCTGGTTGCGTTGGGAAATTATTTGTAATAGCTAAATCTATTGTTTGAAACAACCAAACTATGGTATTATTTTAACCATTCAAGTTGGTATGAGACAACCTATCAAACTACTTGTTTCAAACAATATATTTTTACAGTGTAGAAGCAATTTGCATAAAGAGTAATGCAGCGTAACCCTAGTCGAGTATAATCATCTACCCCCTGGACATTGTTAAATGATGCTTAGCTAATTTGTATCGTCGATACAAATAAATATAAGACAAAAACAGCGCATTCCAATTGCATCCGGTCGCTAAAAATTCAAGATTTTCTTTATAACAATTTATAATAACAAAACGCAGAATGAAATAGCTTCAAGGCTGTTTTGCCCATTTTTATTGCTCGCATAGCCTTGGAAGCGATTCGGACTCGGAAAAAGAAGCCACAGAGTTGCCTGCGGAGGCGGCTAGGAAGAAATAATCCTATATTCTCCTTAATTATGATAATAAAGTTCAAAAGGTGACAGTTGCTATAAACATTAACCTGTACGTCATACCATTTGACCAATCACCGATGGCCTCCGATGTCCTCCGATGATGAAGACGAGGGCTATATTATGAAAGCTGTATGGCGCTGTTTTAATAGCCAAGCTCGACCTTCCTATCTTCCTGGTTTATTAAGAGGAAAGTACGAAATAATTCACCCCTGCAGATTTAGAAACGAAGTTACCGGTAGCATATGCGATAAACTAATCGAGTTCTTGGCCAAAACCCGGAAAGAAACTCGCTCGACACTGGATTCTTTCTTCTCAGATGGGTTGCTGTGGAAATAAGACCGACGCAACGAACAGAATGCCGGACGAGATGGAAATGGGCGATACTGGTCAAAAAAGAAATAGTAAATACGGTAAGACCTGTTAGGGTTCTCAAACTGTTTCTCATTGTGATAAGTTTGAAGGAGTTCGTTTCATACGAGCATCCTTAATTTTTATATAAATGCGGTTTACCGCAACACTAGACAGCACTTGCTGCATAAAAGCGATAAAAACTCTTCATATCTGGAGTGCGACGAGAGCCCACGTACTTGCTTTAACCACTGTGTCCTGTAATTTAATACAAGTACTGTCTGTCAGTTCTAATAGTTTTCTTAGCTAATATATACTGGACTGTAGTTTCTGTGAAACTAAATACGTGTAAATATTAATATTTGTTTCTTCACTAACTTTGCCGCCATGGCCCATATTCAGTATATTCGTCCTTCGGCTTCGATACAAAATGTTACCCCGGTTTGCGCGAGAAATTGTCAATCAGCTCAGCAATTGTAAAACCGTCTGGTTTTGAGCCTTTTTTCAAGAATTTGTCTGTGTCATATGATATTCTGTAACGAAGGCTGTAGACCGTAATTTGATATCTACAACCAGATGATCTTTTAGACGTGTTTTAAATTTTTGCCAGGTGTACCTTGGGATCACATTACAATGGCGAACACCATTGATTTGCATTTGAAGATTACGGAAGGGAACTGTTATTGTTTATTTGATTAAAGTGTCTATCTTCATATATTTATAACCCAGGGAAACACAAAGATAGGTTGCCAAGTGATTCAACGGGGAAATACAATGAAAATTTGAGATCTAATGACAACTCTCTTCGTGCTGTTTGATACATGTCATGTGATCATATCAGTATGTCAACCAATGAAAGCATGTCTTGCCTATCATGTATTGTCAGACAAATAATTTCATCTTCATGGACTTTTTTGCTGTTAAAGTTATCAGATGTGATGTCACAAGAGGCATTTTTGTGGCAAGTAACAAAAGAAAACTGGTTAGGATTGCCTCTTGTGACATCACATCCAGTAACTTTGACAGCAAAAAACTCCATGAAGATGAAATTTTCAGCTGACAATATATATTATGATTTTGCTCAGGATGACCCAAATATTACGTGAAATAGGCTGCACTTTAATATAACAGTTTTAATATAACAGTTGTTATATAGCTCTATTGTTTTCTTGCATGCAGTCAAGACTAAGGGCAACATATTTTTAGTACGGACCAACTATGTTTGGCAAACAACTTTATACTTCAATTAAACTTTTTTGTGGGTGGATTTAGTCTGCAAGGTCCATCTCTTCTGATTAGGACTGCTCGTTAGCCAATCAGAACTAAGGACTGCTCATTAGCCAATCAGAACTAAGCGTGATTTCCTAAGAATACTGACCTGGAAAAACTATAATTGATTATCAATTATTTTGTGCCAAAAATTATAAATATATATATATACAGTATATATAAAAGCCCAAAAATCAGTATTAGTTTAGGAGTTATCAAAAAAATATTCACATGAGTATTGGTATCTTTTTTCTCATTTGAATAGGTAATACCTTAAAATATGACCCAAATTTTAATGGTCCTATTAAAAACAGGTAGGTTCTTCCCAAATAGCTTGAAATGTACGTTATGCATAGATTGTGATAAGATCCGATTAAAGTAATATTTTATTTTATTGATAATTGATTTGACCATGTATGTATACAATTTTAATATTTTAACAAATTAAGTACAGTATAATCTAGTCTATTCTAGAGGGGATAGGGGTCTATCAGAAACTCTTATAGGATTTTGTGTAAGACCCTTAAATTTACATTAAATTTACTTTCAAATCCATTCACATATAGTTCTGGAATAAGTCTGACTGGTGGTGATGATGATGGTGGTGGTGATGATATGGTGGTGATGATGATGATATGGTGGTGGTGATGATGATATGGTGGTGATGGTGATGGTGGTGGTGATGATGATGATGGTGGTGGTGGTGATATGGTGGTGGTGGTGATGGTGGTGGTGGTGGTGATAATATGGTGGTGATGATAGTGGTGGTGATGGTGGTGGTGGTAATGATGATATGGTGGTGATGGTGGTGGTGATGATGGTGGTGGTGGTAATTAATGATGATATGGTGGTGATGGTGGTGGTGGTAATGATGATATGGTGGTGATGGTGGTAATGATGATATGGTGGTGGTGATGATGGTGGTGATGATTATGGTGGTGATGATATTGTGGTGGTGATGATATTGTGGTGGTGATGATATGGTGGTGATGATGTGGTGGTGGTGATGATAGTGATGGTGATAGTGTTGATTCTGGTGATATATTTGCATATACACATATAAACAGAATTTTTTCAGAAGATTGGTAAAAGATAATTACAGTTATTCAGAATATAGTAAAAAGAGAAAGACGTCCAACAGAGAATAACAAGATGAAAGATTAAAGAAAGAAATTTATATAAAATGATTTTCCATATTTATGATTAAAACATGCATGGGATATCATTCCTAAGATTTATAATCTCTGAAATAAAACTATTCTTCTAATAGGAGCTGCACTGATATACCTTGCTGTATTCTTTTTGTCCTATTCATTGTGGGAATGGTTATTGTTGGCATTTTGGGTGAGATCTTTTGTTTTATGTTAATTATTAATATATTGCTATATACCATTGAATGTTCATGTTTTTAGACCATCAAACCCAAAATTGATTCTCTAGGCAACAATCAGGGACAAAAGTCATTGACACAGGCCCCAAAAATTAAGGTTTTTTTTCATTCTTGCCTACATTTTGTCCCCCACCCTTCCTCATCCAATGTTGGAATTACCTTGTGGTTGTGCCAAATTGTGTTTTCAACATTGCTTGGGGAGGGGGGGGGGGGGGAGTGTGGCGGCAATCCATGGATAGTGTTTTTTCAGCACTAAAGTTGAACACTTTTTAAGACAATGTACCTTTGCTTGAAATGTGTTAATGGTTTTCTCCCTGATTGAAGAATAAATTTGGGAAATGTCTTTACGGCTATAGCGAGCTAAAATGTTAATTAAGCTGCCAATTATAATCCCTCTTTTGAAACATTTAAAAATATTTTTCCACAGCCTTCATGTGGGGGAACCCAGATCGACTTCTCCATCCGGTTAATTCAGAAGGTGAGAAAATAGATGCCATGCCAACAAATTACATACTGTACGTCAATAATTACACAAGAATACAGTACATAAAATATACTGTATATTTGCTAATAAAAATAATTATTATACCCCACAAAATAAGCCCCGTATAATATACTGGATATAATATGAAAAGGAGAAATAAGAGAACTTCAATGTGTTCAAAAAATACTTAAGTAAGAGTACTTATGTATATTAATGGACGACATTTCAGACTCTTAAGTATTTTTCAACACATTGAAGTTCTCTTATTTCTCCTTTTCATATTATATCCAGTTCTTTTGAGAACTTAGCAGCTTTCAAATTTATTCATATAATAATACTGTACCCATTTCAAAATGCAAAATTCCTTCCAATAAGCCCAAGTTATTTTGAAATGCAAGATTCCCTCCAATGAAAAACACCCCATAAAAAATAAGCACTCTCCAAATATAAGCACGCCAAAAAAGTCATTTGAACAAATATAAACCCAGGGCTTACTTTCAGAAGTTTACAGTATTGTATAGTACAATCTACAGACACATGTTTCGCTGTTCCACAGCTCATCAGTGCAGTAGATTGGTACAATCTGGCATGAATGGCATGAGAACTATTTATACACAAGTGATTGCCAGTGACAACCGCTTGTGGGACAATAGCAGTCATGCACACATCCAGAGAGCATGAAGCGGTATAGGGCCAGAGTGCTCAAAATACCACAAGCGTAGTGGGCGTTGCATTATAGCGTAATATATTTATGTTTTTATGATGGAAATGCTTAATTAAACTTCTTCAATTTTTATAGGCAAGATCTGTGGCACAGGGGACTACAAGTAAGACAATAATTAGTAGCAGATTTTTAGTTTTAGGAAAATTGCACATTAGTAGCCAAATTGTATTTAGTTTTAAATCAATTAAATAAAATATAACAGTGACTTGTATGTACAGTAGAGAAAAAAGGTGGTAAACTGCCAAGATTTTTAGTGACAAAATACTGACATTTTGAGCTGAGCCCTTCATCAGAGTAATACCAATAATACTAGTAGCTTACTTATTTATTTTTAATTTTTGCTATAATTTTGTATTACAATGGCCCTATAAGCTTTGAAAAACAACCTTACACTGGTACTGTAGTGTGCTGTTGAGGCTGTACCATATTTAAAGAACTTTAAATAAATGAAGAAGCTATCTGCATTAGTAGGTTGAAATCTTTGTGAAGTATTTAGATTTCAATGACCAGTGCATTTTGTAAAGAAGTAAACATAAATTTTATTTATTTTATTTCAAGAGATAAGCCAAAACTTTTGTTCTTTGATTTAACTGAATGCATCAAATCTCATTTAACAAAGGCTGCATCTGCTTTTGCTGGTTTTAATTATGTTTGTCCAACTACACAGGTAAGATTATAGGCCTAGAAATAATACATGTTACCGTACTAGAATCTCGAAAGTAGCCGCCCCGACTACTTTCGAAATTAGTGACCTCTAAGGGCAGCTACTTTTGGATGGGAGGTTACTTTCGGAGGGCGCTTACTTTCGGGTTGTTATTTTTAGCATCGACCAAGTTTTAACTACTAAGTGTGCATTTTGCACAACGTTTCAAAGTTTGTTTTATTTTGATTAAATTACATAAGAGCTGAACGATTACAAAGACAAACTTATAACATGTACTGTCTGAAATTCCTGAGTCTTTGATCTTACTGTTTTATATATGTTTTAATCCATGCCATTCAAAATAAATTGTTAAACAGATGTTACAACTTATTTATACTATTGTATAGACATTGGAAGGGGCTATACTTTTGAGGGGCGGTTACTTTAAGAGGGGCGGCTACTTTCGGGTTTTCATTGTATTTGTTTAAATAAGCGGCTACTTTCGAGGTGGTTGGCTACGTTTGGGGAGCGGTTACTTTTGAGATTCTACGGTAATTTTGAATACTTCACAATTCCCCTCTTGGAACTCTCTAAATCCCCTAACTCAAACCTCGCTTGAATGAAACCTTACGATTTACAACAGCAACCTCAACGGCAGTTGAGTTTTAAGTGATAGATGATATATAAACTTGAGCTAAAGTTTATTGGATTTATGCAATAAATAATATTAATACGGACGGTGTAGCGTGTTGTTCCTATAGGGGGTATGGGCTATTGACAGGAGGGGCCTATTAGCCAGTATGACGTAATTGTGGCTCTCACCTGGGTAACCTCGAGGTTTTCCTGCCAAAGCTCAACAACCTCTTCGCCTGAACAGTTTTCCCTCCCACCCTCCCTTGAGTTACTGTTCTCACGACAGGGGGGCTCCATCTGCAATACGGGTTCATCTATGGGAGCAGTAGCAGCATTTTAGGTGGCGGACCCCCCCAGCACGCTGTTGGCTAAATGCACATCTGCTTGTAGTCGGGACATGGTTCCCTCGACTGGTCATACAGGACATGGCTCGCTGCAGAGCATCGCGTCTGCCACGGGATGAGGTTTCCATCAGGTTGGGGAGGTGGTTCCCCTGTCAGTTTATGGGTATCGCTTGCAGGACATGGTTCCTTCGGTAGGCTGAAGGCAGCTGTCAAGGCTGGATGGGCGACAAGGTTCCCTCAGGGGGCATGCACAGGGCATGACATTATTAGGGTCAAGGTACCCTGGGGTCAAGGTACCCTAGGGTCAAGGTACCCTAGGGTCAAAGTACACTAGGGTCAAGGTACACTAGGCTCAACGTACCCTAGGTTCAAGGTACCCTAGGGTCAAGGTACCCTAGGGTATGGCATTTTTCAGGGTCTAGGTACCCTATGGTCAAGGTACCCAGGGTCGAGGTACCCTAGGGTCAAGGTACCCTAGGGTCAAGGTACCCTTCGGAAGGGGACACGGTTCTCCTAGGGCACAGACGGCTGGTCACCGTCTGGACCCTTCGGCTGCAAGCACAGACGCAGTGAGTCTTGCTTTCCCTGGCATGCCAGGTGATAATTAACTTGATAGGTAATGCATGTATGTGTTGTACCTTTGTGACCTTGCGTATGTGTTGAAAACACCATGTGGGTTCTCGGACCTGGTGTCTGTGCCTAAGTGGCCCTGTGTACTTGTATTGTTACTTATGTGTGGCGTATGTGTTGTCACGTGTGCTGTTACTTGTGCGTGGCATAATGTGCTTCTGTTACAGCCATTCACTCAATTCAGGTTGGTCAGGGATGCTATTCGGTAAGTGTATCGGGAATATCTTGTAGCTTTCTTTATATTTATTCTCCACTATTAGTAGTGTGACCTGCAGTCCCCGGGATTGAGATGGGTTTTCTCGGCCGCGCAAGAAACACCACAAGTACCTAACTAGGCAGTAGCGGATTACTGGCCACACTGGAATGCCAGGCCTGGGCGACTTACTGGACTGCCAGGCCTGGGCGTCTCACGGGACAGCCTAGCTAGCGGGGTGGTGTAATTGATTGCCCGGCTTGAAGCATTCCCTGGGGACTGCGACCCTCCAAAATAATAGGTACAATGCTATTACTTCTCAGTACTGTATATATAAGTGCGGGTTGCATAGCCAGGTATGGTGACTAACACCGGACTGTTATTAATAATTATTATGTTACTGTATCATATTTTTTTTACAGGTTTGTGTAGAAGAGTGTCCAACAGAAAATAATTTGGGACACAAAGTAGACTGCAAAAAGATGAGATGTAAACCTAGCAATATGGTTCACCCATGCAATGTCTCAATAGGTGTAAGTTTCATAATGAATGTACCATTTCTATGTATATACAACGTGATTTGATGTGATCATCGTGAGTTGAAAGATTTGATGGCTGATGGAATGAAGCTCTTTTTGAAATGGTCAAGTTCTACAATTAGGTATCTTAAAAGGAGTTACGTAGGTTGTATTTATGGGTCTTGGCGGTCGGAAGAAGATGATTAAGTTTATGTACAGGGTTGCGCATCTTATTGAGTAATCAATTAGAAAGTTGATCGCGACCCTTGAATCAAATAACGTAGGAATATTAGCAATCCGCAAAGCTTCTTGATATAATATGTAGAATTTGGACAGATAATTTGAAGTGCTCTTCATTGTATGGACTCGAGTTGATTACAGTCGAGGTAAGCTGGCAGGGGAACTATGCCACACCTTGCATGTGTACTCAACTATAGGATGAATACATACTGTAGACAGTAATTAATGACATCTGTTGGAAAGTGATTTCTTTTTAGAAGAATAGCGAACAAACGTTTTGAAGCTTTGCATATAAAGTCTATGTACAGATTCCATTTAAGATCGTGGGAAATTAACACTCTGCGTAACTTGACTTAGTACATCATCAAAACCAGTACATCACTGTAACCTTTGCTTTCCATCTGCATCTCAGATTACTAATTAACACTTAGCAACATTAATTTTACCATCTCACCATTGATTCACATATAGCAGAAGTCACTTTGCCTAGGTCATACAACCCAATGCTATCTCTTCCTTAAGTCGTTGGTTTATTTTTATTATAGGTCAGAGAAGAAATGACTAAAAATGGAACGTGTGCACCTTACTACTTAGAAAGCCAAGATGGTAAGTATCAGTGTTCTAACTACAGTATAATTGTGTTAATAACGTATAAGAGGGTATTACTACAAATGCTGAATGGAAATTTGGGCTCTGCTACTGTACTATTGTATTATGCATTTTCACTCTATTTTGATTGGTTGTTAAAGGACATTGGCAACAAAAATTAAGTTTGTCGTAAAACGATAGAGTAACACCTGTTACAACTTTTCCGTATTTTACTTCGTTTTTGAAATATTTCAGTTTGTTTTGATATGTAAATGAGATGGTCTGTAAATGAGGTGTCATGTGCAGGGTAGAGAATTTTCACTCATTAGAATATTAGTTCCATCTTCAAGTTTGTTCCACAAATTTACTTGAAAATGTGCGTATAATAACTCCTCATGATAATGAACGTTGTAAACTTTACTGCAAGTAATCACTGAGATTTAAGACTTTTTAATGAGTAAAAATTCTCTACCCTGCACATGACATCAGAGACCATCTCATTTACATATCAAACAAATTAAAAATATTTCAAAAACGAAGTAAAATACGGAATAGTTGTAAAAGGTGTTACTCTATCATTTATAAAGATAACACAACAGCTTGGTCTTGGTAATTCTCAGTACTATAGAACCTCATCCAATAATTGTTAAATATTCTCTTCATTAATTTTTCCAAACAATTTCTTTTGTTTTCAGTATTAAACCGTTGCATTCCCACTGTATTTAATTCTGCTATTTCTAACATTATATCAAACAAAGATAATGTACCATTAATTAATACAAATGACACAAATGTAACCAAAGAAGATCTTGAGAAAGGGTCAAAGTAAGTACAGAGTACTAGATTTATACTGAAAATACGCCTGCCTATGGGCATCGCCATGCGGGAATGGGTGTCTCTGGATCTCCCCACTTCTTTTCCAGATAATTTTGTAATTCTCCAAAATTGTGTAAACATAACAAGAATTAGACATAGTTTGACGCTACTCTGGCTTTAAAAAGTTTTTTGAACGTAACTTTAATAGTTACTGTCTATGACCCAACGTTTCGACAGTCCAATCTAGTGTCTTCATCAGGGGTAATCGTTGTAAAGTTAGGATCCCTATTTATACCCTCATAGAACCGATGATGATGTTATCTAATAACAAGATGCAAATAAGCTTCTGGTAATAAATCACTGTCATTGCGATTTAATGGGGCGTGGGTATAAATAGGGTATAGAGGGTGTAAATAGGGATCCTATAAATACAGTATATAGTGTATAAAGGGGATAAAGGGGTCAAATAGGGTATAAATGGTATATATGGGATAAAGGGGCTAAATAGGGATCCTATATAAACATAGTAATATATAGGGTATAAAGGGGATAGATAGGGTGTATAATGGATAAAGGGGATAAATAGGGTATAAAGGGTATAAATAGGGATCCTAACTTTATAATCACCCTGATGAAGACACTTAGATTGGAGTGTCAAAACATTGGGTCATGGACAGTAACTTTTAAAGTTATACGTTCAAAAATCTTTTTAAAGCCAGAGTCATGAAACTAGGTCTGATTTATCACCTGGTTGTGTTGGGAAATTATTTGTTGTAACAAGAATTCTCTCTCTTTTCAGAGTTGTTCAAACATTAATTGATCTACAAAATGTTGGTCTGAGGGTAGGTGTTTAAGATTGCAAATAATTATCACAGGAAATGTACCATATAATTTATTATGTATAAGGGTATTATATAGAAGTATGAAGTATCATTGTCCATGTTGTTGCAGTCTTGAGAAAGACTATATTGTTGACTATATATTATTATAGGGTATATTGTACTATTATTGTTCAAATCAAGATGTCCATTCTAAAATACCTACATGTATTACATAGAATTTCTTTTTTATCAGGTTCTTGAGGATGTTAGTAATTCCTGGTGGTGGATATTAACGTTAGTATTTCTAAGTTGAATGAGGGAGCTTTTCTATTTATGATTATCCCATCATTTCATCAAGGTTGTGGCTTATGATGGTATACTCGCAGTTGAGGTGACCGTGAGGTACTAGGTCTGAGTCGTCTTCTGGACGATCTTTTTTAGTATTAAGGTTAGTATTAGAAAACCATTAGGCGGGGGTTAGAAAACCATTAGGCGCGCGAGGAGTTAGGGTTAAGATCTAAGTTGTTTTGGGGTTAGCAGTTCCATGATGTATTTCATCATACAAGCATGTCCGATCGTAACAATCTTTAGTACCTCACCGTCACCTCAACTGCGAGTATCTAGCCACGACCTTTCATCAACCAATTCATCCATATCCTCCCATTTATCCATCTAATCATCCATCCATTCAACCACACACCCATAAACCCATCCATCTATCTATTCATTCAACCACACACCCATAAACCCATCCATGCATCTATCTATTCATTCATTCAACCACACACCCATAAACCCATCCATCTAATAAACCCATCCATCTATCTATTCATTCAACCACACACCCATAAACCCATCCATGCATCTATCTATTCATTCAACCACACACCCATAAACCCATCCATCTATCTATTCATTCAACCACACACCCATAAACCCATCCATCTATCTATTCATTCAACCACACACCCATAAACCCATCCATGCATCTATCTATTCATTCAACCACACACCCATAAACCCATCCATCCATCTATCTATTCATTCAACCACACACCCATAAACCCATCCATCTATCTATTCATTCAACCACACACCCATAAACCCATCCATGCATCTATCTATTCATTCAACCACACACCCATAAACCCATCTATCTATTCATTCAACCACACACCCATAAACCCATCCATCTATCTATTCATTCAACCACACACCCATAAACCCATCCATCTATCTATTCATTCAACCACACACCCATAAACCCATCCATCTATCTATTCATTCAACCACACACCCATAAACCCATCCATCTATCTATTCATTCAACCACACACCCATAAACCCATCCATCTATCTATTCATTCAACCACACACCCATAAACCCATCCATCTATCTATTCATTCAACCACACACCCATAAACCCATCCATGCATCTATCTATTCATTCAACCACACACCCATCCATCTATCTATTCATTCAACCACACACCCATAAACCCATCCATGCATCTATCTATTCATTCAACCACACACCCATAAACCCATCCATGCATCTATCTATTCATTCAACCACACACCCATAAACCCATCCATCTATCTATTCATTCAACCACACACCCATAAACCCATCCATGCATCTATCTATTCATTCAACCACACACCCATAAACCCATCCATCTATCTATTCATTCAACCACACACCCATAAACCCATCCATCTATCTATTCATTCAACCACACACCCATAAACCCATCCATGCATCTATCTATTCATTCAACCACACACCCATAAACCCATCCATCCATCTATCTATTCATTCAACCACACACCCATAAACCCATCCATCTATCTATTCATTCAACCACACACCCATAAACCCATCCATGCATCTATCTATTCATTCAACCACACACCCATAAATCCATCCATCTATCTATTCATTCAACCACACACCCATAAACCCATCCATCTATCTATTCATTCAACCACACACCCATAAATCCATCCATCTATCTATTCATTCAACCACATACCCATAAACCCATCCATCTATCTATTCATTCAACCACACACCCATAAACCCATCCATCTATCTATTCATTCAACCACACACCCATAAACCCATCCATGCATCTATCTATTCATTCAACCCACACACCCATAAACCCATCCATCTATCTATTCATTCAACCACACACCCATAAACCCATCCATCTATCTATTCATTCAACCACACACCCATAAACCCATCCATCTATCTATTCATTCAACCACACACCCATAAACCCATCCATCTATCTATTCATTCAACCACACACCCATAAACCCATCCATCTATCTATTCATTCAACCACACACCCATAAACCCATCCATCTATCTATTCATTCAACCACACACCCATAAACCCATCCATCTATCTATTCATTCAACCACACACCCATAAACCCATCCATGCATCTATCTATTCATTCAACCACACACCCATCCATCTATCTATTCATTCAACCACACACCCATAAACCCATCCATGCATCTATCTATTCATTCAACCACACACCCATAAACCCATCCATCTATCTATTCATTCAACCACACACCCATAAACCCATCCATCTATCTATTCATTCAACCACACACCCATAAACCCATCCATCCATCCATCTATCTATTCATTCAACCACACACCCATAAACCCATCCATCTATCTATTCATTCAACCACACACCCATAAACCCATCCATGCATCTATCTATTCATTCAACCACACACCCATAAACCCATCCATGCATCTATCTATTCATTCAACCACACACCCATCTATTCATTCAACCACATACCCATAAACCCATCCATCTATCTATTCATTCAACCACACACCCATAAACCCATCCATCCATCTATCTATTCATTCAACCACACACCCATAAACCCATCCATCTATCTATTCATTCAACCATTTATCCATTCATCCAATGCATTCAATTGCGCTAAAAGGACCAATGATCTGAATTTTTGTTGTTATAATTGTAATGAAAGATATTCTTTTTCTTATAGTGCTTTTGGTATTGCCATGGGTGTATCATTCTTCTATATTGTCACAATGAGGTATATTGGTTTGATTATCACAAAGTGAACAACTCCCTTGCTAACTTAATATCGACTGCGCATCAAAATGACGTGTTCTGTGTCGGGATAAAACTAATTTCAATTCATAATACATCAGACTAAAACCACAATAGACATTTGCATTTCTATTTACACTTGCTTGCATATTCGCTATACTGAATTCCCCCAGCCTGATGTTATGAATTGAAATAAATTTTATCCCGACGCAGAACGCGTCATTTGGATGCGCAGTCGACATTACGAACTGGCTTATTATTCAGTTCTCCCATACAGTACCTCTGGTTATTAGATGGACCTGGTTAGGAGTTTGATTTCTATATATATATATATATATATATATATATATATATATATATATATATATATATATATATATAAAGGTCATATTATTGCCACCTTTTATCACTTTTAGTTTTATAGTGTTAAAGTGCTGAGCAAAATCATAATATATATTGTTAGCCGAAAATTTCATCTTCATGGAGTTTTTCGCTGTCAAAGTTACTGGATGTGACGTCACAAGAGGCATTCCAAACCAGTTTTCTTTTGTTGCTTGCCACAAAAATGCCTCTTGTGATATCATATCTGATCTAGCTTTAACAGCAAAAAAGTCCATGAAGATGAAATCTTCCGCTGACAGGATATGATTATGATTTTGCTCAGGAAGACCCAAATATGTAAAATCCCTAAACGTGAGATAGGCATTTTAAGAGTAAAAAGAGATCAGACCTCTTCGCGGAACTATGTATAGTCGATCTACATTAAAATCACGCTCGATTTTTTCATGGATGTCCACAGATTTATGACGTAACTCGTAGATGTGCGTATAATTGCCGGATGCGGAAACTATCTGAATCAAATGTTCGGATAGAAGTAGAACTCACCAACGGCCTGCATGCAAACAAAATAAAATCTCTTTAGCTACTAGGGCCACGATATTTCCACCAAATGATAGCGCGCGCAAAACCAGTCAAGCTCAGACCACGCTGACAAGACTCTGACAAGTGCTGCGATCCTTTCACATATTTAATTGAGTGACCGCTGACTAGCATTGACTCCTTTTTAACGCGAATGTGAGTCTTTGAGTCTTTGACAGGAGTTTGAAAATTCATCTCGGCTCTCACATAACGTTGATAATACCAAGAAGTATTTAAAGTACGATGTCATGATTGTCGCGATTTCTTTTCCGAAAATTAGAGTACAACACCAAATACAGTAACCTAAAGCTGTGTTGTACCTCCTTTTATAGATGGGTTGCTGGATTAATGGTTTGGCTTACTACTTATGCTGTTTTAACATTATTTGGTTTTGGTAAGTTTAAAAGAACCTTCATTATTGCATAAAATTCCAAAGGAAGCGGAAAATTTAGGTTGCAAGTGAGGGCACTTCATCTCAGTGTTTACTCTGGTAAAATCATCAATTTCTCATGTACTTATTTTAAAATTTTGCCAGCGACCTTTTATGTTTCATATAAAAATAGTATGCTGCGTAGATGGTGTAGAAATACGAATTAAAAAAAAAATTAACGTCTTGTACGATTATATGTAATGGAGTATACTAGTTTATGTAGTAGTTTATAGTTTCATATAATTTGTGTTCATTTCTTTAAGGCGTGTACTATTGTTATACACAATACAAAGAACTGGATGACGCAGGAGCGTCTTCAGAATTCGTTTTCTCCACAGATCTTTCGGTCTACAAGGATTCAAAGAAAACCTGGCTTGCTTTAAGTAAGATTAAGCAACTACTACAGCTATATTACTCGCTAATAAAAGTGTTGTTCTGAATCATGATTGATGTTATTTTTCCATTTTTTTCCAGCCATTATACTGGCGGTAATCTTGCTCGTGCTTATTCTACTACTTCTTGCATTGCGAAAACGCATTCAAATTGCTGTAGCCTTAATCAAGGAAGGAAGCAGGTAAATAGAGAAGAAGACAGTCCGACATGGCCTGCCAAACAAATGTCTTCTGAATCTCAAGGGATTGCTTGCAAGTCATCAATTGCAACTCAAATATTGTTTATCTTCCTAGAGCAATTTCATCGATGATCTTCTCTCTGTTTTGGCCCATCATTCCTTGGTTACTGCAGCTTATTCTTTTCTCTTGGTTTGTTGCTGTTGGTGTGTATCCTTTATATGCTTCATCCAGCGAATATTATCTGAACGATCTTTACACTTTTTTACATAACATCGCTTACCATAAATGCTCGATTTTGCACCGTGGCGCTTATTACATTTTGCAACTTCTTTGTGCAGCGCTAAATTGAGAGCGGTGCTTGTTAAAAAGGTTGACAAAATACTCATAAGACAAGAATAGGAAGCACTAGTGGTGTGTGCTGTTAGGGCGCTGCAACTCATCGCTAAGTCAAGCCCGGTGTCGCTCGCTCACTCCACCGTACCGTCTGATAATCAGGCTAGGTCGGACGGGGTTAGTACTGGGATGGGTGACCATCTGGGAATAACCTTGTGTCGATTTGCGAGCTTGGAACTCGTATGTGAGTAGAGTTATTAGTTATTAGTTGATCTTTCCCATGCTTTGAGGGTTTTCCTCCGGGGTCTCTGGTTTTCTCCCTCGGTAAAATCAACACTTATAGATCTTAGCTGTGCTCCGTGGTCAGACATGGGTCGTATGTCGGCAGCCTGTACCTGCGAGCCCTGCGACTCGTGCCACGTTCGAGCTAAACAATTTGTAAAGTCACACGTCTGTTGTGTCTGTTGATAAGACCATTAATTTTATTCATACAAATCCCAATAAATTGACGTCAAGTGTAACGTCAAGGTGTTTGCAAGTGGTGTAAAGATGACAGAAATTAGTGAGAAAGCTACAAAACACGGTGGTAGATATTGCTCCTAATAACACTAGTTTTGGTAATATGATAACTTAACCATATCAACTTCAGTTACCTTGTCACAACGGGCGATGCAGAATTTCAGCTTAAAAATAACACATCTGTTCAAAATACTCTCTGCAAATACCAGGTTTGTCTAGTTTACTTCAATTATACATTTCATTTAAACACTTGTGAAAGTTTGGGAGATGTCGTTCTCCCAAAAATGTTTTCTATTTCTTCACTTCAAAAACTTTGCTGAAAGAGTTTCTGTCTCTTCTTTTCATAGGACTACATTGGTAATGCCAATGAGACTTGTCTGTTTGTGAAATTTGCTGACAATGTGTGAGTAGCGATGCTTGTTTTTGCTCGTTCTATTCACAAGGGGCCAGAAAAATAAATAGTCAGACAAGGATTCGGTTTTACAGACAGGCAGGCAGGCAGGCAGGCAGACAGGCAGACAGACAGGCAGACAGACAGACAGACAGACAGACAGACAGACAGACAGACAGACAGACAGACAGACAGACAGACAGACAGACAGACAGACAAGACCAGACAGACAAGACCAGACAGACAAGACCAGACAGACAAGACCAGACAGACAAGACAGACAGACAGACAGACAGACAGACAGACAGACAGACAGACAGACAGACAAGACAAGACAAGACAGACAGACAAGACAAGACAGACAAGACAAGACAAGACAGACAGACAGACAAGACCAGGCAGACAGACAAGACCAGGCAGACAGACAAGACCAGGCAGACAGACAAGACCAGACAGACAGACAAGACCAGACAGACAAGACCAGGCAGACAAGACCAGGCAGACAAGACCAGGCAGACAGACAGAAGAAGAAGAAGAAGAAGAACCTTTATTTCAACTCGAAATTTCATCAGTACAAAAAAGTCTGCTTTACATGAAAGTCGAGAGTTATATACCAATACTAAAACAAGTAAGATAACTATATATATCTATATCTATATACATTACAATTTGTAATAAAAACTAAATTAGAATAATAACAGAATAAATATTGGTTACGACATATGGGATAGAAGGGCACTCTTGAAAGACGTTATGGTTTCAATCGTTCTTAATTCATTTGGCAACTCATTCCATAATTTAGCACCAGTATATTCGAAACTCCTTTTAAGATATTCGGTTCGAGGTTTTGGTAGCTCAAGGCAGTTTTCTCGATTCCTTAAGTTGTAGCAGTCATTTACGTTGGACATTGTGAAAAGGTCAGTTAAATATGACGGGACGTTGCAATGGATTATTTTAAACATCGTCACAGCTTTATGAAAACTACGCCTTTCGGATAGTGTTCTCCAACCCAGTTGTTGGCGGATGTCTTTGGATCTGATCTCATAACTTTGCCGAGTAATTACTCGTGCAGCCCGATTTTGTAATTTCTGTAGCCTCTCTGCGGTCGTTGATGGCATACTATCCCATACAATGTCGCAATAATCAAAGAGCGGCTGTATTAGAGAATTATACATTGTTAAAAGAGTGTCAACTGGCACAAACTGCCTTATCTGACGAAGCCCTCCGATTGCATTTGATA
Organism: Chrysogorgia sp. JL179-B06; assembly: GCA_035772405.1. Taxonomy (NCBI): domain Eukaryota; kingdom Metazoa; phylum Cnidaria; class Anthozoa; order Scleralcyonacea; family Chrysogorgiidae; genus Chrysogorgia; species Chrysogorgia sp. JL179-B06. The sequence goes on along the minus strand of JAYKKM010000496.1, from coordinate 414,385 downwards.
TTTTTTTTGACATTGCATTGATTTGTTCAAACCAGGATAGCCTCTCATCCATATGTACGCCTAACGATTTAGATGTTTTAACCCTTTTGATAGGTTTATTATTTAAAAATATAAGCGGAACATCTTTAATCTTTTTTAAGTTGTGATCAGATCCAATAAACATCTGTTCCGTTTTTGTTACATTAAGGCTAAGTTTGTTGGCAATTAACCATTCCTTCACATGTAATAGATCAGCGTTAACATAATTGGTTATTTCAACAACTGATGACCCTGTTGTAGTTAAATTGGTATCATCTGCATACATTCTCGGATTTGAATATTCTAGGCAGTTTGGAAGATCATTTATGTATATTAAAAATAATAGTGGACCAAGGATTGAACCCTGCGGAACACCACATTTTAAAACTTGCGACTCTGACAGGTGACCATTTACATAACATTTTTGTTCACGATTTGAAAGGTATGATCTAAACCAGTTTAAAGACATATCACAGATACCATAAAGAGATAGCTTCTGTAATAATATTTCATGATCAACAGTGTCGAAAGCCTTAGCAAGATCTAAGTAAACCACTGAATTCAAGCGTCCTTGGTCCATGTTAATAAGCCATTCTGTTGTAGCATCTAACAGTGTAGTTGTCGTGGAGTGAGAAGGTCTAAAACCTGATTGACATTTAGATAACAAGCTATTTTCAGTCACGTATTCATAAAGCTGGTCATAGACAATTCTCTCAAAGATCTTAGAAACTGCCGATAATATTGATATAGGTCTATAATTGTTCACGTTATCTTTTGCTTCACCCTTGTGGATTGGAATGATCTTTGCCAGTTTCCAATCACTAGGGAAAATACTAGTTTGTAATCAAAGAAGCTGCGTCTGTGATTTCAGTTCCACTTTGCGATATATTTAACTTATCGATCCTATCTCAGAAAAATGCTTATTCAGATGTTGAGATATATCAACTGGGTCAGTAATTTCTTGCGTTCCAACTTTTAAACTCGATATATTATTGTCAGATTTTGAATTGCGTGACGCGACTTGATTTATTACTTTCCAAATTTCCTTTGGGTTACCAGAATTTGTCTCTACATGTTTATGGTAAAACTCGGCTTTTGTCTTTCTGATTTGGTTATTACAATAATTCTTATCCTTCCTAAATTTTTGCCAATCATTTGGGTCATTAGTTTTTACTGCATTGGATTTTAAGCGATCACGCTTAATTAAAAGCTTCTTAAGATCAGCTGTCATCCATGGACTTTTCTTATTTTTAACCCGTTTTCTTTTAAATGGCGCATGCTTATCGACAACAGACAAAAACATAGTCTTCCATGCATCCCATCTATGGTTGGGATCGTTGAGACAATTGAGGTTACACCAAGGGATGCTTCGCAAGTCATTTCGAAATGACTGCGGATCAAATTTCTTTAGACTCCTCAGATTGATAACTGTATGTGAAGTTTTACTAGGAATGGAAATTTTCCTAACAGCATATATTAAGCTGTGATCACTTAATCCGAGGTGCAAAACTCCCGCTGTAGAGACTCGATTTGCACAGTTAGTGTAGATAACATCAATAAGAGTTTTCGAGGTCTCAGTGACGCGAGTCGCTTCAGCAATCAACTGTTCTAGCTGGTAGGTTTCCGCTACAGTGTTTAGTATTGCTGTAGCCCTAACAGACAGACAGAAAGGCAGACAAGACAGACAGACATAATGAGGTTAATGTGAAAGATCTTACTGACTTTACAGTAGTTTATTCCCAAAATGAGTGCTTCTTTAGTTCTTTCTCGGCAGTAAAGTTATTTTGAGGCGATCACATATAGTTTCATAGCTGTTGTGAATGCTCTTTGGAGGAAAATTTGTCGAAATAAACTATTTAGTTCCTCA